>JADLZN010007999.1:67500-436103 GCA_018155175.1 Sinocyclocheilus anophthalmus
GCAATTCAGATCAGTGAAGACGAGGTGCGTCAGGTCTTCCGGAAGAAGAAAAGGAAAAAAGCACCAGGCCCAGTTTGTGTTACACCAGCCTGTCTGAAATACTGTTCTGACCAGCTGGCCCCCATCTTCACATAGATCTTTAACAGATCACTGGAGCTGTGCGAAGTCCCTTCATGCTTCAAACGCTCCACCATCATCCCCGTCCCAAAGAAACCCAAAATTACTGGACTTAATGACTACAGACCTGTGGCTCTAACGTCTGTGGTCATGAAGTCTTTTGAAAAACTGGTGCTGGCCCACCTGAAGGACATCACTGACCCTTGCTGGATCCTCTTCAGTTTACCTACAGAGAAAACAGGTCTGTGGATGACACAGTCAACATGGGAGACATCTAGTTCGGCAATTACATTAAACACACAAGGGCAACTCATTGCACCGGGACTTCCTGTTTGTGGACTTCAGCTCGCCCTTTAACACTATCATCCTAAACCTCCTCCTGCCCAAACTATCTCATCTCTCCGTGCCCACCTCCGTCTGTCATTGGATCAACAGCTTCCTGACAGACAGATAGCAGCTAGTGAGGCTGGGAAAATACAAATCCAGCACCCGTACAATCAGCACTGGAGCTCCCCAGGGTTGTGTTCTCTCCCCACTGCTATTCTCCCTCTACACAAATGACTGCACATCTAAAGACACCTCTGTCAAGCTCCTGAAGTTTGCAGACGACACCACATTCATCGGCCTCATTCAGGACGGTGACAAGTCTGCTTACAGACAGGAGGTCGAGCAGCTGGCTGTCTGGTGCCGTCTCAACAACCTGGAGCTCAACACGATCAAAACTGTGGAGATGACCGTGGACATCAGGAGAAACCCCCCTGCACTCCCCCACTCACCACCATGGACAGCACTGTGACTGCAGTGGAGTCATTCCGGTTCCTGGGCACCACAATCTCTCAGAACCTAAAGTGGGACACTCACATTGACACCATTGCAAAAAAGGCCCAGCAGAGGATGTACTTCCTTCATCAGCTGAGGAAGTTCAACCTGACACAGGAGCTGCTCAAACAGTTCTACTCCGCCATCATTGATCCCGGACCCTCTGCACTATATAAGGTCTGGTTCAGCTCAGTACAAACTCTGACCTCAGAAGACTCAGCTAGGGTCGCCGGAATGCTGAGCGATATTGGTTAAATTACCATCCCTTCGTCTCAAGAAATGTATTCTGTCAGAGTGAGCAAAAGGCTGTCTGGCAGTAATCCTCGGAATCTCCACATCCAGCACACTACCTCGTTGTTAACGGTGCCCAATATCGCGACGCTACATGAGCACATGAGCACCAGACGACAGGCCACTATGGCAACAGTTTTCCTCAGGCCATCCACACTATCATGAACCATTGACCAATAACTGTGGAGCATCACACTATTTATTCACTCATCACACGTATTGATCTCGCACACACACCTGTGTACCATTTCAATTTGCAAATAACTCTACTGTACATAACCTGTCTATTGTATATACTGTAATACATTGTCGACTTTGTATACTTTTATTCCTTAGTTACTTGTTCATTTTCTATTTTTCTTACTGTGTTTTTGTCTGTCACTGTCATTTGTTAACACGGTGGAGCTTGGTCATGAAAACACCAATCCTCGTCTGTGTAAACATACCTGGACCTAAAAAATCACGTATTCTCCAGAAGTGGAATGGTATGGTACACACAGAGCCTACTGGATCAGGATCGTAGCTCACCCTGGAGAAAGGAGGAAGGACACTTGGTCGAGAGGCGACCAAGAGCCGTAACTCGAAGCGTCAGGAATTTCTATGAAACAAGAGTGGTATGTGGCATGTGATCAAACCAATTCACAAATTCTCCACAAAAGTCGGCTTGTATGGTGACAGAAAGGTACATAAGTCACAACTGAGCTTGCGCCTTTTACAGATTTGAGGCAGATGGACCTAAATTTGAAGTATTTAACCTCAACACAAAATTATATGTCTGGCGGAAATCCAATACAGCTTATCATCCAAATAAGGGCATTCCTCCAGTAAAGAATGGAGGTGGTGATATGCTGTTATGGTATATGTTTCTCTGCAGGAGGGACTGGAGCACTTGTCAGGATAGGAGTAAACATGGATGGGGGCAAAATACCATCAAATTCTTGAAGAAAATCTGCTGTCCTCTGCCAGAAAGTTGTCAATGAGAAGAAGGTTTACCTTCCAACATGACAATGACCCAAAGCACACAGTGAAAACTGAGCCCATAGGGGTTGAAGGAGAAAAAGGTGAATGTCGTTGCATGGCCTAGTCAGAGCCAAGACTTAAACCACATTGACAATCTGTGGAATGACTTGAAGACTGCAATCCACAAACAGTCACCATCAAATTTAACTGAACTTGAAGAAGAGTATGCAAAGAAGAGTGGGCAAAATATTGCAAAGTCTAGATGTGCAATGTTAGTAGAGACATATCCCAACAGACTTAAGGCTGTAATTAAAGAAAAAGGTGGTTCAACAAAATACTGACAAAAGAGAGTGATCCGTTTTCCAACTCAGTGATTCTGTAGTAAATACAGCTGGATAAAACAAACACGGTCAGTCGTCTTCTATTTCAGACTGAAAGCAACACCCAAATTGTGATATTTTAACGAGCTGATTATTTTTAGGTATTTTGTCGCCCAATACAAATAAATAACAATTTGAGATTGTATTTATATAACTAACACTAGAAGGATACTGTACGTAGTGGAGAAGTTGGATATACTTATGTGAACTTGATATAAAGAGCGTTGAACAAGAAGACTTTTGAAGCAAAAATACAAAAGTACTTTTAATTTTAATCACGTTAAATCCCGTTTTTCAAACCCCATAATAATTCAATTCTTTCGTTTCCCCTCTTTCCCCGATCCAAATTTCAAAATTATCCCAATACTATGAAATCGGAAATAATAAGTAAATAATGCTGAAAAAACAGATTTCCTGAACTTCATACAACTTTAAGAATCACAATAATGCAAGGTCAATGCAGTATTCAATGCAATATTTCAATGCAATTTTCAATGCAAACATAAAAGGTGAGTTGAATGAGTTTTTTTATTAATTTAATATTATTAGTTCAAAAACAAATTTTTTTTAATGTAGTCAAAAATACCTCATACTGAATAAAAGCGTTTTGTGGTTCAGACTCATTAACTCTTATCCATCAGCCAGAGGCTATCGACAATTAAAATGGTTGCATTGTTCTGACCATTGCTCGTTATTTTATATAGTTTATAAGTTACATAACAGTAATGGGGAACGTACAGGGATCTAGTAAGAACATTATGTTTCTACGATTTATACAGTAGGGCCCCAGAGCTGGAAACACTCTAAGTACATGTGTTTATGTTTGCGATAAGGTGACCCGTTGATGAAACCAATCATGGCAGGCCCTGTGTCAGGACCACAACATTAACTTTACATTGTGTGCTGTCGACATTACAACCATGGCTGGTTTTGCGAACAATCTACCCACTGGCCGCATGAACCCCCCTCATCAAACGCACCTGTTCACTGCAGGCACTCCAGAAATCTCCCATAAAAGAGAAGAAATGAGTCAGAGGAAAATTGCCAATTTGTTTTAATCCTAAGTTATTGAGGTTGGTTTAGTTGTCAAGAGTGATGCCAGCCTGGCGCCACCGGCACCACCGACACGCCAGGCGTGTCGCTGGCCCCCAGCTCCCAGTCACCCGCGTGCACAAGATACGCACCCGCTGTGTTTTTGTTTGGGCAGGATCGCAGCGCTACAACTAAGATGGATGTTATAGCTGTGCCTGGTTTTTGTGCAATCTGAAGGATAAGGAACGGTTGCTGTATGCACACAGACCAACTGTATTTGGACGATCTAAACAAACAAACTCTACCCAAAAGATTAGAAATTATGAAGAGCGAACCTGACTGCTGAGAGAGAAATTCGCATAGTGCAGAGAACCGAATTGCGCGCCCTACCGAAAAGAGAAGCCTAGTCTTGATATACGAGGACTACGTCAGGACGTCTTGTTTAATTCTCTTCACAATCATTAGCTCAACACAACAAACAAACAAATGACCTGGTACGGAAGCAGCAATCGCAAGCTTTGTCCTGTTTGAATTTGTGCTTAGTCCTGAGCTTGACTTTGGCAGTAGGGTTGTGACGCTCAATATGCCAATCAGTCTTTGACCAATTCGCGGGTAACAATGTGAATTGAGAGAGCGAACGGGAATCATACGTTCTCTTTATGCAAAGAAAGTCAAAACATCCAAGTTGCAAGATCTGATGACCTGGCTCGGGGTGGTTAGGTGTCCATTTTCATCCCAAAAATAGTGTGGGGGACTTCTCTGATTTCTAAAGCTCTCAAGAACGTGGTGATCACCACCATTGCACTACTAATGTACACGGTCAAGGAAAAGTTCTGGATTTGACAGAAAAGAGCAAAGACAGTGCGAATGAAACATGGCAAACCCCTTAAATACCACTTCTGACTATACGTCCAGGCCATAGCTCCAATTCTCACCCTACCCAGGGGGGTTTTTGCAATAAGTCTCAAATGACTGTACATTATCATGCCCTATTACACGGGGGTACACCAAACATATGTTACATTAACAAAATTATTTTAGTTTACATTATTTTATACCTTATGAGTCTTATCTCAAAGCCCTTCTAATAAAAAAGAGTCTATTACAAATGTACAAACACAATAAACCTAGCAACAACGATACACGGCAACATTTACACTGAAAGCTGAAGTGCTGTAATTTTTTACTACAATCATAACTGAGACACAAGATGCGACAGACAAGAACTCCTTTTTCTCACTCTTTCTCTTTTTAATTTGTAGTGCTTCATGGGAGTGGGTGGTCACTAAAGAGTTTTTAGCACAATTTGCTTGTTTCGCTTCTCTTATTGTTGGAGATTTTGTCACAGAATCTCCAGGGGTAATGAGAATACTTGGGTAATGTAGTTTTTCCACACGGAATTCTTGCTATACAACCAGCTGTACAGACAAGCAGACATCGATAAACACCTCAAAACGCTACACAGTAGGTCTGTCTTTAACGGTTTATCAGTTATTGTGCAAAACGCCTTTCATTTTCTACATAGGGAAATCGATCTTCAACAATAACTTTAAAAGACAGTCCTTGTGTGAGTTTGAGGTTGTTAATAATGAAGTTGCTAATATTGATGGTTTTATTGAAGCGATCCGTTTGTATTATTTCAACCCATTTCAACCTATAAAATGATCATGTTTAACAGCTACATTTGTGGTAAAACTTCATTTCACATGATACTGTACAGAA
Organism: Sinocyclocheilus anophthalmus; assembly: GCA_018155175.1. Classification (NCBI taxonomy): domain Eukaryota; kingdom Metazoa; phylum Chordata; class Actinopteri; order Cypriniformes; family Cyprinidae; genus Sinocyclocheilus; species Sinocyclocheilus anophthalmus. The sequence goes on from JADLZN010007999.1 coordinate 72,822, forward strand.
AATTCCACCAATCAGAAAGCTGCAGCTAACAAATCATGCCAAAAGAACAAAACCCGCTCCCGTAAAGCACTGCAAATGATGAGTCTGCTGTCAAAATACTTGTATAGCCTATTTGTGTACATATTTTGCAATAAATATAAAATATAGTGTTTACATATTCAACTTATTCATCTTTAAATCAATAGTTTTAATTCGTTATGTTTTTTATTTTGAAAATGGCATTGTAGTTCTTTTCCACATTAAAGCAATTAAGTACACAATCTAGTCTGATTTCCAAATACTCTTTTGCACATTCACCATGTGGCAGGTTGGTTTGGTTCAAGGCTGATAATATTTTCACAAAGAAATCCCGATGGAAAAGATTTATGGAAAAAATACTTTCGGAACCAACACCGCACTAATGCTCTCTATTTGGAAATATCAGGCCGCAAAATGCCACAATTGACTCTTCGCTGGGAGTTTGATTGACAGGCGATTCGACCAATCATAACGCCAAATCTGCCATTTTGTCTGACAATTAAATCTGACAGGAGAGTAGATTAACATCAGTCAGTGAACTTGAACTTGAAAAATTTGTGTATTGATGTCTTTCCGAGGTTGAAACAAGATACCTTCTGATGTTCATTCATGTTTATTTTGTGCTGTAGTAAAGAGCAAGAGATGATTGTTTCATGTGCCGCTTGAATTGAGGCGCTACGGCGATCTGTCATGATACAAAAACAGTATTGTTTGAATTTCTTAAAAAAGACCAAATTTGAAAGCTGAGACTTTGTTTCATACCATGCACCATGGCTCGTCGGAAATAGCAACCGTAACTAAGAGGGGCGAGTCTTTGCGAAGGGTCAATTGACCAATAGGAATCAAGTATTTCAGAAAGCTGTGTAATACTAATCATAGTAAAAAGTTACATATAAGTAAGACTGACTTTATAGGCTACTCAGGCTTGAAGGTGGTCCCAAGTAAAACAAGTGCTCATTGTGGGGGTTTAATAAAACAAACCATTTCACTGAACACAGCAGACAGTGCCGGAACACGTATTTGTCTTCATTTGTTGTAACATTTGGGAAAATGTTGAGTGCAGATGTGTTGAAATGCAGATGACCCTGAGAAATGACAGTGAAAGGAAATGGCTTTGAGATAAATGCTGACAGTGAAGGAGCTACAAACGTAAAACATGAAAAACATTTGGAAGAAGACATAAAGCACATATGCAACTGGTTTAGCGAGTGATGTTGTCTTTCATTCTTTACAAGTCCATTGTGAATCTGCCTTCTATCAAGATCATGTCATACCTCATCTGTCTCTCTTTCTCCATGTCTAGATCAGGTCTAAACACTGAATTATGAAAAAGGTGCAGTGTGGACTTAAAGTGTGTGACTCCTCTTTGATGATGGGTGTAGTGAAATTTGTTCTACATTAAGCCGGTGATAATCTGATTATGGACTGCGATCCATTAAGTCTACTGTTAAAATGCACCGTGCACTAGTTTTGAACTCGATACAGGGACGAAACTCGAGAGGCACTGTGAAACATTAAAGGCTCTTTGATGTAATATTTAACCCATCTGCACTAGAGGGGAGAGCTACATAAAATGCGCTTGGGGCCGTGGAACCGGGCGATGTGAGAAATGGGATGTGTGATTCTCTCTTGTCCGGAGACGTGCAAAAGCATGAAACAGCAGCCTGCGCTGCGAACGTTAGCTCGTCGCACTTTTATCGGAGTAATAAAACTAAACCCTTTTTGTGTTGCCGGGGAGTGGATATCCCCTTGAGAGAGAGAGAGAAAAACATACTTTCACAAGAGCAGGAGGAGGATCGAGGCCGCTGTCTCTCACTGCGTCAGGTAACAAATGAATACGCTTTCTTTTCACTCTGCTCGATAGTGATGACCTGAACGGTGTTGCTTTGGTTCAAATTGAATTAAACTCTGAAGATTGTATTAAATCTCTTTATGTATATTTTATCGCATATTTTTATACAAATTTTGGGATATGGCATAAAAATCCTCTCAATATTTAAAGTAATTTTCCGATGTTTTTTTTGTTTGTTGTTGCATACATTAAAAAAATCATGTCACTATTGTGATTTTTCATAAATTAAATTCTCTACGCTGGAAATGACTTTGTGGTGCTAATATCGGTTTGTCTGAGCACCCTGACCAGCCTGTCAAAGCAACATTGACTAAACCAATGGGGTCTATGAGTGTCCTGCAAAAAAACAAAACACCTTCCGGCACATTTCACATTTGAAAGCTAAATATAAAACTGTTAATGTAAAGCAAAGATCATAACGTTTTGAAGATAGGCTAATGCAGTTTTTAAGGCGATGCTCATTTTGTAAAGATTTTTAAAAGCCTTTTAAAAAAATCAAATGCAATTTTTACATTTAATTGAATATAGGCCTACCTCTTCTTAATTAAAATTCATTGTCATAATTTTAACTTTTGTTTTTAAATGATGTGACAGTATATAAAAAACATTGATATACTTGGAACATCCTTTTTACACTAGGTTTTAAATGATTTCCTTCTCTTTATCTTGGATACTCTTTGTCATTGCTCCATACATCACATGCCATGGAGCAAGATGACTTTAGTCTTTTTGAAGTAGAGCTAAAACAAACTTTGTTATTGTGTCTAGAAAAATGCTAGTCATTGCATTTTCTGCAACAAGCTCTCTCTTTTACCGACACGTTCTTGAACCTCAGAATGCACTCTACATTTTGGACCGGATGATGTTGTAAGTGACTGGTCTCAGTGGGACTTCTGCAAAGCATTGCTATTCAGGAATGTAATACAACAAAAGAACCCTCATAATCATCCCAAACAGTCCACACACGGCTCAGACTTTAGACTGGGCTTAAAGTCTTTTCCCCCTGATTTTGCCAGGAAATCCAGTGGCATGGATCCATGGGGAGACAAAACACAACCATGACATCACGCCAGCCTCAAAAATCCGAACAGTTCCCTTATTAGCATACATTCTGCACTAAGCATTGTGAATAATAATGTTTTCTGTCTCCTACAGCAGGCAATTGGGCTCTCACCACCGACAAACAGCAGCCAAGTAAAATACCAGTAAAGAGAATGACGGTCGGAGCACCTCAATTAAATGGGTTTGCTCATGTGCAGGACTCGCCAAAAGGAGTCAAGCTATAATTTGAATGAAAACAAATGGTTTTTCGTTCATAGTGGTGGACAAAGCTACAAAACATGAGGAAAGTACGGTGAAAACACTGTGGAGTCTGAATGGTGCCGGCTGGGTGACAATGATTAAAAGTTGTTAGAGTTTCTCATGTTTGGATTGGTACACCAAACACTGATGGTGTCTAATAGGACATGACTGAAACGATACACAGGAAAATGCGTATGCAGAGAATATCAGTGGGCTCATTCAATGGCATTTAGAATGTCTGAAAAGTCCTTTTAAATGAAAACACAATGTCAGAACTTAAAGAAATAGTTTTGCATTTTTTTAAAACTAATTTCAGCATAATTTCAAACAATTATGACTTTCATTTTTCTGTGCAACACAAAATAAAATATTTTTAAGAATGTTTTTTCTTTTTTCATGCAATTAAAATCAATGAGCATTGGAGCTTTGAAGCATCAGAAAGCATCATAAAAGTATCATAAATTTACTCCATTTGATTTTCCTATAATCTTCCCCTCCAGTGAGCTGTTAACTGATCAGATTGAATTGAACAGAAGAATCAAATTCCATAAAAGTACCGAAAGTATGCTGTTAACTGACCAGATCCATTTGAACTGAAGAATCAGATTCGGATTCATTAATGAATCAGTTTTGTTCATTGCATGATTGAATCATGCAATTCACTGGAAATATCTGACTTAAAGGAACGTATAGGTTTTGTGTGACTCTTTTGTCATTTTGGAGCTTGACAGATTTCTTATTCATTATACTCAAATAGTGGCCAGGGTATTCCTTAAAATGTTTCCGTTTGTTTGTATTTTTAAGAATCGGAATGTTTTTCATGCAATTAAAATGAATGAGCACTGGAGCTTTCAAACATGAAAAAGCATCATAAAAGTCTCATAAAAGTACTTCATATGACTGGAAATACTAAAATCACTGATCATCTTCCCCTCCAGTGAGTTGTTAACCAACCAGGGGCTTGTACGGTGGCTGAACAAACTCAGGTGCAGGATTAGTTTTGAGTTGTGAAGTTAGTTTATATAGTTGATCATATGTATAGGCATAAACCACTTAAAAATCTAAGCTCATATGTAGTCATGTTTAAAGCTTTATTGATTCTAAAACTTATTTATATTGCATTTCTTTATATATTTATATTCATTTAAAATAAAAGCTTAATAATTACTATTAAACTAAACTAGCTTCTGTAATGGATTAAGGGTATAATAATTAAATCATATAAAATAATTATAAAAAAATAATAATCTCTAAAAATCAGGCAATTTTATCTTTAAAAAATGTTTTACTATATAGTGTCCTTTAATTTGGAGCAAGAGAAACTGGAGGAGTGACATTATTGTATCAGAGATGTGTCACTTTGCTCGAAGCTGATTGGTCAAATTATGGTTTGAGATCTCTAAACCAGAACATAACCTGCCCTGGAGCAGGTTAGCTGTGGAGCGTAAGTTACTATGGTGATGAACACCACTAAAAGCCACTTTCATGGTACCTAAAACCCAGAGTTGGAGCCAACTAAACTGAAACGTACCTGGTTAGCCAGCTAAACCAGCTTCATGGTACAGGCCCCAGATCTATTTGAACTAAATAATCAGATTCTGTTTTGTTATTGAATCAGTTTGGTAAACAGGATCAATTGATTCATTGTAAAGATTCTGATTTAAAAGAATGTAGTTTTTTGTTTCTTTTCTTTTTTTTTTTTTTCATTTTCTGTCATTTTGGAGGCTTGACAGACCCAGTTCACTTTCATTATATTTAAAAAAGTTGGCAGGATATTCCTTTTGTTTTCCATAGACAAAAGAAAGTAATTCGGGTTTCATTGCATGAAAGTGAGTAAATAATATTTACTTTTTTTTCTGTAAACTAACCCTTTAATTCTTTCTGAGTCAAGCTTGACACTTGATGTTAAAACTGAAGTATATTGCAAAGTGATGGAGAGCTTGTTATTCATAGCACTCAGGGGTATCCAACTGGTTCTCTCTAAGGCCACAGCATTAACAAATTAACATCCACAGCAGTGTGACATCCACAGCAAAACTGAGCTATGACTGATGGCGATTATTTATCATTTATGGACCTGCTGAAGGAACACCATCACTAATACCACCCCTGGGTCCACTCTGGGCTTGATGAAGACCTAGCTCCCCGATATTAGAGACTAAGACCTCAGGGTCTACGCAGTAACTGGACCCTTTCCTGCCTTGCTGGGTCATTAATGACAGTCCCATAGCACCTGTATACTGCACAGCGCTCCTGTGGGCCTAGTGGTTATTTATGTGGCTTACAGGAGGACCCTGTCGCATTACTTCAGCCCTGTGGGTAGATTGAGGCCAAAGGTAGAATTTTAAATCTTTTGCTGCTCGAGGACCAGCATTCTCAGTCAAACGTAATCTTAGCCAGTCAAAGAGCAAAAGTAAAACTGGTCAACTGGAAACGTTTTAGTGAATGTATCAGTGTAAGCTTGTTATGCAATGAAATATAATCTTCTCAATGTTACAAGAAAGTGCTTTTGTGCATGCCTGGCCAAACAATATTAATCTATTCATATAATGATTACACAAAGATAATCAGAAGAAATGAAATGGAATAAAAAAACAAAAACATCAGCGATTCATCAGCAACACTATAGCAGGGATCAATCGAGAATCAAGAATGGCAATATCAGACTATGTAGCAAAGAAATTAATATTTCTAATTCTTAAAAAATGCTGAACATGTCTTTGATTCCCTAAAATAGTCTATTTATATGTTCTGAGCTGACCCTGAATGTGTCCAAAAATGGTGTCTAAATAGGCAGCCCAGTAGCCGAAATGTAGGTATTTCCCACTCTTATCCAGAAGATGTCAGTGAATCTTCATGGAATCTATCCTAAACAACCAGAGTAGGCTACTCTTTTGTTTTTTAAAGACATCAGTGCAATGCGATCCGACTTCATTATCATAATAAGTTCTCTTCAGTAATCAGGCCTACTGCTTTGTCGACGCCAGAAGTTCTTTAGAATCTACTTAAAATCAATAAACACGTGACATGAAAAAAAAAATCGCTACGTAAAATAAATAATTTACAAAAAGCAAAAGAATGTATTTGAATGTCTGCTGTCATATTTGGGATTACGACAGCAACAATACTGAAAAATAAGACTTCATTGGCATAATTATAGACGTATATATAGTACGTTATAATATACACTTTCATTTCATTGTGATTGCGGCGTTCTAACTATTATTGTCCTAAATTAATAACGGATACGGCTGTTTTAATAAGTTTATAATGTACGTTTTAATATAAGATGTGTAAATAAGAAAAGTTGAATTTCGTTAAATCGTCCTCATGCAAATGTTTTAATGTAGTAATAATAATAATAATAATAATTAGTTTACATTGTCAGCATTAATGTGTGATGTAAATATTAGGCTATGCTACATGATTCATTTTCATTCAAATAATCTACAAAATGTATGTAGTAGTATTGAATTATTCCTTACCTATATTGTCTGACAGACTAATGCATTTTATAAATGCGTTTGCGAATGCAAGTGACATTTAATGAACGGTAGAAATGTAACATTTTCCCTCTGCGCATCTGTGCATTAAACCAAATAAACACAGAAAATGCAAATTTACAAAATATAGCCCACGTTTTAATTTCCCTTTATCACACAATGTTGATATAACGAAAGTAAGTTTTTCTCTGGATAGCCTATTCAGTTCAGCGCGCTCACCTGAAACAAATATTCAATAGGCCTACATATTCTAGATAAATTATTTTATTTGTATTTATTTTATTTTGTTGTATATTTTGGTTTCTTTCCTTCTTTTCTTTTTTTAATGAAAGTTTTATTAATGTTCAAATCTATTCTAAAGAACTATTTTGTGCCATGCGCTTTAAATCACATTTCCGTCTCCGACACATGTCGCCTAATAAACGCTGCATCGTCGTGTTTCTCTTTTCTCTGTCGGAACAGAAATATAAGGGTTACATGACAGGGAAGTGGTTCTTTGTGGTTTGGAGGCCGCGCGGCTTGTCTTGTCACCACCACACACTGAGAGCGCGCCGCGTGTGGCACAAGCAGAGGAGACAGCGCTTGGAGGCCGCGCGGCTTGTCTTGTCACCACCACACACTGAGAGCGCGCCGCGTGTGGCACAAGCAGAGGAGACAGCGCGAACGTATCTGCGTCTGCAAAGAGAATATTGAATTTCGTGCTTATTTGAAATTTCCCTATGTAAAACATTGTTAAACCGTGTTAAATGAAAACACATAAATGTTCGATACACTTTAATCCAAAATAAAGCATATAGGCTAAATATGCATAAATTAACAATATGGATTTGCATTTCTAAAAAAAAAAATGTAATAACAAAATGTATTATTTATATTAAATAACCTGTCCATTTAGTACTAAGATATAAGAATAGAATTGTTCAACATTCGTTTCATATGCTTGCATGTTGTTTCCATGTGCCGTCTTACAGGCCAGAGAGTGTTGTAACACATTTTGTTTAAACGTCTGTAACTGTACGTGCTTTTTTTCGTTACGTTTCGTTGATATAACATTCCCATATTTGCCTGTTACAAATTCAAGTTGTTTAGAAATCTAAAATTGATCCCCAAACTGTGTAAACTGATTTCAAGTACAAAGGGTGTTGGCGTTTACTTCAATACCAGTTTTAACATTAATGAAAAGCACTGGCATTTTATAATTTTGCGCATAAATTTAGTGTAGTAATCAAATATCAAAAACTCAAAAGAGGCGTTTGTGTGAATTAGCAGTTAATTCAATAGCAAATAAGCATTAATAGATTCGGTGATAGATGGATAGATAGATAGATAGAAAAAAATGATAGATAGATAGATAGACAGACAGATAGATAGATACCTGTAGATAGATAGATACTTGTAGATAGATAGATAGATAGATAGATAGTTAGATAGATGATGGATAGATAGATAGTTGATAGATGATAGATAGATAGATAGAAGATAGATAGCTAGATAGATAGATAGATAGATGAAGCTGGATTATGATAGATAGGACTATTGATAGATGGATAGCATAGATAGATAGATCAATCCGAGTAGACATGATGATGAATTAAGATAGCTCTAGGAACCTAGATAGATAGTAGATAGATAGATGAATGATAGATTAGAGTAATAGAATAGAGAGATAATTATAGAGAGATAGGATCGATAGATAGGATATGATTAAGATAGATGAATTAGATAGATAATACGTATATGATAGATAGATAGAAGTATATAGAGAGTATATCGAAGATAGAATGATAGATAGGTAGATAGATAGATAGATAGATGATAGATAGGTAGATGATAGATAGATAGATAGATGATAGATAGATAGATAGATAGATAGATAGATAGATAGATGATAGATAGATGATAGATATAATATATGCAGATAGATAGATAGATGATAGAAATGATAGATAGATAGATAGATAGATAGATAGAGAGATAGCTATATGATAGATAATAGATAGATAGATAGATGATAGATAGATGATAGATGGATGATAGATGGATAGATGATAGATATATGGATGATAGATAGATGATAGATAGATAGATAGATGATAGATAGATAGATTGATAGATGGATGATAGATGATAGATAGATAGATAGATAGATAGATAGATAGATGATAGATAGATAGATAGAGTGATAGATAGATAGATAGGAGATAGATATTAGATATAGATAGATAGATCGATGATAAAGATAGATTATAGATAGATAGATGATAGATAGATAGATAGAGCGATATAAAGTGTAATATAAAAGGTTTTATTTATTTTAAACCATGTAAAAATGAAACACTTATGTAAATGTTAAATATCAAATTAAACAAGATAACGAGCTGATTAGATGATACCAGGTCTGTCATTTAACGAATCAAAATAATGCAAAACAATGGATTTTTTTTTACACTGTAAATCCTTTATATTAATCTCTATCCTATATGGAGTCTTACAAATTCTACTTTCACCTCAGAAAGGGGGTGGTCATTGATGATAGTGATTTTAGATCAGCTAATGACGTTAGAGCTCTCCCTATGTTACAGCACTCCCAGGTCTGCTTTACAAATAAATAAACACACTGATCCCTGCCTTTGCAGTCTAGGTTTTTGCTAACAAGATATTTGACCTAATCTATAAATCCGATTAAATGCATCAGTATTAAACTTCCTATCAATGTTTCTTTAGTGAATTCTTGTTTTAATTGAGGTGCAGGAGGAGCTCTAACCTGCTACTCGACCCGGAAGAGACGGACTAATGCTCATATTTAATGATTTTCACAGAACTCCTGGAGCATGACAGCCAGCCAAAAACTCTGCCCTCATTTCCACCACAAACCAAATCAATCAAAAAGAATATTAAAGGCTATGCGTCCTCGTGTTTGTATAAGCTTGATTTTCACAACTGGAAAGTGATAGCCATCTGCTCAGGCAGGCTGGAGGGATATCGAGTGCTAGCAGGTAACTGACAGCTATTAAAACCTCAGTCTGCTTCGGGACTACACCAGTCACACTCATGATTAAAAGAAGAACTGGACAGGGAAGGGAGGTGAAAAGGCTGTAGTCTGCACAGGCGCCTCGACCGCACAAAAGACAGGCCTGACAAAAGGAGCGGCATGATGGAGATTGACAGGTGTCTGTCTCAGAGAAGTCATGTCTCACGCTGGAGTTTCAGGTTAGACTGATTTGTTACCCTAAAAAATCCCCCATCATCAAAAGGTAGGGATGACCTTGTGATGACACGTGACCCCATCAACGGCTCTCTGTCTAAGCCACATCTGTCATTTGCACAGTGCTAACTCCTATTTTCATCACGTGTAAAGCTTGAAATTACAGGAAAGAGGGGAAGCTTCCCACATCAAGTTCAATTACAGAAAGTCTTTCCCATGCCAGTTCATTGTTTATTTTAAACAAAGAGAGATGATTTTAATAACACTGTTTTTGGTTTCTGTTTTTGTCATGTACTAGAAGTATGCACACGTGTGTGGTAGTTTTTCTTGTATATACAAAGTCCAAATTATAATTATAATATTTATTAAAATTATAAATATTAAATTGTGATTTAAAATTTTCAATTAACATCTATAATATATATATAGTAAACATATACAAAAACTGTTACAAGCTGAAGCGATTCATATTCAGAGGAGCCGTTTCATAACACATGTGTAACATTTGGCGCTTGTAGAAACATATCCAGATGCCACTGTAATTACTCTCACTTGTACTTTCTTTAAGTTGAGGCACTAAAGACTTTGCCATAATGTTGACCAAACAGATTTAAGTGTTAAGTTTCTTTCGTTTCTCGATGACATCACTAACAAGCATCAAACTGCCTCTTGAATTTGCTTGTGGAGCAAAATAAGTGCTGTGTTGGCGAATTTACACCTTGAGTCTCATTCAAAGTAAATGAAAGGTAAGGAAAATACGCACTCTTCAGAAAACTGTTTCACTGTTTTGACCAAACCAGTTATAATAGTATAATTACTCTTGAAAAAATGTTGCCTGAAAAAAGGGATGGCTGTATAATGAAGCCCCAGTGGAAAAGAGATTGACAGAGCGCTTGGTTTGACATGGCTCTCTGGCTTTGCAGGTCTTCACCATAACCAGAACTTCCCCATCTGTGCAACACCTAGTGAACCCAGACGGAAGCTATTGAGGTGGAAAATACAGGAGAGGACCTGACAAGATAAAGATATCAGGAGCAGACAAGGGCAAAGTAGCATATTGATGGAGCGGGCCTCAGTTGGCTGACACCACAGGCATGTTGGTCTTTAATTTCGCTTGGATGCTCATGGATTTTGTTCGGCGGGGGGTGCTGGACGACTGGCCGTTCTCTTTAGCTCTTCTTCGCTCGCTCAGCTTCTTCGTTCTGCGTAAGTCTGGGAGCGCTCTCCCTTCTCCCCTTCGCCCTTGCTGTTAAGAGCTGCAGACTTCGGTGTCGCCGACTTTTTCTTGTCCCGCGTGCACGTCTCCCGCGCCGAACAGACCAAGTACTGGCACCTCCCTACATAGACTTGCACGTTCATTGTGGGCCGCCTCTCAGGTCTCTTTCCCGCTTCGCTGGCTCGTAAGCTCTGCCCGGAGCTGCACACCTGTTGCCACTTTCAGGGCGGCACTAGATTAAAGTCTACTGCACAGCCTAGAATATTTCGTCCTGTTCGCTCAATATCTTCCTTGTTGATAATCACGGTACGATTCAGTTGGGCATCTGGATTCTCCACCCAGACCCTAAGATAACTCTCTCGGCCTGTGCGCGCCACATTTGTTTTTTTGCGCGATACTGCTGGCAGGCAAACAGCCGTAGTAAGTGTTTCTGTTGTAACGATGCTCATCTTGAGCGCATTAGGAAGCTAAGTACGGTCCCATAGTGAATTTCGGTAAAATATTAGCTGCCAAAAAAAGATCCCCATTGTTTTGTGTGTTTTTCCAGTAGTGTACGTATTGAAGCAGCTATCCCCCCTCAAACCGAAATAGCCGTCCTTTTGGGGGGCAACATGGAAAGTTTAGCAACCACTTGTATGCGACTCAACGATATCTCTGCCCTGGAAAGCTAACACAAAGCTCCTCGGACCAAATTCCCAATCCATGGATTCATATAAGAAATGACTGGATTTCGGCCTGCCCAAACTTTTGCAAGGCTTTGTAAAATACCACTACTGATGCTAACATTATACCATGTGACCATTCCACCCCATATTATGATAAAACGTAATTTAAAGTTGCGATTTCGTCAAAACTTAAAATAGTTACCAATTGCGGTGACTGTGTGTTAACAATTCAACCTAGATGTCTAACTTGCATAAACTGATTAATTGATCTGTGTAATAAACTCCAGCTCCGTCCCTGAACAGGTTGGAATCGCCTCTCATCTGTCACTCACTTCTTGGCTCTATCGCCGACCTGGGGTCTGCGACTGTTTGGGCTCCCAATGTGGCATCTTGTTTTACCTGGGTGGGTCTGATGGATGTCGGGGTCAGTGGTTCAGCTGTGGGGTTCAAGCCTGCAGGCTTGCAGCCTCTCCCTCTCTGCTGCCAGATCAAAACAAGAGGCAGTAACCCAAGCACAGCACTCAGCTGAGAAAACTCATAACTCTGTCCCCCTCAGCCCCCTCCTGCCCTCACAGCACCAACACCCAGCGTTAACACTTTCATTCCTCACCCCGCCCTCAAATAGCACCAACTCACAGGCCCACATAAATCAAAAGGTAAGAGCGTACCACAGGACTGCACATCAACCTCTTGTAAAAACTCCATTATTAGGGTCATCACTGTCTGTCATTATGGTACATAATTCTCGTGTGATGCCTACTGGTATTGTTCCTTAACCCCGTGGTGTACTGGTTATGCTAGCTGTTTGAGGAAAATGTGACCGGATAGTAAATTAAAGGAATAGATCACCCAAAAATGAAAATTCTGTCATTATTTTCTCACCCATGAAATGTTCCAAATCTGTATGACTTTCTTATGCACAACACAAAACAAGATAATTTAATGAATATCCAGTTAGGTAAATTCAGTACAAATGCAATACATTGTGACTCACTTTAACGCTTAATACAGCACCCAAGAGCTGTGTTGGGTTAACGCATTACAATTACTCTGCTCGTTGTACGTAATCAGATAAAAAAAAAATAATAGTAAAGTAATGCATTACTTTTTAATTAACAAGAAAATTAGTTACTTTTTCATACAATATCTCCAGTTATTTCCTTTTTTTTCCCATTTATTGGCTGACAGCTCTCCTGTTCCCATGTTGAGAGAAATTGGGAGTAAGTGCAGAGGTGTTGTGTGTGCTGTGTGAACATGATTTTACTGTAGTTCTAGAATAAATGTGAATATGCATTTACTCATCTCACTTGTGCAAAAACAGATTCACTATTCCTCAAAATTAATAAAACAGTGAAATGCATACTCAGAATATGACACAAAATCTGCATAATTTAAAGTTTAATTAATACAAATGTCTTAATTTAATTAACCGTGTTTTGCTGCTGACCTTCGATTGTCTGTTTGCAATTTTCAACCAAACAAATAAGCAAAAATTACTTTAGATAAACATAATATTTGTGTTTATTTCTTTCTTTTTTTAATCGCTGAAGAGTGTTGAACTTTCTTCTCCTGCATCCTATTCTTCATGCAAACCAGAATGGTTTGAGTTGCGCCCTCTACTGTACAGACGTGAATTTACATTTCCTTCAGCCCGAGGCTGATTCATTTCACTTTTGGTGTGAAAGTGCTTTTACATTTGCCAAAATATAACATTTTTATATTTAAAACAAACAAGCAAGTCCAGCCCAGATTTAAAAAGTAATGCAAAATTAACGGAATCCATAAAAAGTAACTATCATAGTTAGTTACTTTTTCAGGGAGTAACACAATATTGTAATGCATTACTTTAAAAGTAACCTTCCCCAAGGACAAAAAGTACCAGTAACTACTTTGCACCAACAGAAAAGTTGCATTCCGCCACCTACTGGACTGGACTGCGCACAGGAGAGCAACTGACCCTTTTCACATTTCTGGGGCTCTCAGAAGTGTAAGTCATCATAGTTTGGTAATCTTCTATAGTGGTCAACGGATAGTGAACAACATTCTATAGTGGACAGCAAATATAATTTTTGCCAAGGTAATATAACACAAAGCATAGTGTATAAATGTTCATTCAAATTGGTCAAATCTTAAAAAAGATTTATAATGTGGAAATGCAAAATTACAGTCTGTGAAAAAGGTCCATGATGGTCGCCATGATTGAACTGTTGAAATTACTTAAATATTGGGTTGTTTTTCAGCAAAACCGATCAGAACACACACACACACACACACACACACACACACACACACACACCCACACACACACACACGCAAAAAGAACGATCAGCAAGCCAAATTTACTTTTTTGCTGAAACTCTTGGTTGCTTTATTAAGCATACTACCATTGTATTGAATTCAGCCAACTGGATATTTATTAAATTATCTCCTGCTTTGGGTGACCCATGTTTGAGTCTCGACTGAAAGTTCTTTCCCAATCCCGTTCCTATTGCTTATTGTCTCTCACCAAAAACTACTGTCTAATTATAGGCAAAATTGGCCTAATTAAATATAAAGTATTGGTATAAAGAAACTGAGTTCAGTTGGAGAAGTTGAGACATAGAAATGGGGGTAAAGCTCATAATCACAGGGAGAGTTTGACACCTTATAGAAGTTTCCGACCACTACAATTATGAGTATTACTGTCACCCCTGACCATGCCAAGAGAGAAGGTGGAAATGGCAGCAATCAGGCCCCATTTTCCTCAAAGCACGAAGCTGAAGGCTGGACACATCCCAGAGACACTCTTCTCCATTAGGACTGAAAACACACACTGTCTCTACCCTCTGACAGATGGAGACAAGGCAGCCAGGCCCACAGCAATGTTGCCAAAATTGTGCCAGGATTGCCTAACAATTAAGATATCAAAAGAGATCACTCTAGCTCACTGACAGCTGTTTCAATTGTTTGCACCTGTTTCTCTTGTGTTACACATGTGTCTGGAGTGGATTATGTTAACTCGTGCTGGACACATTTCACCTTTCCACAAGTGATTTATCCCCGAACCATCTTCTCAACCCTGCCCAGTGGTGGGAATCTACAGGAGAATGTGCGACAGCCAACTACGGCATTAGTCTATTCTCTAAACTGACAATTGTTGTCCCATGGGAGTGTGACAATATTTACATTAGTTGTTGTGGCCTTTTAATAGATGCTCTATTTTGTCGGAACAACCCGCTCCTGTTGTCACAGTCGAGAAGCAATTCATAGGTATCACTTGAAGCGTGGCATGTATTGTCATCTGCAGGAAATGCTTCTGGGCTTGTGACCATTTCGGTTAGCTGAACTGACCATTGGTCAGAGGAGCCGCTTCACACCCTTTTCGACAGTCTGTTTCCTCTTTGCTGGGAAATTACACAGAAATTCCACTGGATCCAGCAGAGTGCATGTCTCTTAATGGAGAAAGAGAGAGCTCTATATGTAAAGAGAATAGGAGAGGGGGTTGTCGAATCCCAGGGGTCTTTTTTTACATTTGTGATTGACTTTTCAGCACACTTGCAGAGGATCTTGATAAGCCTGTGAAAGCTGAACTCTCAGACAAGGCTGGAGAGATAAAAAGACTCATTGTCCTACTGGCTGCCGGTGCCCAATCCCACTGGAAGCCAGTCTAGTTCCTGGGTAGATGGGGAAGAAACAAAGTAGAGCTAATAGACCAATCCAAAGCCCAGCACAACAAACCTGTTATTCTCTCTTTTTCCTTCTCACTGAGCAAAACACACGGTTCCAAAGACACCTGGCCAGGTCTGAGTTACTGAGCACAAGTAACTATTCGATTATCCTCCAACATTCTTTTATTGACAATACAAAGCAGTCAGAACTCATTCAGGCCAGTTTGGCTCTTAAGTCTTGGAGGGCAAACGGGTCAGTGACCCGATGGTTTTGAAAAACATTTCTACCATTTTCAAGAAAAGTTGACATTTTATGTCCATGTGTTTAAACCATAGAGTGAAAATTAAACATATATTCCTTGTGCCTTGAATAAATGTGAATATATCTTAATTACTATATTCCAAAAAAAAAAAAGTTTAAAATAAATTTTCAATGTAAATAATAATAATAAAAAAGATACAGATATTACTAATTAAAAATACAAATCTGAATACAAATGAGTAATTTATAAATATCATCAATTTTGAGCACAACATGACCACATGACATTTTACAATCTGACCTAACCTTTACAAATCACAAAAAAATTCAAATTTTCTGTATTTTCAGAGACTTAATGACCTCGACATCCAGTCATGAAGGTCTGCCGGGGTCCTCATCATTTCTTGCTTTAAATTTAGATGTTATTAATCAGTTCTGTTAAAATATTGGATTTATAAAAGATCACGCCAAACTACTTAGTAAGGTTTTCTTTTCAAGAAATTCATTCTGATATTTAGACAGTTGTGCCATTTTGCCTTCCAAAAATACAATAAAAAATTGATCAATACAGAAATGAAAAATGCTGATCATACAAAAGGTGTTTTCAAGTCTATGTATGAATATCATATTTAATGTATTTTCTGAATAAACAGATTTGACAAAAAGTAGCATCACTTCATTGACCCAGATAGAGAGTCATTGCTAAGACTTGGATTTCTGCTGAGTGTGTTGAAGGTTTGTGAATGAGACAGAGACAAAGACAAGCTGGCTTGTGCTGGCTGTTTGCGTACGCGAGTGTGTGTATTGTTAATGGACAGGTGGCGAGCATCTTTGCCTTTTGTCCGTGAGTCTCCGTCTGTGGGGGATAGCAGCTCCAGCTGGCCAGAGGACATGATCACCTGGCTGTTAGTTGCTGACCTAAGATCAGACTCACTTGCTCTCCCTCACCAGCTGTAGGCTCTGGGGACTGTTGTAAATGGTCCCTGGTTGCCTGCTGTCGGTGTGTACAGGATAGAAAGAGGGGGGCGTTGAGACATGGAGACAGGAGAGTAACAGTGATAGAGTGGGTTTTTTCAGTCTTGAAAGAGGGCCAAGAGTCAGAGGGGCAGTTTCCTGAGACCAATAGCTTCCTGTGGGCACCTCATACCTGAGATGAACTCCAAAGCCATGCTAAAAAACTGAAAGAGAGAAAACAAAGATATTGGCATTGTCAGTGTGAGGGCTGGCGGGGAGTAAGGTGCTTGTACTTGTGCCCGGCTCACTTTTTTACCCATGCTCCCCCTCAACCCTCTGGATCAGATGTTATTCCACCTATTGTCAATGAACCTATTAGATGAATTAAACACTGTATAGGATGAGAATCATACCTTTCCCTAGTGTGCCCAGACAGGAGAGTGTCTCTCACGGTTGGAAAGTTCGTTATACCGTGTCTACCGATGTTTCCCAGGCACTTTCCTATGGATGAATAGACTGGAAAGTAGATGCAAATAGCTTGTATAGTATAGTGTAGTATATGTATATGTAATTGAATAAGTGTTTAAAATGATTAAATAGTAACTATAGGTAAATAGCTACCCAAGTGCTTTCCTAATGTACATACTCTCGATAGTGAATGACGGGCATCAAATTCATTTTGTTTCATAGCAAAACGAACAAAATAGTTCTATAGTATTGCGTGTTTTATAAAATCACCTAGAAGCAGAGAGGTCTTTCCACTTTTTTATTAAAATAAATATTTTATTAAACTAGTTTACATATTAAAATGCATTCATTTGACCATTTAGATCAAGGTTTAGCGCTAGCAGACAAAATGCTCTGGCAAACTTCTTGTTTGGCAGCAATTTGCAATAGATGCCATGTCAGACAGTTCTGGAAGATAATAGTAGCCAATCACCTGAGAGAACTATTCAGTCACGTGACTTTTTTGACGCGTATCTAAGGGTAAGCAGCACTACGTAACTATTTATGTGTTCAACATTTGCGAAATGTATATAATGAGCGAGTACATCATGAATTCATCTTCTACATACCCGGAACAGCTGCTATTAATATTGCCCCTTACTGCCTGAATCACTAACGGGTACACGTAAGTAACTAAGCTAACCTTATTAGATTTTGTGTGGACGAATATGTAGCTCGTCAGGGCTTACCGGATGTACGTCACCGTCGCGATCGTAACACAGCTACCTGCGATGAATTGGCCCCATCTAGAACAAAATAACCGAGGAGAAGTAGCGCCGGTTTGGGAATGCGTTCTTTATCCGTTCTTGTATCTGTTATTCCGTTTCAGTCTTGTTTTCTATCGAGCCATAAACTTCTATTTTAATTTTATGTACTTCTGTGGATTTTCTTAATTTTTTTTTTGCGATTTTCTTTAATGATATTTATGATATTACATTTTTATAGGGGCATACAATGTGTGTTGGTTGTGAATTGGCCATTTTATTATAATGACAGACAATAACTTTAGTGCCATAGCACATGTCTGTCATTTTCAGGGCCCTTTCCATTGTGCCATATGTCATCTTAGGCTGCTGCTTAGGAATTAATGCTATTAATGGCACGTAGGCCTCCTTAGAACCCTTCTACTGGATAATTAATCACATAATGACACACAAAGTGGTTCAGGTTTTAGGCTTGGATGGCGTCACTTTTGCATTCCCAACCTAACCCCGTCTGGAGCTTTCCTGAGCCAGAACTTGCCTCTAGAGTACTTAAATAATTGAGTTGGAACTGTCACCTGCATTTCTAATCATGAATCATTTCTTAGGTTTGCGTTGCAGTCGAGCTGCGTCGAGTCGCTTTGGGAACGCCCTTGCGTGACCGCGTTCTGAAGCACGTGTCAAATCAGTCCAATGGAGAAGCAGAACCGTTCACGGTAGCGTGTTGACTTTAACTAACGGCATGACCAGTATAAAATCGTTTACGCATACTCAGACGAGCGCAAACCATCTTCTGCTCTTCAGTAGCGCTCTGTGTATGTGTCTGTCTATTTACTGTTGTCTTTCCGCACAAGCATATATAAAAAAAACAATCATGAAAAATCTATGGCGAGCGAACGGCATTACAAATGCTGTCTTTCTCCCTGCCCACGATATCTGGCGGCAGGGGATACACACGATTTGTGTGTCGTTTGTTTAGGAGCGGAGCATGCATATGCTTTCGAGCAGCTGATTGTCATCACTGCGAGCTCTCGCTGCATATGCTCCGCTCTCGCCTGGCTGTGTTTGGTGAGAGCGGCCAGGCTCGCGATCCCGCTGGCAGCGGTCCCGCTGTTGCTGAGGCACGGCGTAGACTGTTGTCGTGGTGATCGCGGGTGGATTTAGCAGAGGGATCCTAGACGGGCTCGTCCTTTTCTCGGTCCGCACGCGCTAGATCCGTGGCTCTCTCTCTCAGTGTTCGGAAGCCCGCCCTGCGGTTTCTCCCCCCCCCAGAGAGAGAGAGCCAGACACTTCATCTATCTTCCTACAAAGAGGTGGATGTGATGAGTGTCGAGACAGAGGAGACCATGGACTCGCCACCACAGTCCCTCGCGTATGAGGTGTGATTCGTGATTATGTTTTTTTTTTTTCGTGCATTCGCCAAAATAAAATATTGTTTGGCCATCCGAGAAACAGGACGCTCGTCCTAAACGTAATTAGACGAGCTTTTTCTGAATCCAGATCACAGCCTTCACAACGGGGGCCTTCCGTTTTTTCCCCGATCTCCATGCTGAGGTGTCAAGATCGTGCGAGAAACCGTACTCATCCCGTATTACAGCCCCACAGTCTCGGATTATTCAAAAGAACATTGTGGGGCTTAATGATAAGGTATATGGGGCGATGCCTGTGGTGGAGCAGACGCTTTCGAGCTATCGCTCCCCATCCTCAGCATCGTCCCTGAAGGCCCCGAAGCTTCCCACCAGGCCCGTTAGGCTTACATCGAGTCTGGTTTGGAAAGTTTATACGGCGGTAGGTCAGGCTGGCGTATGTTTGCACACCATGGCGGTGTTACGAGCATACCAGGCTGACCTGCTCAGGGTTGGGGCTGCTGAGCGGGAGCAGCCCAAGCCTTCAAGCTCCTCATATCGCCAGTCTCAAAACAGAGCGTTGCAACCCGCACCCCTCCACAGGAAGATCGGGGGTTGGGGCGATGCTCTCAGTTGGGGTCTTCTATAATGAAAACGGATCTGCGGACCGTTATTTTTGTCTAAGAGGACCTCGGCTAAATGTTCCTACCATTTTCAGGTCCCTGAGGGCAGCCCACCTGTAGAGGAAAGGGTAACACCTCAGTATACGGTGCCCAATTCTTCTCAGTGCCCTTACGGAGGCTTATTGATACCCCTGCCATTCTCTGTGCTTCAGGGCTCAGTGAGCTCTGATGAGCGAAATTCCCAGCTGCCGCCCGGTGATGGTACAGCACGGGAGAGCTCGCCCCCTCAAGTGAGGGTGCTTCAGCAGTCAGGTCGGTTGTTCCCTCAGTGCCCTCATGGAGGTTCATTGATACCACTGCCACCTCGGTGCTTCAGGGCTCAGTGAGCTCCGACGAGCGAAATTCGTCACTCGTTTCCTCTGTGGCACCCTGAGGCTGAGGCCGGTACAGCGCACCAAGGTGCCCTCATGGGACCTGGCTGGGGTTCTGGAGGGCTTATGCAATGCCCCCCTTTGAACCCATAGAAGAAGTTTCGGTCAAGTTGCTCAGGCTCAAGACCATCTTTCTCCTCGCTATTTCCTCACTAAAAAGGATCGGGGATCTTCAGGCACGTTCTGTTTCATGCCTGGAATTTGCTCCAGGCATGGTTAGGGCATTCCTTTACCCGAGGGCCGGGTTTGTCCCTAAGGTGCCCACTTCTTCACAAGGGCCCATAGTACTTTAGGCATTCTGTCCTCCTCCGTACCAGGAAGTAGGCCAAGAAAGGCTTAATCTGCTTTGTCCAGTTTGAGCACTGGACGCTTACGCACGCAGAGTTGCCCCGTCGCGTAAGGCAGGTCAGCTTTTTGTTTGTTTTTGGTCCGCTAAAGAAGGGATTTCCGGCGACCAAGCAGACTATGAGTAGGTGGGTGGTCGAGGCCATCTCACTAGCCTACGAGTCCTCTGGCCTCCCGTCACCTATGGGGGTCAGAGCGCACTCGACCAGGAGTATGGCGGCCTCCAAGGCTTTCAACTTGGGTGTGGCCTTGCAGGACATTTGTGCTGCGGCGGGCTGGTCCTCTCCTCACACTTTTGTCCGCTTTTACAACCTAGTCCTGGCTTCTACCCCAGGTTCCCAAGTTCTATCTTCGTGATGTGCTCATAAGATACAAACACAGGCAGGGACTTGGTTGTATGGTGCAGTGTGTATTCTCGTTCCCAAAGCGTTTCTCGACACAGCTCGAGTTCCTGAAGGGGAACATCTCTAGGTTACGTATGTAACCATGGTTCCCCGAGGGAACGAGACGCTGCGTCTCTTTGCCATACTCCCTGCATCCCTGCAGGCGCTACTTCATCGAAGCTGGTTTGCGCCCGGCCGGTTGTGCTTTTATGCTTTCTGGTGCTTATGTCACCCCGCTCGTGACGTCTCGCTCCATTGGACTGATTTGACACGTGCTTCAGAACGCGGTTACGCAAGGGCGTTTTCAAAGCGACTTGACGCAGCGTCTCGTTCCCTCGGGGAACCATGGTTACATACGTAACCTAGAGACATTATCGTGGGATCCCAGAAGAATCGTGTACAAATGTATGTCTTTCGGAAACCTCTATAATCTGTTCGTGTGACTATCGACATTAGTACTAATGGAAAGTCCAGTGAGACAAAAAGAGAGATGTCAAACATTCACGATAATAATTCTGGAAGTGGAGAAACAAACAGAGTTCGGCAGTAATTATGGAGAGAGCGCTCTGAAGAAACCAATCCAGTAAATGAGAAAAGTAATAAGCATTCTTTGATGACATGGCCATGTTTATAGGAAAGCAACTCGTGCATGTAAAGAGAGAAGAATGGACGTTTTTGTGGAATAAAGCCATTTAACGGCCCTTTTCTTCCCTCTGTGAAAAACTTTCCACATGGCGGTCGCTCATCGCCAGGCAACTTGACATCCTGACCTCTACCATTTAATTTATTGATCTTCATTTTATTTGAATGTGAAGAGCCTTTTGCTCCCTTAAATTAATCCAGGTTAATTTGGCCAGGCCTCCATCCCACCCAGTATGAATGGCCCCTCTGTTGGCCTGGGCTGTGGTTGGCCACCCAGTTTTATGAGAATCTGTAGTGAATTAGAAAATCTGTCAATGCGGGTGGAGCGGCCGGCCGAGGATATGCCGTGTCATTCCACCTGTAAAAGAAAATGCTCTTTGTCCATTATCTCCCAGGCTTACCTGACATGAGTTAACCCAGAGGTCAATAACATCTGTGGAGCGTTGCGGGAATCGCTGGGCTGGAGAGAGAGGAGGTAAGAGAGAGCTTTGTTATAGGCTGCATGCATGGATTCCACCCTGCCCACTAACTCTGGTCTGCTGGATGCACAAGTGCCTCGGAGAAATGTCCCTGTCTCTTGGAGTGGCGGCTTATTCAAATAGCGTAAAAGGGCGTTGAGTCATTGTACACCACTATGGCAAGAAGCTTACAGCGGTTTTGCCTTTTATTTATGTAGATTTTCTGTTATATTGTACGTAAAATATATATTTTAACACTTGAGCAATGAAAACGTTAATGCACATAATATCTGGATCAATGATGTGATGCATAAAAATATAGAAAAATTCAATTTATAGATACAATAACTTGAATACAACTTTTCTATGAGAATGTTTTTTTTTATATTGTGTCAAAATACCGTAGATAGTTATTGGTCTAGGTAACACTAGAACGCAAACCGACTTCTGGGTAAATCAAAATGAAGAAAAGCTAAAGGAAATAAAATCTTTAAGCAAGACCTTCCAGTAGGTTATCTTTGTACTAAGTCATTAGTATTTTAAGGAGAACTGTTGGTGTGTTGCTTGTGTGTGTATGTATATAGGCTATAGAGCCTATATCCTTATATTATATATATATATATATATATAATATTTTGACAAATATTTTAAACTAATTTATCTAGATTTTTAGAAAGGCATAATTTTCATTAATCAATTATTTTTAATGCCCTCATGTATTTTTATCGCTATTGTTTTCTTTCCCTCTTTACTCGCAAAAATGTGAATTGTCTAAAAAATATTTAAATATTACCAATACGAATATAATAAATATTCCTTATTAACATGGTCTTAAAACTTATAACAAAATTCTAAGAATTATAATTAAATAATTACTGAATTGTCAACAATAACAAAAACTTAATGATTATACTATTTAGGCTCAGCTATCCCTTAACTTAATAATAAAGATTGCATCTGTAAAAATTCGTAAGAATTCCTGGCGAGCGTGTTTTAAACTAGACCATTAAAACATTATTTTTAAATGTCATTGTCCCAGCTGTATGTATCCTCACCGATCATGGGTGTCAATAGTGGAATGCCAGTCAACGAGGGGTTCTGGGAATGTGTGCGTGTGTTCCCCTTTCGCTGGAGCAGCTGTCCAGTGCTGGTCAGATGGTCCAGGGATGGCTGTGATTATGAGCTGGTAATTGAAAGACTGGCATAGGGTTGCTCTTCCTATCTGCTTTCTTTCAAAAGTAATTACCCTCTTCCAAAGTTTGGCTTTATAGTAAAACATGTTCTTATTTAATGATAAGTGCCTCTGAAATTTGTCGACACACATCCACCGCCTCCATGTAATTATAGAAATAATTTAAAATTGCTGGAAAATATTTACTAAGGACTTTTTCCAAGACAATAATAACATTGTCAATCAGGAACTCAGCATTTTTTATCCGTCTCTTATGACTGAAAAGGAAAGTATTTTGTTTGTGGTCAACAGTAATACTTGCAGCGTTACGTCAAAAGTACAGGAACACACATAATAAATGTTTCTAGTCAAACAAGCAAGTAACTCAAGCAATAAAATGGAGCTTTAATGATACGAGTATCATTTGTAACATCACTGGTGTTGTCCACAGTCTTCATTGGCTCCATTAAGAACATAAACAAATGAAGGAACAAACAAAGAAAACATTGTGGGATTTTCAGAGTTTTTTTTATGTGCCTATATGGGTCCAGACTGATTTGCATAGTACTAGACAGCCATGTAAATGCTCTTTCATGGACAACAGAAAGACTCACAGGTGCCCAGTTCACGTGCATAGGGAAAATACATGTGTGTTTATGCATTTGTATTTGTTTTGCTTGTCTGTGTGTAAGTTTATCACACAGTGTCCATTTTTAAATCTTTTAAAGCCCTTATATTGAAGTTGTATTTCTTTTTCTACGTTTTCCCCATTTCAAACAAGTCATGCCATACAGCAAGCAAGAGAGGTGAAAGGATTTGCCTAATTTGCGTGGATATTTCCGAATCATCCAAGCATTTTTCAACAATACCAATCACCCAAGACAGACAGCTTTGCATTCATTCGGCTATACGCAGAGTGTCCGTAAACAAAAACTTGGTCGTAATTACCCAGCTCTCTGCATCCGTGCCAGAACATATGAAGTAAGCCAGCAAACAATATCAAAGACAAATGTCTTGAATAAAGGAGGAAAACATGTCATTCTCATTTAACCCAGACGTGCACCGCAAAAACAATGCTAATCAAGTAGCGCTCTGTTCTGTGCCACAACCCCTCGTTCCTTTTCTTGGAAAAATATGTTGTCGCTGCATCCATTAACTGCCACAGGAGGGAAGGAAAGCAGGAGAAAGCGTGTTTGCCAAGCGGATCACCTGTTCTTCGACCAAAATAGGACACAACTTGAGATTCAATTTTAGCAGCCTGAGGGATTGGGACAGTGTGCGTGTGTGTGTGTTTGTATTAGTAAGTGAAGACACATACAGCTCGTACTGAGTGACAGTCACAGCGCTTCCCCATAATGCTTTGCTCCTGGCCCTGTTTCTTCGTACCTGCTCTGGGGTGCTGGGCCTAATTATAGTTGACCGCAGAAATTTCCACTACTTTTATAACGAGACCTTCCTGCTCTGATTATAGGTCAGGTCAGCTGTCAATCAGTTCATTTCGGCTGAGCAGGGAACATTCGGTTTCATAAGACCATCAGACCTGAGCATTGGTTACCACTTTATGTGATTACGGGGAGTATAATGTACGAAATGGAAATGCGCAAATGGTTCATTTTTTCAGAGGAAACTGAATTATTGAACAGTATGAGTATCAGTAAGGCAGTAAAACTCATCTGCAGTCTGTCATGCCTGATTTTTGCATCGTAGATGGTAATGTAAATGCAATGACGTAAAATAAATATTTGTGTTTGTTCCTCTTGAAAATGCAGAACTTTGAAAATAATATCAGCCGGCTGAGCGCTCATAATAGCGCCGTAAAATACGAAATGACAGGAGGGAAGATGGCTGTTTTCAGCATGCATACATTCTTCAACCTGTGAATCATAGCAGATGGCAGACTCTCTCAACATATGGAAAACATATCCCCCCGCTTTCTTCACCCCTTACAGACCTAATCGGTTCTGAAGTTCTGGAGTAATGCGGTTCTCAATTAGGCCTACTCTCATTAAGGAATATTGCCATTACATGAATCAATTTCTCATGGTTGTTTCTTAGGCATCGGCGCTGTCAGTCTGCAGTGAGTGGTGGAGTTGGGCTGGAGAGGGAGCCGTGTGTAATTCGAGTACTGACAGTGTAGAGAAAGGAGCAGAAGCACACATGATTGCAGAGACTGTCTATTGAAAATGCCATAAAAACAAGGGTGAAATAAGATAAACCTCCTTAATGTTTTCTTTTTTATTCATCAAATTATTCTCCTTTTTTGTAGTGTGCTTGGCGGAAAATATACCTGTAACTCTTCTAGTATGGATTGAGGGAACCATTTTAAGGAGAATGCACATGAACAGTCTTTAAATGCCAACAAATACTGAAATTTAAATACAGTACAGATTGTAAAATCTGTAACTCATTTTCATGTTGGAATTTATGAATTAAATAATTGAAAAAGCAATATAAATATAAAATTAATATATACTTCCATTCAAAAGTTGTTTTTGAAAGAAGTCTCTTATCTTATCTTATCTTATTTGATAAAAATACAGTAAACATTGCAATATTGTGAAATCATATTAAAAATAACTCTTTTCTATTCCTGTAATGACAAAGTTGAATTTTCGGTAGCCTTCAGTGTCACATGACCCTTCACGAATCAGAAACATTTATTAATGATTAGCAATGTGGAAACTGCTATGCGCTGCTTAATCATATATAATAATTATATAATAATATATATATATATATCTTATTATATATATTATATACATTGTAAAAACTGTGATCATTTTTATTTTTAGGAGTCTTTGATGAATTGAAAGCTCCTAAGAATAGCTTTTACTTGAAATCTTTTATAAATGTCTTCACTGTCACGTAATGATACACAATTTAATGTGTAATTGCTGAATTAATTTCTTTCAAAACAACATTTTAGCGATAGTATGTAAATGTATAACTAAAAAAAATACATTTAAAATATATGTTTTGGATTACCTCACCCAAACGACACCATTTTAAACAATATAATAAATTAAAAAAAAAAATAAAGTTTATAAAAAATAAAAAAATAATTTAATTTTTATAAAAATGCATTATTAGGCCTAATTTAGTAAAATATCTGGACATTTCAAGGTACTTTCTATTAATGATAATCTAAGTAACATGACTATGTTTTAAATGCACTTCATATTTAGGCACAACTTATGGATATTTAGTCAATTCTATAGCCTGCCCCAAACAGTGCACCCGCCCCTCATATCAAACACTAGCAGACAGCCACAGGTATGTCTAATGGCTTTCTTATATAACGACACATTGTGCTGAAAGGTCACAGTCAGCCTCATAAACACTGAGGCCTTGTTCAGGTCCCAGCTGCCTGACGCCTGGAGCTCCTCTGACACTGATAGCACAGAGGTTACTCCTCAGGTGGGTGACACCAACACTTCATTGCCACCTTTACTTTGTTCCACGGTGCATCTCCACCTTTCACCTGGAGGCCCTTTCCCAGAGCTAGCCTTTTCACACTGTGCTTTAACACAATGCGACCCATGCCCCCCGGACGCCCATACACCCCTCATCTTTGTTACAGGTCTTTCTTTGCGCCCGTACAGGTGACACGCTGATCGATTGCGAATATTTAGGAGAGTTGGTGATTATGTGCAGAAGTGTACGGCCCAGAGGACAAATGGATGATAAAAGACAGTGAGTGATGGTATTGTGTGGCAGCACGTTCGCGTGACAATGCTAAAAAAAAGAGATATTTCGGATTACGTTTCCGAGCGCTGGGAGTGTGGGACAATTACAAACAGATTGGCCATTTTGATTGTATTAGTAAATGTTGCACTTGAACTATAGCTAACATGTGACGACCTTATGAAATCAAGGGAAAATGTCATCACAAGTCATATTATTACTGCTGTCATTTTGTTTAAATGTATTGGAATAGTTAAGAACAGAGGAATGATGAAAAAGCGTCCGCTTCACAAAGAACACAATCATGATTTTGATTAAAATGTTGGAAGGGTGATATATTGGTCTTGAAAATCAAGACTCCCTCCAAAATGTTGCTTAATCTCAGGCTCTTTGGACCTTAATTGGACTATATCTATTTTTTAAGCAACTTGAGATGAAATATCATGCTTTCGCTCGTCTTTTTACGCAATAATAATGCTCATAAAATGGATATCGCTCGGAGGGCTGGATTGTTGGCTAAGCTCTGGTTTAGATGCATTCATTTTGGCCTGCATTTTGGTGTCTCCTTGATGCATTTCCATGGATCCGATTCCTCAAAACGGCTTATCCACAACTGGCTCAGGCGAGGTCGGTGATGACATTCCGCCTCTGAAGTCCAATCATTTAAAGTCCTGTAAACACTGACGTGCTTTTATGTAAGCATAAACTACACAGTGGGTACCATTTAATAGTGCATATCAATTGCTATTGGAAAAATGAGGGAAGATTACGATTTAGTCTCTAACAGGCCAAATAAACAGGATCAGGATGATTATGGCCAGATGTGTGTACAGTCAGAACACTCTAGAAAAAGACATCACCATGCTAGCGTACCTGCACCAGTTTCACTTCATGATTATTAAATCGGTATACTGAAAAACATTTAGGCTAGTGTAGGATTTACATTGAAACATTTTTTACTCTGACATTTTTCACAAATAATTAGAAAAAACAGTATGTAACACTGAATTAAAATTTTAAGTAGAAAAGTAGTAGCAACATTTTTGAGTAGAAAAACTGAAATAGTATTTTCTTTCTAAAATATGCTCCAATAAGTTTGAATATTTTTGTACATAATATTTTTTTATTATTTTTTATTGTAGTTCACCTTAAAATTGTCACAATTTACTGACCCTCATGGTGTGCCAAATCTGTATAACAGATAGATAGATATGAAATGAACATGTTTTGCTTCATTCAATCAAATTCAATGAGGTCCAAAACAACTACTTGAACCCCTTTGTTTTTCATTTTAGAGACATTTTTCAAAATATCGTCTTTTGTGTTCCACAGATGAAAGAAATTCCTAAAGATTTGTGACGATATGAGGGTTAGTAAATAATGGCAGAATTTCCATTTTTCAG
The DNA here is from genome assembly GCA_018155175.1 of Sinocyclocheilus anophthalmus. Taxonomy (NCBI): domain Eukaryota; kingdom Metazoa; phylum Chordata; class Actinopteri; order Cypriniformes; family Cyprinidae; genus Sinocyclocheilus; species Sinocyclocheilus anophthalmus. The sequence continues at coordinate 101,140 of JADLZN010007999.1, forward strand.
TGAACTATCCGGACTTATTGTCTCTAATAGCTTTTTAAAGGATGTGTTTATACAAAGGCAGAGGAGCATGTGAACCATTTGGGTTTCTGGATGTCTTGTGGTAAATCCTCCCTCGCTCATCACTGATCAGATCCGCCAAAAGCTGTTTTGATATTTACTACTGAGTACCTCTCCTACTTCTTTGCAAAATGACGTTTACAATTGGTACAACAGTTGAAAATTCAGACTCAGGCAAGTAAATTCACTGCAACAGTATGTTATCCATTACAAAGTTATGCAAGAGAGTCCAAAAGCATTGATATACAAGAATCAAACCAGACTACAGTGCTGTGGGGAATCTCTCTTGTCACCAATAGATGACAATCTCATTTGTGTTTTTGTAAATCAGTCTCATCCACAGAAAAACAGAACAAGAGCGACGGCATGAACATGGAAATGTGTTGAGTGAGCAAACAGACAGTGTTGTTTTTAGCTATTTAAATGTTGTGTGCAACGCCAAACAAACTTGACTGGGTTTTGCTCCATAATTTGGTGGGCTTGTAGGGCAGATGATGCAAAGACACACACGTAAACGTGCGCACACGCTTATGTGAGCACATGCTCCCCCTGTAACCTCACTCTACTGACAGTTACTCTCAACAGTCACTAAACAATACAGGGCGGCACAAGAAATCAGAAGAGGGTTTATTCAAGACAAATGTGTTTTTGTGTGTATGTGAGTATTTGGGTCTAAGTGATCCAGTAATGGGAGAACATGTGCCTTATTATTTACCTTAAGAAATGAGGTCAGTACACTTTCCCCCCATTACTATAGTCATTTCATTTGGGCATGATGGGAAGGTAATACCATGTTTTTAGCACCATGGTATTATTTTGAAGTATTTTAAAGTACAATGTGAATGAATCTATCTATCTATCTATCTATCTATCTATCTATCTATCTATCTACGATCTATCTATCTATCTATCTATCTATCTATCTATCTATCTGTCTGTCTGTCTGTCTGTCTGTCCTTCCATCCATCCATCCATCCAGCCATCAGTCAAAAGATAAAGATTTTCAAATGTTTTTGCAAAAAAAAAGTCTCTTATATGCTCACCAAGCCTGCATTTATTTATTTATTTTAAATACAGTAAAAACAGTGATAATGTGAAATATTATTACAATTTATAGGAACTGTTTTCTATTTTTATGTATTTTATGTATTTTTTTAAATGTCCATAATTTATATTCCTGTACTGGAAAGCAGCCATTACTCCAGTCTTCATTGTCACATGATCCTTAAGAAATCATTTTAATATGCTGATTTGGTGCTCAATTATTATCAGTTATTATGGGTGCTCAATTATTAATAATGGTTATTATCAATGTTGAATGATAATCATTTTTGCTGCTTAATGTTTTTTGTGACACATTTTTCAAAAGAACAGCATTTATTTAAAACACATCTTTTGTAACATTATAAATGTCTATCACTTTTCTATCGATTGTTTATCAATTTACATCACTTTTGTTGAATTTAATGCATCTTTGCTGAATAAACGTATTAATTTCTTGTTTTTAAAATCGTACTTACTCCAAACTTTTGAGTAGTAATTACATATACTCCACAAAAAATATTCACAGCAACTTTGATAAGATGATAAAAATGGTACATACAATAATAAGACATGTTTCTTGAGCAGAAATGAACATATTAGAATGCTTTTTGAAAGATCACATGACACTGAATAATAATACTATAAAACATTATAAAATGTATATTTTAAAAAACAATTTGTATTCTGAGAAACAAATTAATTAAACAAGAATTTGGTTGTAAACGAACAAACAAACTAAATAAATAAAATGAAACCCATCAGTAGCTAATAAAGTCTTTGTGTATGGAGACCATCATTAATTGAGGTAGACGTGTAAATGCATCTGCACATGGAGCCAGTTAAACCATTAGAGACCTGCTGCCTGCTGGATGAGTGTGTGTGTGAGCGTGTGAGAGAGAAAGATGCAGTCTGTCTTTTATCAGTTTCCATTAGAGAGGACAGCAGCCTGGCCTCTGATGGCTCATTTGTGTTTGCCACATTAATCTCTGTGAGTAAGCAGCAGCAGCAGGTGGGAATTTCTGCTCATGCTAATCACATGACAACAGAGTCCCTGCACCTGGACGTGACTGTGACACCTGGGGCTCTTCCTCTGGGGTCACTCTTTCTTTCTTTCTTTCTTTCTTAACTTCCTTCCTTCCTTCCTTCCTTCCTTTTCTCCTTCTTTCTTTCTTTCTTTCTTTCTACCTATTTATATTGGTTTTGTCTAAAAGCTCAGGCAGCTGCCTGGTTGCCACGCTGTACTATCAAGCAGTGACTTCAGAGGCCGTGTTTGCATACAATGTAAAAAAAGGATTTTTCAAAGTTGTAAATACAGCAAAGATTATTGGAGTATGTTTCACAAGAAAATGCTATTACCAACAGTCTTTCTACTTGAAAAATTTCATGTTTCATGTTTTTAATTAAAAAAAAAAGTTTCTAGACCAAATTTATTTTAGTGCATACCTCCTGAAACTCATTTCTATCGAAGATTGTTTCTGCCTTGGATAAAAATGAATGAATAAATACATAAATAAATGAAAGGTCATTGCAACTTTTTTTTTCTCAGAATTGCGAGTTTATGTTTCACAATTCTGACTTTTTTCTCACAACAGCAAGTTTAATAAGCACTTTCTGGGAAAAAAAAAAGGGGAAATAAAAAAGTCAGAATTGTGAGATAAAAAGTCACAGTTACCCAAGCTTCTATAGATTTCAGACAGGCTTCTTCTGAGGCAGCATAATGGTCTAAAGGCCTGTTCCCAATAAGATGAATGAAAATTCAGTGTGATAACCATTTATCGTTGGTGTAGGAGGATAGAAAATACCGTTTGTACAGTATAAAAACCATTACGCCTATGGAGAGTCCCCGTAAACCACATATACCAGCATGTGTGTGTGTGTTTTGGCACAATAATGTTGTGCAACTGTTAGTGATACACTGCTTCAGTAACCCAAGTCACTAATATTTAAAAATATGCAACTCCTTGTCTAGGATATCAGCGAGCAATCTGAAACAATGTGCCCTTTTGATTGAGGAGAATCCACTTCTTAGACAGTAAAAATATAGGGACGACATTATTGTCTTGAAAGGCATCAACATTTCATCTCCCCAGGAGCCCTTAAACCCAGACTAGAGTCCGGGATCAGATTCAGACCGTCTATTCTCCATGGTAATCATTACTCCTGGGTCAACTTGTGATCTCGGGCCAATCTCTGATGGTTTTTCTGAGAGGAGACATAAAGCTCTTTAAAGTCCACAGTTCTCTTTGGCAGTGCTCATCTGGCAGACGGTGGAGATGATTTGGGATGGAGTTGTTGGAGAGTGACGCTGGCCTGAAATCAGTCGGAACTGGCCCAGCAGGACTGAGATGCGGCCCGCATGCCACACGCCACGATCGCAGAGGGTCAACACCATTGAGCCCTGATCATTTGCCTAATTATTTGGGGTTCAGATGTCAATCCAACTAAGGTCACCCATTCCACTATACCGCCCGTATGTCGTGGTGTGGTGGCGCTGAGAAAAACACAAGGAAGAGAAGTAGAATGAGAAAGAGAAAAATAGAGAGATACATTCTATGGTGTTTATTTTCGGCTAGAGGTGATCTTGGCCCAAAGCAAAGCTACCTAATCAGTAGTGGCAGTTTTCGAAGCTGTGTTCCCCAGAGGCCCGGGCTGGTGGAGGAGCTGTCAATATAATAATGATTTCTTTATTTTGCAGGAAAAGCTTCTCGCCAGGGGAAAAGCGCCACTTCCGGCCTGGAGGGAAACCTAAGCTGCCCCAGACCGACTCCAGTCCATGTCTCAAGCTCCATCTTTAGGGACCATAGCAGCACTTTCATCTGGCCTCTCTCCCCACTTAGCCATCAATATCACCTCTCTTACTGCAGCCATTCAGACCCCCAGAGACTACTCTTTACTTTCCACCAAAGAAAATAAAATAATATTTTGATTCCATTTTAAATGGGACAGGATCCATTTGTTATTTTTTAGGAACACTTGCATATAATATAGCGTATCTTGCCTGAAGATACATATCTTGTAAACTGTGCACGTGTGCCAAAAAGTCTGTGTTTTTTTAACTATGTAACACCTTGAGATAATGTTTAAGACACCTCATATATCTGGAAGCAATTCGAAGGATTTTTTTGTCAAATATTTTTGTATTTGACATTTTCATTGATGACGAATGAACCAGCTTTTGGCTTGCTATGGTATAATATGTGTACTTCTCTTAAAACACATCTCCTTTTCACAGGAGAACTGTCATTTTCGAAAGTAAAGATAATTTGCAATACTCAGATTATGTATTTTGTTCAACAGCATTCTGTGGTGGAAATTACATTTTAAAGTACTCTATTCACAAACAATATTCTAGATATATAATTTCACCTCAAGCTTTTGACTGATACTGTTGCCTCCTTGGTAAACAAGCTCAATAGCTTTTTAAGTCATGAAGTCAGGTCACCTTTATTTCTATAGTGCTTTATGCAATACAGATTGTGTCAAAGCAGCTTCACAGAGATAAACAGGAAACATCAGAATCAAGTATGGAAGCTCAACTATGGAGACAATTCATATTTTGCTGTAAAGCAGCTCAACAATGTCATAATTTAGCTCAAGTCAGTCTTGGTTCAGTTTAGATCAAAAGCTGTGTAAAGTTAATTCATTTGAAACAAGTTCAATTCAGCTAAATACAGTTGCACGAAAGGCAGCAACATCGTTATTCAGTTCTGAATAAATAAACAAACAAACAAATGAATGAATGAATAAATTAAACTTTATTTTTTTATTTCTAAATTTTCATTGTGGTCGAAATTATACCATTACTTTTTTCTTAAAATGTATATAAATTATTCAATTGATATAGACTAAATTGATATAAAAATTAATACAAACATATTTAAATAGTTTATGATTATGTCTTTGTTTATATTGAATCATTATAATAATAATATACAATATTTAAACATTTTATGTCTCACGAATTCGGTCCATGGACTTCCGTTTATTCACCACCAGAGGTCACCCTTTCCTTTACATTGACTCTCGCACAACACAAACTGTTGCAAATCATCCCTGACTACATATCCCATCATCCATTGCACCAATTGCACACAGCACTGATTGCACACATCACTGATTGCACACAGCTGTTTCACATCACTCACTCACTATATAACACCCACCCCTCAAACACCATTTTCTCTGCTGAGTATTGTTTAGCCTGCACCCCTTTCCGAGTCTCCGTGTTTTCCTTGTTTTGCCTTGCTTGCTTTTGCGGTTTCTGATCTTTGCCTGTTTTCCTGGATTTTTCCCTCTCGTCTCGCCCCTGTGATTCTGTCTGCCAATCGTTGACCTACGCTAACCCTAGGACTATTCTTGTGTTTTTGCTCGCCATATACCTGTTTGCCACTGTTTGACCCATGCCTGTTATGACCACTTCCGCTTTAAATAAAGCTTGCAGATGGATCCACACGTCTCACGTCTCGTCAGCCCCGTTACATTATGTAATAATACTAATAAATATTACTTTATGACATTATGTATTATGCAAGTCTGGCTCTGGGACAAAGGTAAAACAACAAAATCCATTCATGCAATTTAAAAAAAAAACATTTTTTTAGTAGAAAAAAAATCATAATTAAGGAATGATGAAAATGGTCTTAATGTGACATTGATATGAACATTAATTTAGAATTTTCATAAACTAATCCCTGGGTCACAAAAGTGTCTAAAGTTGAAGAAACTGCAGATGACTTTCTGTTTGAATGTCAAGTGTGCTTGTGAATAAAGTGAACTGCCCTTGCAATTACTAATAAATAATTAATATTACAGCCAGGCCTTGCTGGATCTGTGTGTTGTGTGTAGGATGGGGTAGACCTTACTGTGCTAATATGCCCATACTGAGTGAACCTCAGTGAAAACAGACTACTGACAGTGGAAAACAGGCACTTTGAATGGTACCACCGATCCAGTGGCCCCAACACAACAGCAACAAGGCCTTGAAGAAAACCAAAACATTTTTTTCCACTCAAGCTGCAGATAATCAAGACCAGCCTTCAATCACCAAAACCCAAGCAGAGCACGAGTTACAGCAATTCCCTCTGTCTCTCTGAGTGATTCTGATTGTTCCAGAAACAACAGATGGAAATTCTGAGCATAAACATGTAAATATTCCAGTCATCCGAGTATTCTGACATAGACTGATGTTTCAAACAGCAGAAATAGTGAAAAAAACAGGAGGATATTAGCATCAACCTAAAGAAAGCAGAAATATACACTACTTAAAACATGAAAAATCGCAATTTCTCTGCACAAACTACCAAAAATGATGTAACATAATGCAATGACAGTGAAAACTGAATCAGAGCCTGCCCACAGTTTATGATGCTGGATTGGAGCATGTGAAATTTAGCAATTGTGTGGAAACAGCTGGCCCTCCAGTGATTTGATATCAATTTTTAATTTGAGCTTCTCACATAGCCTGTCTCTATCTAAACAAAGCGACCCAGCTCGTCAGCCTCGTGGGGAGGGTGATTGGCTTAAGGAACCCGTTCTTTGATTGTACATAGTTAGCAGAGGGGCCTCGCTTGGTGCATTCGAGCTCTGGCTAAAATCAAGCCGTATCCACTGCCCTATTCTGACACCGTCAACTTCCAGGCCAAGCTTCCCCCTTCTGATTGCTGCAATATGACACAAACCATCATTATAATCACCCACAGTAAATCTCAACAAACCTCATTTAGGCAAATCAGTGATCATGTAGAAAGACTCCAGCATGCCTCTGGAGTTAGCATAGCACTGCAGGAAAACAAATGCTAGATTCCCTTTGGCAAGAGCTTTGCTCGCAGAAAAATAAATCAGATAGTTAATACATCTCTGATCATGGGTTGATTGTGCGTAATTGAAATGCTCACGGCCGTGAAACGCTGCTGGTTTTTGTACAGCTCTTTTCAACAAATGGCAGCTATATTTCAATGCTAACTTCATTGTACGTTTTCGCCCTCTGGTCTGACACTACAACAGCTGCTTTTTAGCATCTTTATAGCCAATAGAATTAACATAGTCAAAAAGCTTGAATGCTGTCCGATGGCAAGTCCAGAGGCACTAAACACCTATGACTGGAAGTTGCAGCGTAGCTGGGTTTAGCATCACATGGACTTAAGCCCAGATGGAAAAAGAGAGCGAAAGTGTGTGGCTATGCCCTGTAATTTTCTATTGGCAGGTGGGCGGTGACTCTGATTTAATCTGGGCCTTAGCCTCACCATCCGCATTATTGTTACGGGATTCCCCCAGTCCCTCGCCTCCGGATCTTCTGTCACATTCTGTCATGCCAGCCCTGCGCAGTGCCAGCTGGAGCTGGGGGCACTAGAGACTGCAGATTAAGCATTATCCCCTATCGCCCCCCTTCTCTTTCCGCATATACACCATCCTGTCTATCATGCCTGTGTTGTGGCTTATGAACGTGGGCTGTTGGAATGAGGTTTAAGTGCTGGAGGGTGTGAGAGTGGCATTACTGCCTCATGTTCAGAGCCTGTGTGGAAAAGTCAGATATACTTAAAAACATGTTGTAGAATTTGACTCTGGTGTTATCAAAACATTTTTCTGTTTGTTTAAGAATTCTGACCAGCCACACATAGCAACAATGGCTCAACCAATAGTGTGAGACTGGGGCGGGGCTGTCTGTTTTTGGCTGACAAATGGCAAATAATGGGAAACCTGTTTGAAAACAGTCATTATTTGTGCCATTCTGCTTTTTGCCAACTAAATTACACACTGATTTCAACACAAAATGCAAGAAACCTCTAAATGTCAGATGTCTTAATCTCAGCAAGGATTTAGCGATTAATTTTAAAACCAGTGTTGTTTTCGCTGTTCAAGAGCTCTTCAATTATGATCGTAAGTCTCTGTGGAGATCATTTGGAGGCCAAATTTCAAACCTACTTGGTAGAGGGTCGGCATATGTTATACAAAAATCATCATCATAGCCATGGCTACTTGTACCTTAAGCAACATGCATGAATGTGTTAATATTATGAAGAAAGTTGGGGGCAATATCATTTGATCACTGGCTGGTGATATGCTGTCCTGCAGTTTTCTCCACACAAATAGGCATCTATGCTGCATTTCTGGCAACTGTATTTGACATCTTTATTTAATGACTTAGATATCTTTTTATTATTTTGTATAACAAATTTTGATGTTTAGTTAATCGAAAGAAAATGAAAAAAAAAAATCAAATCAAAATTCGTTTAGCTTTACATTTTTTTTAAAACTATAATATAACCCATAAAGATTACCCCCTTTCACTAACCTTTTTTTTTTGATAAAGAAAAAAAAGCAGTTTTTCAGGCCCTATTCGTGGATGTGCCATAAACTATGGTTGCAAATGCCTTCTTGAATGTGTGGCGCATTAACATTGATGAGTATTTATTTTTCCTCATAACCACTCTGCTCATGACTCAAGAAAATGTCCTCTCCAAGTTTGTAATGCCAGTACAAATTGTACAACTCGCACAGATACTGCAAACCATGAGCAATAAACTCTTCCTGTAAAAACTTAGTATGAAATTAAACTGAGCACAAAAAAAAAAAAAACTCCCAACCTCTCGACTGAAGACAAATCTATGCTGCCCCCCAAAAAGTAATGGTTATTTGTTCAGTCATGTTAAGATCCAGAGACAGAGAACATGAAGAGTGGCTTTTATCCACAGCTTGTGAGTTGAATTGGACTGGTTATGGCTTTGAAGTGAGGCCAGCGTGTTTTGGACGGGAGTAAGAATGGTGATGAATGTGCCCTGGGATTCCTGCGTCTCGCACGGCCCGCTTGTCTCCCGCTGAACCGCATAATTTCTTGTGGCCTTATTACTGAAGCCGTGGTGTGAAGACCCTGCCACAGGGTTGAGAGACAGGGAAAAGGAGAGCAAGAGAGTGATATTCCATCCCTCAAATTCTGTATTGGAAATGTGGGGTTTCAGAGACCCTCCACACTGTGTGTGCAGCAACAATGCATATGAGATGCAACACATGCCAAAACATACAGCTCTGCAGCAGGGGGCCCCGGCCGCTCTCAAAACGCCATTTGCTATATGCGTAATAGCCATCTACCATGAAAATCATCAAAATCGAGACATTTTAAGATCATCCTCACAGATAACACAACAAAATATATTTATATTATTTATAATTATATAATATTATATTTATAATTATATTATATTATATTATATTATAAGATAATTCATAAAATATATGTGCCCAGGCTCACATCCTGACAGGAAATTATATCAAAACGACATATTTTTTTAAATTTAATCAGCAAAAATATCAGCAAAAAAAAAAAAAAAAATATATATATATATACACACACACATATCTTATATATATAGACTATATAACAGTATGTGTGTGTGTGTTGTGTGTGTTTGTTACCATGGCCACAAAACCCGGCCTAGGGTCAGTTTTTTGTTGGAAATTGAAGTTTATACATCAGCGAAATCTGAATAAACAAGCTTGCCTTGATGTAATGGTTTTTTTAGATAGTAACAAATCTTTTGGCCGAGATACACTATTTGGAATCTGAGGGTTCAAAAAATCTAATACTGAGAAAAATCGCCTTTAAAGTTGTCCAAATGAAGTTCTTAGCAATGCATATTATTAATCAAAAATTAAGTTTTTATATATTTAAGGTAGGAAATTTCAAAATATCTTCATGGAACATGATCTTTACTCAATATCCTAATAATTTTTGGCATAAAAAAAAAATCACTAATTTTGACCCATACAATGCATTTTTTGGCTATTGCTACAAATATACCCCACGACTTAAGACTGCTTTTGTGCTCCAAGGTCACACACACACACACACACATCACACCGACACACCCACACACACAGCACCACACAGGGAACACACACCACACACACACACACACACACACAACAACACCACACACACACATTCACTTCTTGAATTTGATTAGTGAATTTAGAATCAAATAGACACGGAATTTAACGAAAGCATCGAAATTATTTTGAGTTCACATAAATTCATATAACCCATCTTTTGAGAAAAAAAAAAGGTTAAAAACTTATGTAGAAGTCTGTAATTTCGAAGTTTTATAGACTCTTTTGTTTTCTCCATTTTCTGTCATTCTGATTCAGTTTCCTGTGGGGTGTGGTCAATCAAATTCAGATTCAGCTGATAACTTAAAAGCATCATTCTTAAATTCCTGAAGTTCCACCACTTTCTCGGGTTTACACATTCTAAAAATGATCTAAATAATGTGTAGAATAATTATATACAGAAACATAAAGACCAACAGGCGAAATGTTATTTCCAGAGTAAACAGAATTACAAGTATATACAAGAATTGTTTGAAACACAGTGTGTTATGAGGAAGACTGTAATGAGCCTAATGTCATAGACATGCAGAGGGCTACATTTAACAACATAATAATATAAAATCCTATTAACCTACCCCTTTTTCCTCAATAATCTCCTAAGTTTTGCTGCGTATCATATGTTAGTAAAGATTATTAAATCAGTAAATTGTTAACAGTGAAAAGTTTAGGTATGGGATAGGATTAAGGGGTCTAAAATATGATCATTCAGAATGAGGCATAAGTATGTGCTTTATAGACAGTCAATATGCTAGTAATAGGCAAGCTAGTTAATAATTTGTCCTTAAAATAAAGTGTTACCCATAAAATCAACACAGGAGGAACCTATAATACCCAAGTCAAAATGTCACAATGTTCAGCAGCAAATACCACACCGCAGCAAACGGGCAGCGGCAAACAATGCTTCGTCTGTGGCTGGCTAAAAGAATAGCGATTTAGTTTTATAACATGGGCTGCATTTGCCAGCTCTAACACATAATAATAGAAAAACCTCAAGTAAAGTCAGTGTTACAGGTACAACTGTTGAACATCATGGTGATAGAATACTAATACTGTCTACTTGAATAGAAATCAGGGTTATATTTGCAATAAAATAGATATTGTACTTCACAGAATAAATCAACTTCTCACCACTTTGGGGTACGCTCAACTCTGTCTCACCGAAAGTTGTCCGATGACCCACACACAGCGCGGGCAAAATACGCAAATTGTCTAGGCTTTCACAGCACGCGCCTGATAGTTCCACACCAGTGATCCAATGCATACACGATCAGCACTTGGTTCATTGTATTTCAAAGGCCACAACGCCCGCAGGATGAGTTCCTGTGATGTGGCGGTTAAACACGAACAACTCGGTCAAGGTAAATATGAATGAAAGCTGACTTTCCGAAACCAAATGACAAGACCGAAACATCGGGTTGAAGTCAAAGGGTCCTGGCAACACAGGGTAGACACGCGGATCGTAGCCCATAATTAAGAACCAAAAGAAAGAACTCGTCCTTGGGCCCCCAATGTTTGTTTAAAGAAATATCCTACTCTGCGGCAATGATCCAATGAGGGGCATGACTGACAGTTATGTACAAATTCCTCTTTTACATCCAAGCCATCTGACAAGAAGAAATGCTGTATGAACTGTCACCTTACGCACCTCCGAATGGACAGCCAATAGCAGACTGGCAATAACATTAAATACAATCGGCCTCCGTGCAGCAAACCATCTTTGCAGATGTTGCAGATGTAATTTGAAAGCCGCTCACCCACTCGCCATAGCAAAGTCCATTATTTCACTGCCTCATGCTTTTCTTTATAGCTTCAACAGGTATTAAGAAGAAGAAAAGCTATTTGATTTTCTTCTGTGTCCTAGAGAGCAAGTCCAACTACTAAGGCCAAAATTCTTTTCAATTAAGGATTCATCCAGGCAGATGGTATTGGCATTAGAGCTGAGGACAAAAAATGGCCCAGACTCTCAATAAACAGCCCTTTCTTTCTTTATTCAGAGAATATGACATTTTGTATTTGGTGCTGTACAGTGGTGTCTGAAGAGCAGGGCTCTGTCTGCAAAATTCAGAATTGCACAATTGGCTCCTTTTCAGTTCTTTGTATGTATGTATGCATGCATTTTTGTGTGTATACCTACCTAACTTTTTAGGCTTTTTAAAATATACAACATTTTAAAACAACATTTTCAAGACATTCAAAGTTTGTCAAAAAATAAATAAAAAAACTCTACGTCTTTTTAATTTTAATTCTACGTCTGTACGTTCAAATTACTTTGTTTGCTACCTCAATTCAAATTCTGGAATTTATTATGAATTTAAAACGCATTTTAAATTCTGAGTGATGCACAACCCTAGTCCAAACACAGATATACATTAAAAAATGTCCCTGCACAGTCCTATGCAAGCACGTCGTCTCAGCCGCGGAGAAGTAGATCAATTAAAATGATTGTAGGGGGGTGGAGGGGAGAAGCTTTTGTAAAATGGATGTCCTCCAAGAAAGCCAGGCAGAGTGCGTTTAAAGCGTGAATAATTTATCCCGAAACTCTATCACACTGTTGTATCGGTTTCCATCATAAAACTTGGCAACGGGAGAGGGAAAATACATCAGCATCTGTGTGACAAGCCTCCGGTGAAGAGGAGAAGGCTTTTTAGGTAGCGGTGGCACATCGAAAAAACTTCTAATAAATTAATTCAGTGTCAAGGCTGAGGGACACTGAGGAATGAGGACAGTGCGATATTGCGAGACCGCTTGTGGGGGGGGGGGTTCACCTGGCTGGCGCGCGGGGAGCAGACAGCACATGTTCCTGTGCTGCCACACACACAGGGGAACCATACACCCCTGTCTGGCTTCTGGGCCTCTTTGCCTGCTTTTTGTGCCAGTCATAATCCGCTTGTTCCTAAGCTGCTTCGCCTAACGAAGTTCTACAAAGCCCAAACAGGAGAAAGACAGTGTAAGGAGTCTGGCACACTCTCCCAGCATTACATAGCCTCCAGCGACAATTTTAAAACATCATTTCAGATTTGGGAGTGAATCTACTATGAAGCAACGTCTCAGCCCATAATGTGTGTTACAGGCTCTGATTGCTTATCAAAGGCAAACGGCGAGTGCGTAGGAGTTTCTCATCACTACCGAGTGAGACCGGGCCTCTTTTTTTGAAATATGAAACTATATGAGAGAGTCGTGGCCCAGACAGAGAAACAAGGCAATGTGTAGAATGGCTGGAGTATGAGAGAGCATGAAAAACAACAAATACAAAACAAAAACAATTTAGTTGCCTTTTTACCAGTGGATGCATTCTTAACAAAAATGTGGACTCCCTCTGGCAAAAGAGTGATCTGTTATGACAGGGGGGTGTGGGGGATGCTGAAAAGGTTTTGATGCTGAGAAGATGCTGAAAGATTTTGTTTCCTGTTCCTGTACTCCTGATTTTATGCTAATGAATCTCAGATGTCGACTGTTCTATAAACACTAGCTCACGGTGTTTTGAGAGCGGGGTGGATTTGATATTTAATCAGTGAATTCATCATCTGCCAAAATACATCTTTGCGCTTCGGTTCAGCTCAAGTGCAAAACCAAACTAAATGCTGAAAAATGTTTTGGTAATACATTCAGTCGGATCCCTTTTGTTTTGTACATTCCACAATTTCATGCAATATTCCCATGGGGGCCAATCCCATAAAGCATTCCCATGCATCATAAAGCACTTAGTCGTTATACTTCACCCCAAAATTTTAAATGCATAATTTTTCTTTGCATCTGCAACACAAAAGGATACATTTTGAAGACTTTGCTGCAGTGTTGAGCAAAATTCTGAATTAAAGAATTGTCGCTCTGGATTCATAAGTTGGACCTTTAATCAGATTAGCCATGCACCACAGGAAGTTGAATTTGAATTACAGGAAGTGAAATTTCTTTCACCATGGTCCAAAAATGTGTTAAATATAAATAAGTATATATAGAACAAGTACAAATAGTATATCATATTCCAAGTCTACTGAAGTCATACAATAACAGTGAAAAACAGATCAAAATTTAGATCATTATTTACTGATCATTTTTCTCTCAAGTGAACTTTTAACCACAATGACTGGATAAGTGAATCAGTGAGTTGACCTTGAGAACTGCATCAGTTTGATTGGTGAATGAATCATTTAGACTTGATCTGTGAACCAAATCTACCAAATCTACCAAGTAGTTGCATGAAAATAAGCAACCAGCACAGCTTACAAAATATCTTCTTTTGTGTCCCTTAAAAAATTTAAAACGTCTTGTGGTTTTGGGTTGTAGGTAAGTGCTTGATGACAGAATATTCATTTTTTTGGGGTGAATCATCCCTTTAATTACTACAGTTTAGCCGAGCTGTGTGCAGGGTGATGTGGCTCAGAAAACTAAATCATACATGATTTAAATTCTTTTCTTTCAGCAGCCTTGAACACAGTTAAAATCAGAGGGCTACATTTACATTTGTGTATGTTTCCAAACTACATAAAAATTACAGAGTATGTATGGCCTATGTGACTTCTGCATGCCAATGTTTGCCTTTTTTCCTCCAGACACTCTCTTGAGGGCTTGGGGGGGGGCAAGGGAGGTTTCTAACGTGAAGACTTCCATCTGTTGGTGGCTAATTGTGTCTGAGTTCAGTCTGTAGCCATAATCACAGCACCATCATTTCCATCTGCTGAGAGACCGAACTTAGCTACCGCATGCTCGCCGTCGCGCTTTAAAAACGGCTGCCAAAGGCCGAGCCTCCCAAAGGAAGGTGCGATTTTCTTCAGAGTGAATGTTTTGTTTCAGCTTTAAAATTAAAAATACCAGATTGTTAGATCGTTCCTCCTGTGGCTTGGGAATCTGAAGGACGGTGGAGGAAATCTAGCATAATTATATCTGAGCCTTAAAGAATTCAGCCAGTCGGGGGCTGGATTCATATAATGTGCTCAAGACAGGAACAAAGATAACCTGTGCAGCTCAACCCCAGTTAAGTCTTTATGGGTGGACCTGTGTTAATGGGAAGTTTTTATAGGCTTTCATCGACTCCCATTCTACATTTTTTACATTGCGTATATTATAAATGACAGCTGCCTCAAACTGTTTTGACCCTACAGTGGTACTGCTGACAGTAATGGACATTTTGTTGGGTTTTAGCCAAACTGACATAGAGCAGCAACTGTAACAGCAACTAGTTGTCACAAGAGGAGGTGGTCACACGAGCTATATCTAAACTAGGAGGTTTTGAGAAAGAGTTCAGTTAGACAAATAATTTTATTCAAGTAATCACTGTGTACTGTTTATTTGTTTCAAAAACAAAGTTTTTGAAATCCTGAAATCATTGTATTTTTATCTTTTGGGAATAAAGGAAGCCATTAACAATTTTGTCATAATTTTCATCAAAAGGTTGAACTGTAATCTTGGAACAACAGTATTATTATTATTATTATTATTTTTTTTTTAATAGCAGGTCACATGTGTTTCATAGGGTTGTTTCATACTTTTCTGATAGCATGAAAAAAAAAATATATATATAAATTTTTTGGGGGGAAAAATACTGCCATTTAAATTGTTCTGAAAAGCATATTATTCAAGTTGTGTAGGGGTAACTTTCCATTGTGACAACTTACATCAACTTGTGTTCAATGAAATGTATCTTTTTTCATGGGAAATCACAATGGCAGTGTTTTGTGGGCATGACAATGTGTCTGTACAGAAATTCATTTAAAAAATAAGTAATATAAAGTGTCACATCTAGCCTGGTCACCCTTTTGTGAATTGAGTAAGCCAATGCTTAAATTTACCCTAGAAGTGTCCTAATTAGTTGTCACACAGCCTTGGGGTAGAAAAGCCCAGAACGCACGTCTGACACTACAGTATGTTTTCTTGAAAAGAAAACCTGAAGACACTTCTTCACTCACCTGCTCTATATAACTGATAGATTGTAACAGAGTATCCATTTCCTTTGCATCTATAAATAGAGAACTTCAGTGTTTCCTTTGTGGAGGTGCACACAGATCATATTTGCCTTGTTAAGGAGGTGCTAATCTGCCGCTGGCCAACATTCCCTCAAACAATACACGTTACAGTGAGGAAAAAAATACAGCCTGCAAAATTAGATCAGGACTGCACCTATTAGACCTAGCAGTGCCACAGCTGTGTACACTGTGTTGGTTAGAGTTATGTTTCACAAAGTGAAAAAATGAACACGCATTACTCTCTTGTGTCTGCATGATCTGCGTATGACATATAGTGGTTTATTTTAGTTAAATGTTGTGTTAGTCTAACCTTTTAATTTTTTTGTTTAACTTTAGTAATTTTTTTAGCTAAATGTTGTGTTAGTTTAACCTTTACATTTTTTTTGTTTAACTTTAGAAGCTATAAGGGTCTGCAATATACATAAATAATTACATACTGAAAGAGGAAGGTAACAAGTATAAGAAGCTTTTTGTTAGTAATGTTTCACAAGAAACTGAAACTATTGTTTTGATAAATTGTAATACTTGTGATTACATCTTAAATGAAAAATATATATATTTGAATGTACGTATATGTATATGTCATATTAGAATGAGTTCTGAATTATCGTGTGACTGAAGGCTGGAGTAATGGCTGCTGAAAATTCAGCTTTGTCATCACTGGAATAAATTACTTTCAAATATATTATTTTAAAATACGTTAAAATAGAAAACTGTACTTTTGAATTGTAATAATACTCACATTTAAATTTTTTTTTTTTTTTTTTTTTTATCAAATAAGTGCAGCCTTGGTGAGTATAATATATTCCTTTCAAAAAGATGTACAAATTCTTAATTATTCCAAACTTACTGATACTGTAAATGGAGTCATAAAAGTAAGTGTTACCAAAACTACAGTATATTAATGAAAATATACTACACTTATTACAGGTGAATTTGAACCATATGAAAAACCCCAGTACACATTGATTAAAGTGATACGCACTTCTTTTTACCTTGTTCTGGCACATTTTACCTTATTATATGACTCAAGGCTCTCTCATCAGTGCAGACCACCTGTACAGATGACTCAGCGCTGGTCTCACCTTTACCTGTATCAAAAGAGCAAAACCCATGTAAACCAAAGCACTTCCTCAGGCCTTAAACAACCTGCCTGAGATACCACTAACAGGTAAGGGCTTCCTTCCGAAACACCTACCTTCACCCAGTAAAAAGTCCTAGTCTGGTGCCAACAACACAAAGATGATGAGACAACTAATATTGTCTTGGCTACCTTTGCATAGCCTGCAGTCACAAGTCCATTGTTGTCGTGCTCTTTTGAAGCCTGGGAAAAATATCAAAGTGTTACTGCTTGACAGAGCTTTGAACACTTAGGTACTGGCCTGATGACAAAAAAAAAAAACCTTAGACAACTGAGAGAAAGAGCGAGGGAGAGGAGAGCGCGAGACATTTCTTTTCCCTCCAGTCCTTTATTTCCCCACATCACACTGGCCCACAGCATTTCTCCAGTTTCAAGCCCTGACTTGATTGTTTCAGGGTTATGTGAATGGCCTGCTCTTAGCAGAGAAACGCTGGCTCGGCAGCCCCAGGTAAGGCTCTCCTGCTACATGACAGCTTGACAAGTGATCTTCCATTTACTCTTTCTCAGGAAGTGAGGACCAGAGTAGCACACAAGTTCTGGCACATTAAGACTGGACTCTCTCCTTTCTCTTTTTTCAGCCCCCTTCTCTCCCTCCGTACAGTACTGTATGTCTGTCACCCGGACCCCCATATTCTTTTCCCCCCACTCTCACAGTCTCTTACACACACACACACACATACATCGTTTTTTTTTTTAGATGACGGTGTCTCTCATTCTGCAGCCCAACGAAACAGGGGAATGTCAAATACTTCCAATCATGCCATTTCCACATGAAATGAGCCTGTCAAATTGGTATCTTCCATCTGACAAGCTGACAAGCAATGAGACGAAGAGAGAAAAAGTGCGCAAGGGAGAGAAAGAGGAAATGAAGAAATTGGATCACGTGAGAATATGCTGTCTAACTCCTAGATACGCTACTTGAGAGGAGAGTTCACCGAGTGAAAATTTTGTCATCATTTACTCACCTTCATGTCGCTCCAAACCTGTATGACTTATTTCTGTGGAACACAAAAGACGAAATGTTAACAAACATACTGGTTGCGGTTTTCCTTAAAATTACAATGAACATGGGGACTTTTAAAGATGCAAAGAAAAAAGAAGATGCAAAAACACTTAAAATTATCATAAACAACCACTTGTGCACTTTTTTATTTCCTCCAATGAGTTGTTAAAGGGTTACTCCACCCCAAAATGAACATTTTGTCATTAATCACTAACCCCTATGTTGTTTCAAACCCGTAAAAGCTTTGTTCATTTTCAGAACACAATTTAAGATATTTTGGATGCAAACTGGAAGGCTTGTGACTGTCCCATTGACTGCCTAGTAAAAACTGGATCAGTCTGATTTGTGAGTGAATTATTCAGACCATTTCTGAGAACCAGATCAACTGATTTACTGAAAAGATCCATCTCCGAAGAACGATTTTAATTAACAAATCAAACAATACTACTTCTCTCATGAATTCTCATAATATTCAGTGAATTTTGATTAAAATTGGTCCATCTCTTTCCCACATAAAGCTATCATATGGTGTCAGAAGACTTGGAATAGAGTCCATAAATCTTATGATTGAACCACTTTTATGATGATTTTATGGTGAAGGTTGAAGCTTTTTGAAGCTTCAACACTTCAGTCCCCATTCACTGACAATGCCAATGACTATCCCAATCTTCAAAATGTCTTGTTTTGCGTGTCATGGAAGAACGTCATATGGGTTTGGATCAACATGAGTGCGTAAATGACAGCTTTTTTTTTTTTTTGGTGCAATCTAATCCTTTAATAGTGTTGGCTAGAGTCAACATTGAGTACAGGGAATGACTTACTCCTTTCTTAAAAAAAATAAAAAAAATAAATGGCAGATGGAAAAATACAAAATAAGTATTTTAAAACATCACTGTCAAGAGTTGTTAAACTCTCTTTAATCTCTCATGGCTTCTGACAGGTTTTTGCAAGTACTTTTACAGTCAGCTTTTATTTAACCATGAACTCATGGATTTACTGTTACATCAGACATTCTTTGAGGTTTGAGTAATTGTATTGACTGGATGTGCAATCTCTCTCACAGAATTAAGTAGCAAACTGTGAAATGACTGATTCACTCAATAAACAAGATATGAAATGATGATACATCATCTGAAAAGCATTTAGCGATCCATATTCGCAATAAAAGGCTGAGAAGAGGTTGAGGACTTGGAGGAGTTGTTTGAAGAGCATTATTTTGCTACAGCAGGGGTTCCCTCTGTAATATTGGAGCTTGATTATGTTTGGCAGTGTTCCATCTTCCTTACAGTGAGCCAAACAATATCAGCGGATTCGTAAACTATTCTTTATTTGAACATTTCAAGGGAAATTCCACCCAAATATTACCTTCGGGTGAGTCCAAAAGTTGTCTGTCTGTTGTTTGGGTAAAATGGCCATTTTGTTGTTCATTTTCTTGACATTTACAGACGTCTTTTTGTATATGAGAGTGGACCGCCAGTTAGACTAATGTTCCCATAAATCTCCAGTCGGTTCAAAACACAGGGTACAATATAACGCATGAGAATATAAACCTACGCTTGGCGTAGGTTGTATTTAGCGCTCTCGATCAGAGTCAGAATAATCACGCCACATGGTTTGGTACCCCACTGTTTTAAAAGTCTAATAACAAACCAGTGTTTTACACCCTGTCACTAAAAACAAAAGAAAAAAAAAAAAAAAAAAAAAAAGGAAAAAAAAAAAAATAAAGACTCAAACACGTCTATATTAAAAACACCCCGAAACCACATCCAGTAATTATATGAAAATGCGTGGCTCCTCCGTGACCTGGAAATGTCGAATTTTTACTTGAAAAAAAAAAAAATCAAAAAACAAAAAAAAAAAAAAAAAAAAAAAAAAAAAAAAAAAAAAAAAAAAAAAAACAAAAAAAAAAAAAAAAAAACAAAAAAAAAAAAAAAAAAAAAAAAAAAACACAAAAAAAAAAAAAAAAAAAAAAAAGAATCCAAGTTATGGATTTTGACACGAATGGAGGGGCGCTAACTTTCCAATCAGTTTTTTAGAGTTAATTGGGGTTTTTGTGGTCTCTCTTCCTCACCGCTTTTGCCCCCCCTAAAAAGGAAAGCCTGGGGGAAAAAAAAAAAAAATTTCTCATAAAGCCATATGAAGTGCTGAAGGTGATGTAATGTGCGCTTAACATCAGCAAGAGAGGCGGATTGGTGATTTACTGAGCAGAGAGGGAAGACATGACAGAGACTAATTGCTCTCATTTATCACGTTTGTGCGCATATTCACAGTGTAAACTAATTGAAATCCTCTTACCTGACAGGCAGCCAGGCGGTGTGGAGGAGTGTTGGAGTATGGGTGGATAAAGGATGGAGGAAGAGAGAAAGTGAAGGTCCAGACAGGAAATGAAGCTTTAACTCCAAATAAACCATGTCTTTGTCTAGACAAATCTCCCTGAGAATGGTAATGCTCTCTGAAAACGTGTTCATGTCATGTAAAGTCTTTCAGTGGAGGCAGACTCATGGCCAAAGCCCAGCACAAATGTGGCTCGTGAAGAAAGGCTTTTTTCCGGCATAAAACACCAAATCAAATTATTCAGGCTTGCAACAGCTGCCACTGCCTTCTGAGGGAGGCACGTTTGTACTCTAAAACCCCAGTGTGACAGGAACCATTAAAAAAGCCTTAACCAGAGTAACAGAGACATCAACATAGCCACAGACAACCTTAATGATGTGCACTAAACCCTCATCAATTGTATTTAAAGGTGAAACTTGTGTTTTTTAACAACATAAAGCAAAAATACTGAGGGCTGGATTAACAAAATGGTATTTTGTGCGCAGTGTTTTAGCATAAAAAACTTATTTTAATCACTAATCACTCACTATACAGTTTAATCAGGCACTAACATTACTTTTTATATAAATTAGATAAATACATAGTAAATTATATGTAAGTTATATACGACATTTTGTCAAAACCTGTGCTCTTTGTCTGACACAATTACCATAATGATAAATAGTAAACAGAATTTAATTTCAAAGTGATGTTGTCAGGGAGAATCCAGCTTCGTCAGGCCCAATCATCTTACACACCCATTCACAATCACCGGAGTACTAATCAGCCGCACCTGTCACCACCTCATCAGCACCAGCTTAAATGCACAGTCACTGCAGTCACACTTCGTCTGGTCTTGAGTTCACTACGCTACTCCTTACCTGACTCACTGTACCCAAACTCCATCCTGATACCGTCCTGTCTCTGTGCCATCCTCTTCAGCCCGATCCACCAAGGAACCCTTCATCACGTGAGCCCGATCCCTTCCATTCCATAGACTGTTGCTCTAACCCGTTGGCTCTCCATCTCTCTCTCTCGCTCCCAGCATCTGTACAATAAAGCTCTGTTTACTTTACCTTTCCGTCCCTGGTCTCCTTCTGTACTGTGACAGAAGACCAGACCCCCAACTTACCCACTTTATGGAGCCACAACCACTGAACCCCCCATCACTGGAGGATTTAATCCACGCCATCCGTACGCCCGTTGTATCTGCTTCCGACAGTCCCATGACACGGCCCGCGATCTTCTCCGGTGAGGCGGCGGATTGTGGTGGCTTCTTATTACAATGTTCCCTATACTTCGAGATGCAGTCACAAGCCTTTCCCAATGACCGCGCCAAGGTGGCCTTCATGATCTCTCATGCGCTCTTCACTGGGCCCAGTCCATGTGGGAGAGTAACAGTCAGGTCATTCGCACTCTATCTACTTTCACCGCACACTTCAAAGAGGTGTTTAGTCACACCGCGGCTGAAATATCCATGCATGACCAGCTCTTCCGTATCCGTCAAGGCAAGGCCTCCGTGAGCGAGTATGCCATTAAATTCCGCACTCTGGCGGTGGCGAGTGGATGGAATGAAGTGGCCTTACTGACTGCGTTCCGGCAAGGGCTGAACGCAGACATTCACCTTCAAATGGTGATATTTGACAACACCGTGGGATTAGAGAGTTTAATTCAAAAGGCTATCAAGATCTCCCAACATCTCCTGGCCTGTACCCCAATCCAGCCACCCGCCTCACCAAGCACATCTGCCTCACCGGCTCCAGCACCAGAACCCATGCAAGTGGATTCGTACCATCTCACCCATGTGGAGCGTTCGCGGAGGATAACCACCGGACTGTGTCTGTATTGTGGGGAGCAGGGACACTTGATTCGCTCGTGTCCTATCTGTCCCTCATGACCCTCGGTGAGTACTATCCAGCTAAGCCCTCAGATTGCTATCTTGACTAGAATGACTGTATCATTAATTGCATCTCACCGATCCCTTTCAGCGCAAGCCCTTGTAGACTCTGGTTCTTTGGGGAAATTCATATCCTGCAACACACTCCACCGCCTGCAACTACGACCACTGAAATATACCCATATCCTCACCATCCAGGGAAAGCCGTTGGGTCGTGGGAAGATCCAACTATGCTCCCCCACTATAACGCTCCGCATAGGGTGCCTTCATGAGGAAACCATCTTGTTTCTGGTGCTGGAGAATTCCACAGCGGAAATCATCCTGGGGCGCCCCTGGTTAGCCCAACACGCACCCATCATTAACTGGAGCACCAACGAAGTTATTCACTGGAGTGAGTACTGTCAGTAGCACTGTATGTCCCAAGTTCTTCCCCTGTCACCCGGTTTCCTCCCTGTCTGTGCCACCTCCATCGAGAGCCCCTAACCCACGGAACCACACAGCATTCCCTGGGAATACCGGGCGTTCCAGGATGTGTTCAACAAGCGGGCCGCGACGAAACTACCACCTCACTGGCCATGGGACTGTGCAATAGATTTGCTGCCTGGAGCTCAACTCCCTGAGGGTAGGGTGTACCCTTTGTCCATCCCGGAGCAAGGAGCAATGGAGGAGTATATGAGGAGGCTCTCCAGCAGGCTTCATCGGCCCCACCCCTCCCTCACCGTCCGCTTCTAGTTTCTTCTTTGTGGGCAAGAAGGACGGAGGCTTGTGGCCCTGTATTGATTATCGGACCCTCAACTCACAAACCGTCAAGTATCCATATCCCCTTCCACTGGTGCCGGCCGCCCTCGAGGAACTTCGTGGAGCTCGTATCTTCTCCAAGCTAGACCTGCGAAGCGCCTATAACCTCGTTCGGATCCGTCATGGTGACGAGTGGAAGACCGCCTTCATAATGCCCACCGGACACTATGAATACTGCGTTATGGCGTATGGCCTATCCAACTCACCTTCCGTATTTCAATGATTCATGAACGAGGTGTTTCTGGGAGTTCCTCCATCATTCTGTGATCGTTTATATCGACGACATCCTGATTTACTCCCGGAACCTGGCCGAACATCGCCACCACGTGGAGCAGGTCCTTCAACAACTGAGAAAATACCACCTCTATCTCATGCTGGAGAAGTGCGAGTTCCACCTTACCACCATCAAGTTCCTCAGATATGTGATCAATCCCCAGTGTATCCAGATGGATGACAATAAGGTCCAAGCCATTCACAACTGGCCACAACCCAAGACCGTTAAGGAACTCCAACGCTTTCTAGGATTCTCAAATTTCTACCGCCGTTTCATCCACCATTTCAGTCAGCACACAGCCGCCCTCACGTCTATGCTCCGTAATAAGCCCAAGTCTCTGTCCTGGATGCCCACAGCCCTCCAGAGCTTCGAAAGAATTGAAGGAAGCCTTCTGCACCGCTCCTACCCTCGCGCTGCCCGATCCTCAGAAACCCTTTGTCATGGAAGTAGACACGTCCACCGTAGGAGTAGGAGCGGTGCTCTCCCAGCAGTCTGGAGAGCCTCCCAGCCTCCATCCCTGTGCATACTTCTCCCACAAGCTTTCCCCGGCGGAGCAGAATTATGACATCGGGAACAGCGAGCTTCTCACCATCAAGCTCGCGCTGGAGGAGTGGAGACATTGGCTGGAGGGAGCTCTTCATCCCTTCCAGGTCATCACTGACCACCGGAACCTGGAATATCTTCGGGAGGTCAAACGCCTCAACCTCCATTAGACACGGTGGGCGCTGTTCTTCACCCGTTTCCAGTTCACTGTTACCTACCATCCCAGACCCAAAAACACCCGAGCAGACGCTCTGTCGCACCTTCCTCAGGCCACCGAACGGGTAACACCCCCGGAGACCATTCTCCCTCCAGCCCTCATTGTGGGTCCCATTCAATGGACGCTCGATGAGGAGATCCGCCAGGCCACGCACTCCGAACCTGCTCCGCCGGGAGGTCCAGAAGGGAGGGTCTATGTCCCATCCACTCTCCGCAATACCCTTCTGGACTCATTGCATTCCTCTCTGGGCTCTGGACATCCAGGCAGCCAGCAAACCCTCTCGCTCCTCGAAGACCGCTATTGGTGGCCCGCTATGGCGCGAGAAGTCCGGCGCTTTGTCCAAGGATGCTCAGTCTGTGCCATCACCAAATCTCCCCGTCACCTACCTCAAGGCAAACTGGTACCCCTTCCCATACCTCACCGACCCTGGTCCCACATCGGAGTCGACCGATCGTCACCAATCTCCCTGAGTCCGAATCCCATACGTATTCTCATGTATCATGTATTCTCATGGTTGTTGACCGATTCTCAAAAGGATGTAAACTTCTCCCCCTAAGAAAATTAACCACGGGCATGGAAACCGCTACACAGTTATTCCACCAAGTCTTTCGCAACTTCGGCATCCCGGAGGATATCGTCTCCGATCGTGGGCCTCAGTTCATCTCCCGGGTCTGGAGGGCTTTCTTCCATCTCCTGGGTGTATCAGTAAGCCTCACCTCCGGATATCACCCACAGTCCAATGGCCAGACTGAGTGCAAAATCCAAGAGATCGGGAGATACCTCCGTAGCTATTGCCACCAGAACCAGAACCACTGGAGCCTTTACCTTCCCTGGTCCGAGTATGCACAAAACTCCCTTCGACAGCAAACCACTGTCCTCACCCCGTTTCAGTGCGTACTTGGTTACCAACCTCCCCTATTCCCGTGGACGGAAGAACCCTCAGACGTTCCAGCGGTGGATCACTGGTTCCGAGAGAGCGAGAGGGTCTGGGACTCAGCACATGTCCTTCTCCAGCAGGCAGTTCGGAGACACCAAGCGCAGGCCGATGTTCACTGCCGCCCTACTCCACAATACCAGCCGGGAGATAGGGTGTGGTTATCCACGCTGGACATTCGTCTCCGACTGCCTTGCCGCAATCTGAGTCCCCGCTATATCGGACCATTCACCATCTGGAGGCAGATCAACGAAGTCACATACAGGCTTGAACTTCCTTCTCACTACCGCATCGCACCTACCTTCCATGTCTCACTCCTCAAACCCTGTGTTCACCCTATGTCTGCTTCTTCCCCAGGACCTGACGAATCCGGCGTACCTCCTACTCCCGAAATCATGGAAGAGGAGACCATCTACAGAGTCAATTCACTTCTAGACTCCCGGCGTCGAGGCGGCCGCCTAGAGTGTCTCGGGGATTGGGAGGGATTCGGCCCCGACGAGAGATCATGGGTTCGTAGAGATGATGTGCTAGATCCCTTACTCCTCAGTGACTTCCATGATCGTCACCCAGATCGTCCCGTTCTCCGGACGTGGCCATCCTGCTCAGGACGTGGGGGGGGGACAGTACTGTCAGGGAGGAAGCCTTCCAGCCTCGTCGGGCCCAATCATCTCACACACCCGTTCACAATCACCGGAGTACTAATCAGCCACACCTGTCACCACCTCATCAGCACCAGCTTAAATGCACAGTCACTGCAGTCACACTTCGTCTGGTCTTGAGTTCAGTACGCTACACCTTACCTGACTCACTGTACCCGGATTCCATCCTGATACCTTCCTGTCTCTGTGCCATCCTCTTCAGCCCGATCCACCAAGGAATCCTTCATCACGTGAGCCCGATCCCTTCCATTCCATAGACTGTTGCTCTAACCCGTTGGCTCTCCATCTCTCTCTCTCTCCCAGCACCTGTTCAATAAAGCTCTGTTTACTTTACCTCTCTGTCTCTGGTCTCCTTCTGTACTGTGACAGATGTGTGTGATGAATTACAATTACCTGATTTGCATAATTCCTTTCAACACATTCAGCATACAAATGGGCTATCAGCAGGCACAATTCATTACACTACTATATTTCCTCCAGACTGTTTTCAAACAGGTTTCCTGAACCGTCCCCTGACCACCATTGGTTAAAAAAATATATAGCCCCTCCCCAAATTCACACCATTGGTCAAGCTGTTGCTATGCTGAGCTGGTCAGAATGTTTTCCTCCTGACAGTTTTCAAACAGGTTTTTTAAATTCTCCCCCATATGCCATTTGTTCAAACAAATGGATACCTCCACCCCAAACTCATACCATTGGTTGAGCTGTGTCTATGCTGAGCTAGCCAAAATGCTTTCCTCCTGACTGTTTTTAAATAGGTTTCTTAAACCCTCCTCCATTGGCCCTTTGTTAAAATAAACAGATACATACCTGTCAACCCTCCCGTTTTTCCCGGGATTCTCCCGAATTTTACTGTTCCCGCTATCATCCCGTTTAAATATTGTCTCGTATTTCTCCCATATTTTTAATCCCACTGGGCAAATTTTATATGCTTGCTACATTCGCTTCCGGTAAAACTCCCGTAATTTGTATGGGCCAAACCTCATTATATGAATAATCATGACAACAAATTCCAAGGTTGTCCAGTTGCCAGATCTTGTATGAAAAGCATCTTTCTCACACGCATACAAATTTCAACCCATTTGTCCCCTCAACTTGGCAACCTACAGCCCAGTGATGCTATTGATATCTGTGCAGGGAGTACCGTGGGAAAGAAACAATGATCACTGTTAGAAATGGGAGGAGAAGACTCAAGTGGTGCTCCAGTGAAAAAAACTAAATTTACATGTAAATGTATATTTACATGTATAATGAGATATAGGCTACACTTCAAAAGGCTATGATGTCATTGAATAAATATGAGCACTGCATGTTTCAAAGTCAGGTGCTGTGCTGCTTTGTTTACTGCTGTTACTGGGGAAACGGCTATATTCCTGGCGAAAAGCGCCACCTGCTGGCAGAGAATAAATTAGCATTTTTCAATAAGCCCTTCTGCTCTTTTAGACCAAAGCCAAAAAAGACCCTTATTTTTCTGCAGAAAACACACAGTTGTAAATGTGAACTGGTGGATCGACAAGAAGATAATGAATTATAAACCTTATTAATTAAATAATATATATTTTATACACTATATATATTTTATTACTAAAATATAATTGTTTGATATAATGTTAAAATTAATAAAATATAATAAATATTATACAATGTTTTAACTTTTGACTCCACTTTTGAAAAACCTAAATGCATCGGCATAAGGCTATAACTATTATTGTGATTATAATACAGCACTATCAAGCGACCCCTGTGCCAAGTGACCATGATTTGGTAGTTTTCCACTGAGCCGTTTTAGGTCTACACCCTCTTCTGTTGTTGTAAAAAGGGGAAGAGAGGATCGGAAGGACCTTTTATGCCAGTTAAACACCAGTGCGTAAAGGAAAGGTGCTGAGGAAAAGCATAAAAATTTTAATCCCATTTCACCCTCTCCGTCATCCATCAAAAATGTCTTTTGTTTTCTGACCAGGGCTGTAATTACCCAAAATCGGTAGGTGTACACGAGAATGAAAGAGAGGGGAGGAGGACAAGTGCAGAAAAGAGAGAGAAAATGGAAGAAAAAAGGAGAAAATAACTTTTTCACAAATGGTGGGATTTACCCTCTCCTAAAAAAATCCTCGCACAAACAACACTGTTCGGAGGGTAAATTAAAAGGATAGGTCATTTGTTTTGCCAAGCTCACAGTGCAAGCCCGTGGCCTGGCGAAGCATTCAGGAGATGCAGGGGACAAATTCAAAAGTGATTGCCGTGTGAAAAGAAATCCTCCTGCCTTGAGAGTGCAGATCGAATTTCGAGGTCAGAGACAATTAGAGAGAGAGGATGGGACCTGGCCTCCGTTGTCATGGAGCCCGGCCCACTGCAGCTCAACACGCACACACGCAGTCAGCCAGCCAAGAAGCCACTAAGTCATCCATCCTACACGCACAAAAAAAAAACAAATAAAAAAAAAAGACGTTTGTGATCCACCCTCCCGTGACCTCTCCCGCAAAGTTGAACAGGCCTCGGGCTATGAGGTGAATGTGTAATTCAAGGTGCAGATATTAATATATTCCCCCTTGACAAATATTATCTGTTGATCTGGCAAGTGTTAGTCGCTTCCTGAACATCACTTGTCATTGGTGTGGTGCGCTGTGTGGTGAGAGACTGACTTTAGATGTTATCGCGGGTTTAATCTTATTGGGTTACAGCAATTTTTTAAATGTATAGTATTCCAGGAGACGAGACTGTATTCACAACGAGTCTTTTATTAACTTTTATTTACACCCTCTCATTGTCTACACTGTGTCTATGAGTCTGGATGATAAAAAAATCAGATAGTGCTTCAACAAATATTTTTTTTGTGTATTGCCGCCAAACACGCACAAAACAAGTGTTATATAATGGGTTTTAATTACTTTACACAATATTTTATTTTACGCAAATGCCAACGAGGCTGTGAAGAATAAATATACAGACTGTTGTATAGGTTATTATGTCTTAAAGGCAAAATCTGTAAAAAAAATCCAAAAGGGAAAAAAAAGATCTTAAAAGAAAAGATTAATACTTTTCAAAAGTTTAAAATCATGTCAATTCCTATGAGATGAAGACTCCAGTGATATCAGTAACCTAATAAAAGCTGTTTTACATTACAGGAAGTGGGTCGCCTCATGGAGGCCACCATTTTGAAGTCCCATGAATACTACTCACATAATCTGTTGGTGGTGCATTCATTTGGGAAAGATTGTATTTACACGTTGAACGCATTATTATGATTGAGTTCCTGAGTTGTGGGCGTGTCAGTGAGAAAACATGGCGGACGCAATGCATCTGATTTGGCGATAAATTTGTTGAAAAAATTGAAAAAATCATTCCCATTTAAAACGAGCAAAATTACATATATAAAATATGATAGTATGATGTTTAAAAAAAAAAATCAGTCCTACATAACCATCTTGCTCCGACAAAAGTGAATGCAACTGACACTGTAATTTCGACATTCCAACTCATAAATACAAACTTTCTACAAGAACTTGAACACACCCTGTGTCAGACACTTTTGCTTTTGGAATAAATATATCATGGCCGACTGCGAATAGTGCATTTCTATAATGCCATCTGTAACCGAAAACTATTGCTACCTCTAGGAGTCAGTATAAGCCAGGTACAAGACGACTACCTCACTGACTGCGAAACAAACCAAAAATTTAGTTTATTTGTTTTTTAAACTTTATTGAACAGATATGGTGTCTACCCTGATTACAATCCATAAACAGACTGTTATGTTGTGTTGAATGACGCCAACATGGAAACCTACAATTCGGTCTGCTAAACACAGAGGTAAGTAATCTTACTTCCATACTCTCTCTTTTTTTTAAATTCATAATTATGGCAATTATGCACAGCAAGGCAAGGCAAGCATGCTTGCCAAAAGAAGAGTGTTTCTGTTAAAAATGTAGAGTTTAAATAGCCAGTAAGAGTTTGTATGGACACTGAGAAATCCACAGAGAATTGCTGGCTGCCCAGAGTCAGGTAGAGCGAGTGATGCAGGCAGGGTTTCTTTTGCAGAAGTGAGTTTGTGGTTTTAGGACACATTTTCACAGACATATAAGCGCTTACCTGTTCAAAGAGAAAGACAGAACGGGAAGGGGAGAAGGTACGATGAGAAGGTCTTAGACAAATGTTTACAGAATGAGTACAATGAGGTTTCAAACAGAGCAGTGCGAATAATTAAGGTGTATATTGTTGTTACAGGACTATGAATCATTGTTAGACTCAACAATCACTATTGCTGGAATTTAAAATGATTTTGCTACAGCGTTGCTCATATATGCTGATGTTGTATGAATGAAACAAAGACAATGTTACACAAATGCATAACTAATATTGTAAACAAGAATGCAAATTAAATGTGTCTTGGTTTCTGATTAAAACCTCTGAAGTTCTGTGACTATAGAATTAACTAACTGAGTGAATAGGAAACATGTCAGACACTGATGTATAAAATGTCTTCTAGACTCCTTCAGTTCTGTCTTAAAGTCAACATGAATCAAAATAGACCCTAATTTACTAACCCAATAAATAGACCCAAAGATAGACCCAATATAGGTTCCTTGTCCGATTGAAAGCACGGTTCGGTTCACATTATTTCAAAAGCACACACACAAAACCCCCTCTAACAACCTGTCATAGAGAGAGCATGTTTTATGATATGGAAATTTTAGTGAATGCCAATAATGATAATTATATTTATTTTGAAACCAATACCTGGTATTAAGAAATTAAATGCCAATACCTGGTATTTAGAAATTAAATGCCTGTGTGCCACGAAAAAAAAACTTTCAAGCTCTGATTAAACATTTTTATTAGTATTAAACACAAAGTAAATCAACTAGTAGTAACTAATGATCAATTGGCTATAATTTATTGGCTTAAATGCACTTTTTAACTTATGAGATTGATACCGATAACATTAAAAAAATTCACATTTATTTTATTTATACTGATATGACAGCTGATATATTGCACATTACCCTAATTCTGATGCATAAGAACATACCTTGGCCAACACTACTTCTTCTTCCTTATGCATTTGTTTCACTTTGAAATATTACATTAATTAAGAAAGTAAAAAGTCTGCAAATGACATTTCATGTTGACTTTAAGCATGTCTGTGAAAACTCTGTAGTCTAAATCGAACAAAGAAACCCACCCAGAAGCACAGCTGAGAGGGTATTAATTTCTACTGTGAGCGCTGTTAATGCTTTAAGGTGATGGCTTGGTCAATGGAGAGATAGAGCGTATGAATTATTGAACAAGGGCAATGGATGGTCCCTGTGTTACCCAGAGGGATTATAGCGCTCATCCTGGACTCATTAGACAATAATGCTGGCACATTTTAACGCTAGATATTTCGGTGAAATTAATAGATGCGTATAATGTTACTAGTCAAAGGATCTTCGAGTTTGATATTGAACGTATTAACTTTTTATATCTTTGTATAGCACTTGAATTGATTAGTTTGTGTCTATTGTTGAATTGAAGCAGGCAGGGTTGGAGGCCAGAGTGATGTAAAGGAAGTCATTACTAACTTAAAGCCTTCTCGCTAATTGTACTAAATTATAAAATACGTCTGGGAGCTCTCTAACCTGTCTGTGATTAAATATGCATGAGCGAGTCATTGTGTGCCCTTGTCCCAAGCGAACCCTGACCCGGCAGTGACTCTGCCAGCTTCCTGTGGCCTAGGGCTGGCTAAGTGGCGGGCAGGGGCCGCTGGCGCAGAATGCCATACTGTATGGACTCTCTGTTGTAGGGCCTTAGGGATGGAGGGATGAAGGTGGGGGGAAAGGCTGTGGTTTCCTGCTCTCTGAATGCTTAGCTCCTGTCTGTACGCAGGTATACAAAGCCTTCCTTCAGCTTACCGGAGGAGCAGCGGTCAGATGAAAAGGACTCGCTGATGGCTAACAGATCTGTCCCCCAAGAATCCCTCCCCAACCTTCACAACACCGTGTTTGTTTACACTCTCCCAGAGCCTTTTTAGCATTTTCAGGCCTGGCCCGGGACTTGGCAGCCCTCCACACTGCTGATTGCCATATTCCCAGACCAGAAATGTCACTTACCACTTTGCTTTCCTTCATCTGCCGGTTTAAAGCCTTTGTAATCCCCCGGCTGACGGGAGTCACAGAGGAAATAAAATAGTTTTTTCCTGTTCGAAAAGAGTGATTTGCTTTTTCTTTTTTCTTTTTGGCAAATGAAGGGCCAAAAAAAATGTTTGTCCAACATTAACATTCCTTCAGAATTAAGAAAGAAAGAAAGAAAGAAAGAAAGAAAGAAAGAATGCAGTGAAAATAAACACATTGTGGGCACACTGACATCATAGTTGATTTTTAGCTTATTAAAGAAATTTACTTTTTAAAGTTGTTCCTGTGGCTCAGTGGTAGAGCATTGTGTTAGCAACGCAAAAGGTCGTAGGTTCAATTCCCAGGGATCACACTTACTGGTGAAAAATGTATAGCCTGAATGCACTGTAAGTCGCTTTGGATAAAAGTGTCTGCTAAATGCGTGAAAGTATGGCTAAAGAATAACAAACAAATAAATAAATACAATTATATTTCAATTCGTCCTGAAAACAAGTTGTATAGCATATACAGTATTTACAAATACAGTGTTTAAAGAGTTTAAAAATATAAATCAAACAAATGTTTTCTTAGTGTTTAATTATGTATATAATATATACATAATTAAAATATATTGCATTTCATATTTCAAATCAGTCATGCAAAAAGCCATAAAACATAGACTACACAAAGTATATTAAACAAAACAACTTAGGTTTATTACAAAAGTTAAACTGTTCAAAAGTTCACATACCATATTTCTTAATTTAGTTGATTTCCAGCCTTTTGTGACAGTTGTGTATGCATTCTTCAATCACATTGAGAGCCAAAGATGGATCCCAACATCATATAGTCATTGTGGAGAAGAACTCAAATGAGCAAAGCATGCTGGGAAACAAACAGGAACAGACATTTTATTAGGAGACAACCCAGGATATTAACAAACAGGGAAAATTCATGCAAATTCCATTATTATTATGCCTTGTGGAATATATGTAAACATCTTATAGATTTGTCAGGGTAGTACTTTTTTATAAACCTGTTATTTAAAAATAAAACAAGATTTATAAAAGGTATATAAACTCGCAGAAGTGTACAGGACATAGAAAACCATCACTGACCCCTTGAAGAGCACATTACCTCAGCTGTGGCCAGAGTAAGTGTGGTGTATCTGTCATCTGCCTTTCAATGACATCAGTCCACATTCACCAGTATAAAAGAGTCAGCACCACTCAAACATCATTCAACAAACTCAGGCAGAAGAGAAAGAAAAGTACCCTCCCTTTTCACTGGAGTCCAAGAAGAAAAGGAAGTGTTTTACGAACGTAAAGTTGACTTACTATAATGCTTTACTGTGGGACCCAATGAGCATGACACAATAGAAGAATCAGGCAGTAGGAGGAGATATATTTTTATAGAGAGAGTAAAAGATCCATGATTCACTTCACACGCAGAGTATTTTAGCCTCCGAGGCATTTTTCTGAAATCGCCCGTGGAGAGAGAAAGAGAGAAAGAGAGAGGGTGAGTGAGAGCAGAAAAATCCCATGACTTATCGAGGAAAAACAAGCCAAGGCGGGACACAATGCTGTTTTATTAACCGGACGACATAAAGTTTATTAAACTCACAGAGAGGTTGGAACGAGAGGCCAGCCGAGAAAGGGCTTGGAGCGAATCCGAGCCACAACGGGAGAAAGTCTGACCAATTAACACCAGACCGGGAGGTCTGAGCGCAGCTCGCTGGCCAAATTAAGTCCCGGGAGATGCAGAAGCTCACATCTCAAAGCAGAGGAAGCCAGAGTCATTGGCACTGCACTGCCAAAACGAGCCCTGAGCCGTCCATATAACTCACTGCCACTCACTGCTTGGTGGGCCTACAAAAGAGCACTGAGCATGCAGTTTGACCGCAAGTGCAGGTGGAGGTTACGAACGAGAGAACGGAAAGCCAATGTTGAGCTCTCTCGCAAATATGACTAACAACTCCCAGCTTAATGACTAGGGCCAACCCTCTGCTGCTATAAAACCAGCACCGGCCCCTGTGATAGGCTGCGATGTTTACACAACGGAGGGTTTGGAGGACACGTCTCACAAGGCACTGCTTTGGTGTCGCACTGAAGAACATCCTCTTAGAATTTTTAATAAATCAAAGATACGTTCATTGAGCCAAGTGGAGAGACACTTTAACAAGTCCGATTTCATCAATTGCACATAACTCAAAAAAATCTATGTGGTATAATGTGATTGATTAATAGATTGGAGCCAAGGTCCTCATAGACTGTAAACAGGAGTTAAAGGCAAGGCTTCTGAACACTCGGTTTGGTGTAAAAATGGAATGACCTCTTCATGATACTTGCTCTGTTCCAAAACCTAGTGAGCTTCTTCTGTAGGCATCATAGGCTGCTGTTTCAAAAGGGCATGTTTACACTTGGCAGGTTTGGTTTGACTAAAACAAACTCTGGTGCGATTGTTCCCGTTTGTGTGGTTAATTTAAACAAGTGTGAACGCTGTCATCTAAACCTTTGTTCGCACCAAACAAGCGGACTGAGACCCAACTTTTAAGTGGTCTCTGTCCTCTTCCAAATGAACTCTGGTGTGGTTCGGCTGATGAACGCAACAGGGACCAAAGACATCTAAACAAACCAAAAATAGGATGTGATATCAGAAGATGTGACTCTAAAAAGGACAAAATGCTCTAGCATACACTCTTAAAAATAACGCTGCTTCAAAAGGTTCTTCAAAGCGATGCCATAGAAGAACCATTTTTGTTTCCACAAAGAACTATTCAGTTAAAGGGTATTTAAAGAACCATCTCTTTCTTAACTTTTAATAATCTGAAGAACCTTCTTTCACCAAAAGAACCTTTAGTGGAATGGAAAGATTCCATGGATGTTAAAGGTTCTTTAGGGAACCATTTAGACAAAAAGGTTCTTCTATGGCATCATGAAGCACCTTTATTTTTTAGAGTGTACCTGGTTCTTCTCATCATAATAGCTATGTTGCCCAATACAGTTTGTTACTGTAGATCTTACAGCAGATCTCGAACGGAGGAATTCCTGGTGCTGTTTTGACTCCTTTACACATTTTATAAGCTCTTGGTGAGTTTTCAGCTGGTAAAAATATCACCGTGTACTGACATATAATGAGCACATTAAGCCCAGCACACAGCATTGTATTAGGTGTTAGGTAAGTTCTCAAAATAAATATCATAAAAGTTGTCTAATCAGGTTGTGACCACATCACATGACCTTCTGTAATGCCCACATCTCGGAAAACACCCCCCCCCCCCCCCCACCTCTGTAATAAAACCTGTACCTAAATAAACTTTATACAAGAAGTGGCTGCTTATGGTAAACCCACATAAGTGAGTTGAGAATTCTAGACATGTGGAATATGTCATAAATAAGAGCTCAGGTAGGTCAAAAGGAGAAGCAGTGGGATAATTCAATATCTTTCACTCTGGCCTCATATTCCTTTAATCAAGCTTTTGTAATGATAAATGAATAAGAGCCAGTGAAACTAACTGAGTACACTGCAAAAAAATGCTTTTCTAGCTTAGATTTTTTTGTATTAGGATTTTTTGTATATTTTTTTGTATGTTTTCTGTTTGAAATAAGATTATGTTGCTGACCCATTGGCAGATTATTTTGCTTGTTTCAAGCAAAAACTCACTTAATTTTGACTTGTCTTTTCTGAAAACAAGACAATAATTATTACTGGTCTAGAAAATCCTTCTTGATTTAAGAATTTTTAGATATTTTAGCTGGAAACAAGACAAAAAAAATCTAAGCTAGAAAAGCATTTTTGCAGTGTACACCTTTAAATGATTAAATTATCTTATAAAAGTTCTTGGATCTGTAACTATCTCAACTTTTTCACCCCTCATGAAAAAACTAAACAAAACAAAAAACAAAACGAACCAAAAGGCCCAGTATAGCAGTGATACCTACAGCTGTAATGGCAGGTCATTCACTCCCTGGGAGAATTTAAGTAAGTCTTTACTCTGAGCAGTAAATCGGCCTGTCTAAAACCCACCATGAAAAGAGGCAACAATAACTTCAAATATGTTTTTCTTCTCCCAGAGGCAAACATCATAATTAAAGACGATGGCAGTAAAATGACAGGCACCACTGACTTATGCAGATTCATAATGTTACTGTTGGAGTAAAGTGGGAGGAATATGAATTCAAGTCCTTTATTAGAGCCTCTCGCTCTCTCTCTTGTCAGCAGTGTAAAGACAGAGTGAACTTCCTCAGCTTGAAACACATTAGCTACCGCATCTGTGGGGAACAAGGGCCTTTTAATAGACCCTCTGGTTGTAAAGTAACTCATGCGGAACGAGTTTTTAATGTTTGATATGTATGTAATACAATATTAGTTCACTTTCGATACACCAGGAGTGGTTCTTTCTGTATGAATCTGCATGAAATCGGTGTCTGGGCTAAGGCAGTAAATCACTCTAGTGCTGTTTGTCAAGGCATTACTGGAATAGAAGTATAAAGTGATTTTTTTAAAACATTTTTTTAGGGGTGACTGAAACACATAGAATGTAATACGTAACTTGTCCGGAATTTTTTTGGAATTAATCTTGAGAATAAACTAACTAAATTGACGTGCGTACTTTGTGAAGGACCACTTTTTAAATTAATGTTTTATAATATGATTATCTTTAATATTAATAATGATATTATTATAATTATTTAATATATATATATTAATTCTATATTATAATTTTATCAATGCTTTTAATTTACTACTACTGCTACTACTATTATTATTATTATATTATTATTAAACAAACAAATAAATGAAAAAAAGAATGAAAATGCTTCTATAACAAATTATGCTTTGTGTTTTGTATTAAAAATGCTACTACTGTTTATGTCGAGGTTAAAATTGCAGTTTTTCCACTGTGGTTTCTTGGGGTATTTTGGACCCCATTGTATATCAAAGGGAACAAACCCAATTCTGTCCCAGTGTGGTAAATGAGCCTCAGACAGTATTTTGGCTTTCATTTGCTGAGAAGTGGGAAAATACTTTTTTTTTTTTTTTTGGCATACAAGGATAACAGCCTATCTGCCCTTATGGGCAGCCTTCAAGTCCTCTGGCATATTGCTTAGATGCCATCTGAAAACATAATTGACTTCAATACTGAAGAACAGAACAGTGTAAAATAAGATTCCATGAATGTTTAATTCTTCTGAACACTCGCAGGAACGCCTCTCTATTCCTCTGCCAGTCTCTCGTTACATCTTCATTTTGGCCATCTCATGAAATCAGCCTCATAAATATTTTTCATGTGTTATATAAACCAACTCAACTCCCAACTGCAAGTGGCCGCGCGGCGTGTTTTTTCGAAAAACACAGGGAAACATTTGTGGAGAGGAGCTGTTATTGGAAGCATTTGGCTGTGCTGCAAAGAAAAATCACAATTAGGAGAGGGTTTCACCTTCAACTATCCCCAAGATACACAAACCGCCTGACTGACAAATCTGCGGTGCCTACGTAGCATGATTACGGCTCATTCCCCTCATCTGAATCCAGAAATTCTGGCTGAAGCAGAAAATCAAAGCTTCCTTCTGTCTTTATAAGAATGTGATCAGACTCGTCATGACAAAAGGAAACTTTTCTGTCAATGTGTGATAAATTTAGACGGTGTCTATAGATCATATTGTGTGGAAGCAAGCCTCCTAAATGAACTGAACGCTTTGATTTTTAATGTACACTTTGAAATCCCACATATTGTTTTAACAGTTGCTTTCCACAGAAATGAGAGGGACGGAGAGCTTTATATGGCATTACATCAGTTATGATGCTTTAAACAAAAGTGCCATACATGACGTGTTGTCTGAGAATCTGTCAGAGGGGGAAATGCTGAATTGCAGACCACCAAACGACGAGAAGAAACGAAGAAACCACACATAATCTACATTCCCATCCCATAAAATGGGACTTTTATAAAGTGTCCTTCTTTGCGTGTGTATATGTAAAATGTTAATATAATGATCTCTGGACATTCATCATTTGCAGAAAACCGCTATTCCGAAACACTTCATTTTGGAGGCATTTGATTGCAGGAGCAAACAGTCAATAAATACAAACTCCATGGCAGAAGATTGCAGAGCCACCATTTCAATCACTTGGAAAAATGTGTGTAACAGTTCACAAATCAGTTTTTATTAATTTAAACACAATCAAATAATAAATGTCAAAAACATCTGTACACATCTTTTTGCAGACACAACAAACTGTTTCACAATGAGGCCCACATATTGTAAATTAATTTTTTCCAGTTTGCATTATGATTGCATCATTTATAAAAAAAAAAAAAAGTGTGTTAAATCTAGAAAACATCTAATGTTACCGTGATCTAGCAGCAAAATGTGATTCCCCGGGATGGGGGGTGGTGGCCGATGCAATAAAAGGGGTGAAATTGTAAATGTGGTGAGAAAAACTAGGCCAGAGAAGACGACCTCACTTGCAGGAGCCCAACAGAACATAATCATGTGCCGGGAGGGAAAATGAAAAACAGATCGAGTTAGCTGGGGAAATTCACAGTCGATAGCACATGTATGTTCTCAACTCCATTGTGAGAGTGAGTGTGTGCGTGTGTGTGTGTGTGTGTAGGTGCAAGTGAGTAGTGGCTTTTTTTTAAAGTCTAAGAGCTAGAGTTTCCAGTCCACAGTTACCTTAGAACTACCAATATGCATCATGAAAATCCAACTACAGTGGACACAATCAAAATAAAAAGACTACTTCATACAAAATTACACTTGCTGTACAAGACTTTCTGCTTTAGCGCCGGTAAAAAAGATAATAAAACCTATTTAAGCTTAAATGCCTGTCGCGGACGCTGAGGTTCAATGTCCAGCTCGGGCAGGAGATAGTACTGGGGATACAGACATTTACACTCAGTTTGAAGCTTGACATTCAGAAGATTATTATTCTTATTATGCTGCTTATGTTCTTCCTTGGAGTTTGAGCTACCATTGGGATTGAATTCGCTATGAAATCCTGACTGAAAGAGAGAGAGTAAGTCTCTACATGGACTCACAAGTTCTCACCACCTTTTGAGGAGCAAAGCGTACAAAGGAGGAAACAAAACATCACTGAAGAAAAATACGAAATTATTGACACTTGACATCCATGCTTTTGGTCATGACAAAACAATTATCACACACACACACACACACACACAAAAATCCTTATCTACATTTATTTATTGAATGAAACCTTGAACACATCAACAATTTCAGGCTTTGCACGAGCTACTGCGGCAACGCCTTTACGTACGTACTTCCATGAAACGGCTTTCCACAGCATGTACCTTAATTAATATAGGAAGGAATAGTCCAGTGATTACAAATTTACACACACACAAAAAAAAATGTCTGTATACGATTGTCTCTGCAATGTAAATAATGTTTCGTAAATTTTTTTTCCTTAAATTACTTAGAAAATCCTTTTTTTTCTCCTTAAACTTCTTGGTGTAGTGGAATCAAAGTACGTTGTAATGCGAAAAGGCACAAGTTTCTTTTTTTGGGGCCAGTGCCGCTCCACAAAGTCTCTCGAAGATTATAAATAAGAAGCGTAGGACATCCAGGGCAACAGGTCTGGTGAAACGAGGAAAGCGAAGGGGTTGTGCCCCACTGTCTTTGTACCATCGCTTGAGACATAAAGAGATAAAACATTACACCAAGTTGCAGTGGGATCGGAGTCCTGCTGAGTTCCAAAGGCATCGGTAGCTCAGTTTTTGTCACAGGTGTGAACCCTTGCCGAGTCCCCCGCGTAGACAGGGCTGTAAAACATTTTGATGGCTTCGAAAAAAAAGCCAATTCACAGTAACCAGGGCCAGCAGCTGCAGCGCCATAAATTCACTCTCCTCCACTTTGAAAAAGGTTTAGGGTTAAGACGAATTGCGGCCATGTGTCAACACGCTGAGCATGTTGCTCTCTCTCTACGTTATGTGTGTGAACGATTTTGTTTTTGGTCTGGTGCTGTCGGAACGCAGACGCTCGGGCGACGCAGCAGGCTGACGGTGCTGGGTATGGGTCTGCAGGGCCCCCGCACGGCCTGGGACAGAGCGACAGGGCCGTCACAGTGCTACAAGTACTCCAGGTCCAGAGCGTGGTGCAGGGCCATGAGGTCAGAGTGACTAGAGATCCTCCAGAAAGGCATGTTGTGCTGGAAAGACACAGGGAAAGAGAGAGAGTGTTTGAGGATGAAAGAGAAAATAAAGAAACACAAAACCTGCACAATCACGCCCATGAGTGCCGTCTGAACAGCCTCGATGGCCCATAACATCACACGAGACTTGAGAAGAGGAAGGACTTACAAACTACAACCACTTAAGCAGCACCATACCATTGAGATCACTCAGTAAATATCATAAAAAAAAAAAAAAAACATTTTGACAGCTAAATGACATGAAAATAAAGGGGGAAAAAAATCTAGTTTAAAACAAATGTACTTTTTGTGTTCATGTTGGTTTTATGTGTTAAAAAAACGTTTAGACCATTTTCAATTTAATGACGAAATGTCATATGGTGTAACCAATTAAAACAATTTTTTTATTACACCTTGAATACATGTGTACACGTGCATCATAATCCTTTTGAATGATTTCAAAAAGGTTTTTAAATATGTTTTCGAGGTAAACTTTTTTTTAAATAATAATAACAATAATAAATACCATGAATTATTCATTCACAACATATGATTTCATTTTTGGGGAGTCACACCACATGATATTATTGTACAACTTGCCTGGTCATAAAAAGATTTTAAGAAACTTATGGACCTTGACACATTGTCATGAGGTTCTTCGAATTTTGAAAAAATTTACACTTAAGACTGGTTTTGTGGTCCAGGGTCACGTATTTAGAATCTTTTAATATTGTTGGAAAAATATAATAAAACATATTTCAAATATAAAAAACAACAAAGGCCCCATTACAAAACACAGCAAAATGTTTTACTACACCTGGGAAATAACTATTAAATACACTATACATATACAGCACCTTTGCACAAACTTATCCGAACACAACTTTGCAAATGAGGCATTGTTTCTGGGAGAGGCCACAGGGAAATATGATTCTGCCAGAATGAAAGAAGCTTGTCAGCTCAGAGTCGTCCACACACAAACCATTACTGAGTCTTATCAAAGGTATAGCCTCTCTCAGGCATATGTTCCGCTTAGAGAAGCTTGCACTGACCCTTAAAAGACTCTTTTCTTTTGTTTTGTAAATTGTCTTTGCTTTTAACTTTAAAAGCCAGAGATGGTATCTCCTTTTGCCTCGGTCGAGTTATTAACTAGAGGGAATTGTTTCTGGGATACGATGGAAAAAACTAAAGTATACAAAGGTTTAACTTTGCTTTGGTGGTTTCATACAAAGTCACCCTTGACACTAGTGTTGCATCTGACAAAACTGTGGCATTTTATATCAATCTGGGTTTCTTAAGTGCCAAGGACTTATTAAACTCCCCTGCACTCCGTCTAAACACTTTATCTCTGAGGAAATGGGGACTGACATGTAAAACTTATACGTTCACATTCCTTGCATGATTAACTGACAACATGGAACAAATCACTTGGCACAATATAATAATCACACCAACACATTTTCGTCTGTTTGTAGCCTGTCTGAACAACAAGCTTCTTTGATAATTAATTACACAATGAATAATTTCAAGTTTTGTGGCTTATAGCTTTGGAAAACTTGGCAGATGTTCTGAATACACAGGCGGCAGGTAACATAAATCTTCTGGGTTGAACAACAAGAGACAGGAAAACAACACTCCTCTGATGGTCCTTATATTCTTCAGAATATCCTCGATTTATCTAACAATGATTTAAGCGCCTTAAACGCATATTATATTTATGAACCGGCCCCTCTAAAATGCCTGAGAGGACTTGTCTAGCATTACACAAGGTGAAACAGCAGTCACATGCAGGGACGTGTAATTATGTCATCTTGCCTCCCTTTACATTCAAGCTGTCAGGGGAAATGAGCTGATTACAATGCGAGAATAATTCTCTCGCTGGTCCAATGACACTTTCAGGGAATGCCTGAAGAAATGAATGGTTTGAAGGGAAAGTGCTATAGAGTTCTAGGCGTCTTCATACCTTTTTCGACCCTGTCTCCTCCTCCACGCCGTCCCCCACCACCACATAAACAACTTTCCTCCCAAACCTCTGGATAACTCTCTCGAAGCAGCTCTCTTTTCCTGGGGAGAGGAGAAGCAGGTTTAGGTTGCTGCGCAAAGCAAGGAAGCCACATCCAAGATCCAGGCCCAGAGAGGGGCTCTTTAAATACACAATAAGTTACACAAAATTACGCAGTGTAAATACTTTGCCTTGGCTTGGAGATACGATGAGATCGATGCTCAGATAAAAGTAGCCTGAAAAGCATTAAGTGTGCCTTATTCCTCTCAGAACGTGGGACAAATGGAGTTTAACAAGCTAAATTAACCTCCCATGCAAATGTGAGCGAGGGAGGCGCTGAGCTTTGCGCGAACAAAAGTATGAAAGTAAAGGTTGGTGTTTATTTTGCATT
The DNA here is from genome assembly GCA_018155175.1 of Sinocyclocheilus anophthalmus. Taxonomy (NCBI): domain Eukaryota; kingdom Metazoa; phylum Chordata; class Actinopteri; order Cypriniformes; family Cyprinidae; genus Sinocyclocheilus; species Sinocyclocheilus anophthalmus. The sequence goes on from JADLZN010007999.1 coordinate 143,499, forward strand.
CGAAAAAGTGGAGAGGCCGAAAAGAAGAAAAAAAATGTCAAAGTGGAATGACATAAATTTGCCGAAGTGGTTTCATATGTAGACCTGAAAAGGAGAGGCCCAGTTCAGGCTGATCTCCAAGAAAATAATCCCAGCCTGATTAGACCTCTTCCTGAACATCAACCCTCTCGTGTGTCCGCCACTTCTGCAGCCTAACCCAATCACACGCCATGTGTCTCGCGCTGTTTACACGTAATATCACAGTAATTACGGCCACACTCCAATAGAGTCCATTTATACACACAGGTAGTTAATACTAAGCTCGCACTTACCTATTTTCGTAGCACTATAAATGTTTTCAATTGGAAATACTACTCCCAGTCCATACAGGAGGACCTTGGCGAGGGCAGGTATGAGCTGTGTTGTGGTCACTAAGATGTTCACACAGTTTGATCTGTAATTGAATGGCAAAGTATGTCAAGTTAAAGTGCACAAGGGAGGACAAGGCTATCCAGGCATGCCATTTGTCATTCAAAACGCCCCATGATAAATGGATCTTTAATTGTTGTCCTCTTAAAATGCTGTATAATACAGAGAGTAAGTGTTCTTTGAGGTATTGGGACATAAAGCCAACCAGTATTCATGCCTCTCACTGATTTATGCGTATCAGAGATGGGCTCTATATAATTCGCTCGTGCTAAGGCCTACCTTGAGTGGATTAATGTTAGTGCTTTCAGTGCCAGTGTTAACCAGGAGTCAGTCAGGGCTTCAATTTCTGCTCTCAATTGCAACCAGGCTTCCCTTTTGGCCGGGCCAAGCAGACCTGAAATGAACAGAAACATTGTTTGAGTTGGACCATCCCGCGAATACTTTGAGAAATTTCGAAATTTACCCAGACCAAGTGGTTTTTGCATAAGGGATTATTTGAGAAAATTATGAGTGCTTTTGTTGACACACCACCCCTCTTCCCCAGCAATTGTAGCAAAGCAGTTTATTGGGGGATTACCTCCGACGTTATTTTTATAGGTGGTGTAAATTTCTTTTACTCGTCTGTAGCGGAAGGCGAGCTTTCTCATCCAGTCCACACCTCCTCGTACGCCAGTGGCCAGACACAGGTTGGCACTAGTGGCAGCAGCGTGGAATCCGTCTGTGCTAAAATTATATGTACTGAGCAGAGAGGAGAGAGAGAGAATGGCTTTTGAGCTCGACTTTAGTCATAGTGAACTGTGAAAGGGCTAGCATGGTGCTAACTTTACCTTAGATCTTGCCCGTTGTCGTCCGACGACACGTCGTCGATGTGGACCTGATCGCACTCCTGGAAACAAGCAAAAGCAAAGGATGGACATGGTGAGTTGGTTGAAATTAAAATATACCAATTTGATTAATGTTTTTTTTAATGTGCAAAATTGGTTACGATTTGGCCACTTGAATCCATGAAGTGAATAATGTCAACAACTGTGGAATTCCCAATTGAAGGCTGAGCTCTCTCCCGAAAGCTCAAATCAACCCTCAACCACTTTAACCCCCCACCTGCTAAATCTTAATAAAAATAAACACCATCATCGGGGGACTGGGGGTCCGACCCATTTGGCCACTATCACTAGGGGGATCTCTTGATATACACATCTGCTGGTACGTAAAGTCAATTGGGACGGGATCGGTAGACTCCGGGAAGGTAGAAACGGCCTCTCTATGTTAGGTCTGCTAGTCCAGAGTCCGCTGCCTGAACAAAGAGATAGCTGTGGGATAATGAGAGTGTCTGTGCCTCCTTCAGGGTCTCCACTTCTTGGAGAGGCTGAATGATTCTACAGCTCAAAGCTGATTTAGCCAGTGCACACAGTAACACAAACCAGACTTTCTGGTAAATGTAACGTACTAGAAAAATTGAACCTGATGCTAACCGCCAATGAAATTATGACCTCTGATTGCTGCCGAGCCACACACCAACACAGCCTGAGGCCAGCTTTTTGGAGAAAGCAGACTGAAAATCTGTTATTAGTTTTCCATTTATAGTCGTCCTCTCCCCCCTCCCCTCACAAGAGCCCTAGATGTTAGTGAGCTGGGCATGAGCATTCAAATCAAACAAAAATCACATGGAAAGACAGAGTTGGCGGCTTGTGTGTTCCAAAAATCATCTGCAAGAAAATAAATAGCGGAATAAATAAATAAAAAAATATAATATAAAAAAATATTAGTGCATACCCCACAAAAAAAAATAAAATATATATATAGATATATAGTATATATTATATACATATATATAGTTATTATACTTATATTAACAAGGAAAATTCAAAAAATCTATAAATACACAGTCCGAAAGTATATTTGTACATTTTTAAAATAAATAAATAAATATTTATCTATAATATGAATTAAACTCATATATAAATGTATATCATCTATCTATCTATCATCATCTATCTATCTATCTATCTATCTATTATCTTCTTATTAAATACATATATTAATTATAATACAATTACACTCTCTGTATAAACTTGTTAAAATTCTAATTATAAATATACAAAATATACACATGTACAACAATGGAAAAAAATAAATTAATATATGTATACTTATAATTATAAATTAAACCCCATCCAATGAGTAAAAAGACAATGGGGTGAAAATTGGCAGTCGTTATGTAAACCGCCATTCATATTTCAAGTTTAATCTAACAATTTACTCGGTAGTTGAATTTTAGAAGGGGGTATTTCCTTTTAGCCATTCTTTTGAATTTCCTTTCCAGAACTTTAAGCCTTTTAATTAATTAAGTTTCAACAAGCTGCTAAGACACAAAAATACAAAAAGCACTTCCTTGTTTTAACTCAATCTGAACCTGGCCAAATGCTGACGTTATTGCATTCCTGTCTAATGCTACAGCAGGGTAGGGGTAAGCGCTTTAGACTGTAAACCTTTTTTATTTTACTGGTTCCCCTCTGAACAAATTTTTCATCTCTCTGGATTTGTGGGGAGAGGGAGGGGAGAGCAACGTGAAGAGAAACTCAAACCAGCTGTTCTTTAACAGAATTAAAATCTTGACCCCCAACCCCTGCTCTAATGCAGCCATTCTCTCGCCAAGACTCTCCCAGCAAGCCTCGAGATCCAAAGAGGAAAAGACTTTGACCCGGTGCCCTGCTCCTCCTCTCCAGGGCTCCACAGGCTCAGATAAGGGGGAGGGGGGCTGGAGGCAGGGCCGTTTGTGAGGGGGGAGCTGGGGTGACCTCACATGGAGAACTTGGAGTGTTGCGGGGCCAAAAGATGGACTGCCAATTGCAGCCGCGGATCAGGAACACCTCAAGCTATTTGTGTAATCTGCTTCTAGATAGTCAGCAACGGATCTGTAATACTTCTGAAGTACCAATTTGTTTTTCAAAGAGGACTTTTGGACAGGCCAAAATCATTACAGAAAACTGGGCCCCCCCATCACAACGTTAAATCCTGAGCATTAACGGTTATGATGACAAATGCGTTACTTTAACACGTTACCATCTCCCTTTGACGGAATCACCACATGTTTACATTGCCTTTTAATTCGCTGGTTATTATGACACACAATTAAGAGTCGTGTTGTGGGCTTCCAGACCTCCGGGATGAAAGTGAGGGCAGAGAAAGAATGCACAACCTCTAGCAATTACTGCACACAGCTGGAGCCCCACTTGACTGCCACTCTGGTAGCTGCACCAGGACCCTAATGGAGCCGCTCAGTCCTAATGTCTTACAGTAACTCATGAGACTCATTAAGGCAGCTTCTTAAGCACTCGTAAACACCGTTAAGCCTAATAACCGAGGATGGGCCAGCTTTAAGTGGTTAAGTACAGCATGTGGTTGATCTTCAAGGGTGGCTGAAGGTATCTTCAAGAAGGTGTAATGTTGAAAGGATGAGATACTGTAAATATTGTATGAAGTATAGCACGACGGCTGGTGGTAAAAATTCTATTTAGATAATGGGGTCAATGATAAATGAGAGAGTTTAAATGTAGTTTAAAACGTTAAACCACGATTTGTATTCAGGTTGTTTTTTATATGGTTTTGAACTTTTATAGCATTTTTAAGAAACGTTTACATTTGTGACCCTGGACCACAAAACCAGTCATAAGGGTCAATTTTTTAAAATTGAGATTTATACATCATCTGAAAGCTGAATAAATAAGCTTTCCATTGAGGTATGGTTGTTAGGATAGGACAATATTTGGCCGAGATACAACTATTTGAAAATCTGAGGGAAAATCTGGGGATGACAAAAAAATCCAAAACATAATGAGGAAAATCACCTTTAGAGTTGTCCAAATTAAATTCTTAGCAATGCATATTACTAATCAAAAATTAAATTTTTATATATTTATGGTAGGGAATTTACAAAATATCTTCATGGAACATGACTTTTACTTAAATCCTAATGATTTTTGGCATAAAATAAAAATCCATAATTTGCCCCATACAATGTTTTTTTGGCTATTGATACAAAATTCCCCAGGAACTTAAGGACTGGGTTTGTGGTCCAGGGTCACAGTAATGTGTTACATTTAGTGTAGTTAGTTTAACCCCAAGTAATAAATACATATTAAATAGTTTTATCATTGAAAAAAGATAAAATAAAATAAAATAAATAAATAAATAAATATATGTAATTGGTAGCGACACAGTAAAAAAAAAATCTCCTAAAAAATTTGTAATAGTAAAAATACAATCAACAATCTCATATCTCATTATTTTAATGATTTTAGTCAGTTGTTTTTCAAATATTACTAAGCAGTTTTGAAGCAGTTTTCCCATAAAAAAAATAATTAAAAGATATGCAACAATCATATCTGTATTTTTTATGTTTATAATTTTCGCATTGTGATACAACCATGGCATTATGCACCAAAAAGTCTTAAAAATTATAGATTTTTATTTACTTTTTTTCAATTATATATTTATTGAACAAATTAATATATAGGAAAAACTGTGTGAGTGTGATCCAGTGTAAATAGGTCTGCATTTTCTTTATTGTAGTTCTCCTTGTTCCACAAGCAGTGGTTCTTATAAACCTACAACTGCTGCTAACTAACACCAGATGTTCCTACTGTAGGCTGTGTAAAGATCCTCCTCTGCAATCCGTACATAATTACGTCTTACACAAACACGTTGTCTCTGTTTAATTCATCAATTTTTTGATCCCTTCTCATTCACTAAACTATCTGAAGGTCCTGGTAAAAGAAATAAATGTGTAAATGTGTGGGGAAAAACTGTGGGAAACTGCAAGAGAAGCCTAACAAACTACAAAAGAAACACCTTGAAATCAGCTCTTCTCTATTTCCATTCACTCTTTCTCATTTTCCTTTCAGTTCCTCCTCTGACTATCCAGGCCTAGAAAAACCTTTTCATTTATGCGAGCTATCAGAGCCTCCTTTGTTCGGCTGGCATCTGTCATTAAGCAATCAGGCCGGACTGGCTGATTCTTCCTGTTGGCCAGAGGAAGGGCTTTGCTGCAGACTGCACAGAAGCGACTGCTGCAGAATGTCAAAAAAGAAAATGATTATTTAAAACTACAAACCTCACTTTCCCTCTCGTCCCAAGCTGGAAACATCCGTATTGCATTACTCTCCCTGGCTACCTCCGTTTCTCTTTTTTCCCCTTCTCTCTGCGTCTCAGCTCAGGAGGTAAGAGGGCTTTTTCATCCCTGGCCGTGCCTTTGGGCCAGACCCTAAACTCCACTAAAGCTCAGTCTGGAGAAGGAACCAGCTCCCCAAACAGGTGAGCGTCCCAGGTAACAAAGGCACAGTGTGAGTGATTACAGCCATCATCACAACATTCCTCCAAGCCTACAAGCTTAGTCCATGTGAAAAAGCCCAATCCATGGTTCGCAGGTTCTCAATGCTGCCACTCCATTGGCAGGGTCTGTCATCCCCCGTCTGTGAGGGGGGTTGATGACCCCAGTGTTTGCCCCCCTTCACTTTCCCACCACAGTTGGCCCACGCAAAGGGTGAGAGAGGTAGAGGGGAAAGAGGGAGGGTGCGGCTTACCTGTGGGTCGGACACAGGATATGGAGAACAAAGAGAGTTCTTCAGACCCACTTCATTCCAATCCACAGTTTGTGCTTGAACAGTCATGGAATTCAAACAGCCGAGTAAAACAAAGCTCTCTGGAAGCGTGGCCTTCCTAAAACCGAGGCTTTTCACACTCTGGCATATGAAGACGTAAAAGAGCAGAGGCCAAATTTAATGAAAATCTTCGTAAGAAAGAAAATTATTATGATACATTCTAAAATGTTTGTAAAAAGTGCAAATCTTAGAAATTCTTAATATTTTGTTAAGTAAATTCTTTCTGTCTTAAGAAGACAATTACAGGCTTTGGTGATTGTATGGTGGTTCTTGCCGAAATCTTGCTGATCAATGTAAATCTTTTTTTCTTTTCTTCTTTTTTTGTGAATAAATCATGATATTTATGATAATCATAATCATAAATCAAAAATCATAATCGCACCCACTATTTTTATCTCAACTTGCTTGCGGGGAGTTCAAAATTTGGAAACATGTTTTTAATGCACCATGTACTTTAAATATTTCCTGTCAAAGAGCCTATCTCAAGATGGAGTGCTCTGTTGCACTCATTGATGCTCCGTTATTTATAACGATTTTTCAGGTATTCAAGTTTTGTCTTCAGAACAATTTTAAGAAAAAAATGAGAACATTCTTAAGAAATGTTTTCAGGAGTACAAGACATTCTTAACTAGCAGTAAAGAAGAATTTTATTCTTAAGTATATTTCGTGAATCCGGCCCCAGATCTTTAAGTAAAGCGAGCCTGATGGAGAGAAGATAATGGAAAATATGGTTCAAATTTGGTCAAACACGGTCTGGTACATCAACACACACGTACACGAGCCAAATGTTCCACTGCAATTCTACCTTATAGGTGTGACGCCAGTTAAAACAAAAGTCCGTCCAAATAGGAAGAAAAGCAAAAACCTACTCTTATTAACGGTATTATATAAGCATATCTAATACATTTTTCACATATTGTCTAAACTGAGGATCTTAATTTAAAACACAATGTTGCTTCAATCCAAAAAACTCTGCATTTAGGCTTAATGATGAGCAATCGGCTTCAAAACGATCATCTGTCACCACATTGTTTGTAACACTACATTTTCCACAGATGCACAACCCTTATTGCTTTTAGGCCCCATTACTGTGGGCTGCTGGGTAAGAGAGGGGCCGATGCTGAGAGAAGATAGACAGGCCGATTTTAAAAGCTCTCCGTTCTCTTTTTAGTCATTCCAAAACACATCAGGGCCCCTGCCTGGGGACCTCTGAAGCCCTGACAGCCAAAAGACACTACCTGCGTCTAGACGTAAAAACACATTAAATCCAGAGTCAGGAGAAGACACAACACGCGCAGGGAAAGTTATGATAATGACTTATTTCACTTTCAAAAGAGTCACTCCTCTATTTTGGTTTGGTTCAAGGAGCTCAAGGAATTTTGATGGAACATTTGCTTGTGGTATTGGCCAGAAATACTGTATATTAAATAACAAAGCTATCTACCTAAATAACCGAGAGGAAAACTGAAAACTAAGATAGATGAATTGCACTGCAAAGATGTTAGACTAAAACGCTGTGTTGTTAACGTAACGATGTCACAAAAAATGCAATTCTAAACATTTAAAAGAAAGAAAAAAAAGTCACACCTCTATGCAATCCCAGTTGTAAACTGATAAGCGAAGCCCCTCCATCCTGGAGGTGCTAAAAACGTCCCGTTTGCAGTGTCACAGAGTTGGCCTCAGGTATGCATCGGCGGAGGTACAGCCGGGGATAATTGAAACCGTTCCCACCTCGGCAAAGCCAGGGAGGAGAACTCTGTCCCACAGACGGCTCTGTGTTGTTTTCTCTCCCGGCGAGCCGTGGCCCTTCCCCGCTGAGAGGGAGCACGGCCGGGCCTCCAGAGACACACATTCCCACACACCAACCCGCTCTCCACCTCTCACCCAACACACAAGAATGCTTTCATCCCCAACACATCCTCACACTCAGGTACTGCACACAGCATATCACACAAGCTGGGGTAATCACATACAAGAATTATGGTAGAACCAGTTGTGGTATAACCAAAGAGAACCATGCCAAATAAAGCTCTGTGTGTTCTGTGCTCATATTAAATGTGTGATTTGTAAAAATGCTATTTCTTGTGCCCTGATTTCTCCTAAAAACAACTAAATATTTAAATGAAGGAAAGGATTATTAATTGGTTTATTTTCAAATTTAATTGTGAATATTTCAAAGGCAAAACTGAAAAGTAAATTAACTGAAATAATTTGAAATGACTTATGCACATACAATACTATTTCAAAGTTTGAAATCAGTATGATTTCTTTTTTGAAAGAAATTATTACTTAATTATCAAGGACACATTAAACTAATCAAAAGGGGCAGTAAATACATTTATAATGTTACATAAGATTGCTATTTCAAATAAATGCTGTTCTTTTGAACTTTATTTTCATCAAAAAAATGTATTGATCGTTATTCGTTCATGTTAGTTAATACATTAACTAACATTAATTAATGGAACCTTATTGTAAAGTGTTACCAATCAATTTTTTTCAGAAACACACATTTCTAATTAACCTTTCAATAAAATTATTCATACAAATTTTACCGGACATTCTGCACACTCTCTTAATATCAAATGTGCGGTTCCTGAAAATAACCACTAAAATCTTCCTTTCTCATGAAGAAATTTGAATCAATATACTGCAATCAATACAAGGATCATATTGCTGACAAGCATGAAATATATTCTGTCATTGTACAATATAAATAATTAAGTGAGCCAAAAAACAAGACAGAGTGTCTCTTTTTCCAAAGACCTCTACGTGTTTAAGTGTCTGCTAGGTCACAGTAGTGTATGTGTGTGTGTGTGTGTGTGTGTGTGTGTGTGTATGAAGTAGATCCCTTATGACCAATACGACATGACTTTTCCTTTTCATTACCTTCCTCTATATCAACATTCATACAATTATCAGAATATATCAAACTCCAATCACACACAAGTGCAAGAAAGCAGGCGGAACAGTGAACAAATAACACAACCTATTGACTGCACAGAATAATTTAACACAACACAATGCAACATGACCCCACACATTACCAACACACCCTGACATTTTTATCAGACAGGATGTGACCACGAGAAAATGTATTCATGTGGATTTAAACACTAAACAGTGATTTGAGGCACAAAGCAAATGCTGAGAGGCTGATGGCGTATTTCTGGACAGTGCCGGCTGTCCTTTACACATTTGTGTAAGTTACACAGTTGACAATCACCAATCACCATAAGGCATTTGTATGTGCAAAGCCAGAGGGAAATCCCTTTATGGCTTTGACTACATTAGACCGAGCATGTGCATTTCTTCAAGGTCTCAAATACATATCTGTTGTGGTATTTACAGCTTGAAATTCTCCCATAATTTTGGTCTGTCTTTCTGAACACCCCGTTTAGTTCAAAGAAAGCATTCTGTTACGGTTTAAAGTAGAGAAAGTGAAGTTTTCTGCTATTGCATGCAATTGTCATTTTAAGAGAAACGTCCTTAGCTTTAAAGTGTCAAAACGAAATGTAATAATTCGGTTGCTGAGATATAGCAGAAAGGAAAAACTGCACATTGCGCAATCCAATCATTTTACAAGATGCCTCGACAGCCGAATCATACACAAGTGGAACGAAAACACATGAAACGAAATCAAAATACAGGACAGATGTTGTGAAAAAGCCACATTTAAGCTTTGTCACAAAACTGTCTTTTTTAAAAAATGATTGGGGGGGGGGGGGGGGGGGGGGGGGGGGGGCATATCATTATACAAAAGTACAGGGGCAGGGACAATTCGTTATAGCAAACATACGGAAATATTTAACAGCCAATTGCTGCCAATTAACTTTGATCAAGATGAGTGCGATTGGAATCTCCCCGTCACTCGAATGTCTCGGGCAGCACAAACATTTTCTTTCTCCCTGGTTCTCGGGACAGGAAAAGCAGAGCAAGGCCGTTGACTAATGAGACTTGGCAGGCTCGCAACAGTTCTCCTCACACTTAAGTATCAAACAAAACATTTCCTCCTCTGCGGGGTCAGCCATGAGTAGGACACAGAGGAAAATCAATGGGCCAGTGGTGTCGGGTTCTGGGGATGAGGGAAAGTGGCTCACCAGCGGTGTCTGGGCTCGGGTGGGTTCAGTTAGATCTGGTCTGGTCTGCAAAGTCTGCTACTTAAAAGCCTAGTTTAGTCAAAAATATTCACCCTTGTGTCGTTTCAAACCTGTATGATTTTAATTCTTCAGTTGAACACAAAAGAAGATATTTTGAAGAATGTTCAAGCTGCTCTATTTCATGCAATTTACAATGAATTTGGACTGGAGATTTAAAAAAGTAGGCAAAGAATCATAAAAGTGGCATACTTAGGTCTATATTCAAGTCAAACGATGCTTTGTGGGGGACTGAAAGTTATATTTTATTAGTATTCACCGATAGTTGCCACTGCAAATGGATGTAAGCGAGTTACCCCTGTAAAGCGGACAATATAAACAAAATCATAGGTCTTTTTAAATGGTTGTTCAATAAACATTTAGACAACAAAAAAAGTTTGAATTTATGTTTTGTATCATTTTAATAAATCAGGCGTTTATGGCTAATATAGTATGATATAGTGAGAATATGGAGCTCATACTCAAGGAGGAAAAAACACCTCAATTTTATTCAGAGGTCCAAACTGAGCAAAAATATACAATTTGGTGCAAATGCTGATATTTATATGACCAAAAAGTTAAGAAAGTATAAAATCTGATTAGAATTATCATATAAAATTAGTAATTTGAATTAATATTATTAATACTTATATTATTAGAATTAGATAAAAGGCATTTTTACTGCTAAAAAACGTAATCTAAAAACTACCAATCACACACCAGGTTTTTCAGCAAAGTTTAGATCCTGTTGATAATTTTGTCTTAGAAATTTGCATATCAAAAATTATACAGAACCAGATCTATTCTTTTTGTGAACGAATCATTCAGAACAGTTTCTGAAATGAATCAACTGATTAATTTAATAGATTTCCAGTGAATAACAACTTCAATTTTATTCTTTTTCTAACACAAAGCTATGGGATAACTTCAAAAGACTTGAAATAAGAAAGAAAGTCAGGTGAATAAATGATTTTTGGGTGAACCGGCTTTTAAGGGTTTGTGGATTTGTTGAATTATTTCACAGTCCATATTTTCAGACCTGAAGCTATTTTAACAAGCCATATCACAGATCTGCTCAAATCACTAAATGAAGTGCTAGCTCAAGCAACACCAGATCTGGTCAAACTTAACTTCACTGCTATGAACACGTGGAGCGCTGCCAATCACGAGCAGAAGTATCCCTACCGGTCTCATTTTCACCCCTCACCAGGCAGGGCAGACAGACACCTAGATACGCTCTCAGTAACTGCCCCCGGGGGCAGATTTTACACTGATCCGACATGAATCAGGCAAAGCGGGCAGAGCAGCCGCTTTCAGACCGTGACAGAGAGTCTGCGGCCGGAGTGGACAGAGACACCGAGCACACAGCATGACATGCAGACAGTCAGAGCACGTACAGCAATATTAGAAGCTAACAAATTGGCCTGGGCGGCAGGGAAGGGAGGGGGCCAGTGGTGGGCGCAGGCCGGGGAGACTGACAGCACATGTAAAATTCATAGTGTCCCTTGGACTCTGAGGTAATACTTCACCACTGAGGGACGTTAGCGAGAAATAGGCACCCTGCTATTAAATGGTTGTTGATGCTATGGCTTAAACTTTAATGGACTGCTCTTGTGGTCGTAATGTAATGTATACACTCTGTTGTGACTTATCCACATCTTGGGGCTGGGTTTTAAATATGGCTGCTAAGAAAGCAAGTTGTAGAAGTAATCACCATATTAGAGGGCTTGCAATAAGCTCCACAGGGGGTGAAGACAGCTATGGTGAGCACACACAAAAAAGTGAATCCCCAAAGTAAAAAAAAAGTGCTGGACTTACTTCCAAGTCATTGAAGAAGAAATGTGTGTCAGCCAAGTTGAAGATCATCTCTTCCATTCTTAGTCCCAATGACACTGATGTTGGTGGATCCTGATAAACACACACACACACACAAAACAGATCTAAAATTATTAATTTTTCCATGTTTACTTTAGACCATTTATATTTAATTTACAAAAATGTAATAAAATGTTGTATATTGTTAAATATGTTATAATAAAATGTTAAATATGTATATATAGTAAATACCTATTAATATAATATTATATTGAAATATAAATGACTTAAACGTTCATGGATCTTTTTTTCTATATTATGTTTATTATATTTTTTCCATAATTACTTTGGGGAATATATATATATAGATATTCATATGGCTTTAATGGATAGAATAGATATAGACAGACAGAACATAACACATCTTTTAGAATAAAATATATTATAAAACAGACCTCTACCTAAGCCAATTCTACAAGGTTTAAGAGTTTCATTTTTGTCTAAAAAAGAAGCAGGGCTTAATTTTACACTCTGTAGGCAGTAAAACCCAATCTTAGATGCGTTATTAGTTGAAATGAGCTTGAGGTCAAAGTGTCATCATAAATATATCACTGTCCACATACCTCAGAGCCTAGATCATCTTTCTACACATTACTACTGATGCATTTCACCCTCATTTCCCCCAAACAATCTTCTCACATCAGATAAAGCATTTTCCAACTATTTGTGAAAGGCCGAAGTTGGGAATTTAATAGAAACTTCTAGAAACAGGAAGATGCACATTTTCCAACATAAAACAGCTTTAGCAAGTGATGTTTAAACCTGTGCACTGGCAGTAATCAAAATGGATTACTCACTTAAAATATAATGGACTCTTTTTTTTAAATGTATTCAAAGTATTCAGTTTCCACGGTAATGCAATACTGGCAGTAATGGCGATCTCGTGTTGTGTTTGAGCAGACACAAAGATGGGAGCGACTGCTCTCTAAATTGTTAATGAATTATTTGCAGTGTGTTTTTCTCTTTAATACCTCGTTAAGAAAGCTCATTACAAAATTACACCTTTCATGGTTACAAACTTGTCTTTGCACATATATATGGTCGATTTTCTCATCTCAATTGAACCACAACTATTTAGGAGTCAGTGTATTTAAATTGACAGTTCACAGCGTTGAAACAAAGAAACACTGTAGTACGTGCTTAAAACAAGGCCACAGGGTTTATTAAATGGATATTTAGACTAGTATTCAATTTAAAATCATTGTTGTAATCTTCATTCCCCACAGGCTTATTTTTCGAATCAGTGGCTGCTCTCTCGTTGTTCATTAAGAGGATAAAGCAAGTGTGCGAATGAGAGAGGAAAGCAAAGGAGGGGATTTATTCCAGCGTCTGTACAGCCGTGCTGAGTCAGAGAGCTCTGCTGCGGGGATTAGAGCTTAAAGCCACCTGAAGAAATGTCTGAGCTTTCTACTGATTAAATGTCACACTCAACAATGAAAATCTTTTAACTGTGGACAGCGGGAGGGGAAACCACACAAGAAGGACAGAACACCAGCAAAGACACTGATGAGGTTTTTAACTTGATGTTCACACACTGCGTATAATCTACAAATTAATATACTGATGATGGTACACAGATATTTTTTTTCCATTCATAGAAAGTACAGTCTCTTTTGCTCAGCAAAGCTGAAAATACAGTAAAAGTACTGTAATATTGTGAAATATTATAACAATTTAAAATATCTGTTTTCTATTTAAATATATTTTAAAGTGTAATTTATTCCTGTAGTGGCAAAGCTGAATTTTCAGCATCATTACTCCAGTCTTCAAAGTCACATGATCCTCCAGAAATCATTCTAATGTGCTGATTTGGTGCCCAAGAAACATTTCTTATCATCAATGTTGAAAATAGTTTTGCTGCTTAATATATTTGCAGATAAACTTTTTAACATTATATATGTATCTACTGTCACTTTGACAAATTCTCAATACACCCTTGCTGAATGAATGTATTAGGTTCTTTAAAAAAAATCTTACTGATCCCAAACTTTTGAACGTTTGTGTACATGAAATTAAAGCATTTAACCCACATGTTCTATTGAGATTGACATTCAGAGACTCTAATTATGTATGTGTAAAAGTAATAAGCGCAAATGTAAAATTAAACCTCTAATTCTGCCATCAAATTATTGTAATACTGAATGGTCCCCTGACCAATCAAACATTTTTAAGTGTGAAATGTCAATTTTTTTATATTATAATAACAGCTGCGCTAAGATTTGGGTTTGTGAACTCTCTCTCTCTCTCTCTCTCGCTCTCTCTCTCTCTCACACACACACACACAGGTTTGTTTATGGTTTATGGGGGACTCTCCATTAGGCGTATGGTTTTATAAGTGTACAAAAACGCTATGTCTATTGACCTACACCAACCCTCCCCCTAAACTACACCTCACAGGAAAACTTTCTGCATTTTTAGATTTTCAAAAAAACTCATTCTGAATTATTTATAAGCCTTTTGAATTACGGGGACACTGAAAATGTCCTCATAAATCACCTTCTCGTTGTAATACCTATGTCATACCCATGTTATTATACAAATTTGTGTCCTCATAAACCACATAAACATGCACACACACACACACACACACACACACACACAGTATGATTAAAACAAAAGAAATGGGCAGGCACACACTTCTACATATCTTTTTGCATGTGAAAATCCATTGCAATTATTCTTTGTTTATATCTGAGGTCTCCGAGACCCCAAACTAAAATAATATATTTCACGGCGGTCGTTGGATGCATGCTAGCAAGTTAAAATTATGTTTATAATCAGTTCTCATGAGTGCAGGAAGTCATCAACCTGATACCTCAATGTTAAGTATGTTTTCTGAGCTATTAAAAGAGTCAAGGAGTCTTTCAGACTGAGAATAAGAACATGAGGGTTAATGAAAAAAGTGATCAATAATTTCACAGTTTATATACACTACTGAGTTGTTCTCATGTTCCTTTTAATTATAAAAGTTACAGTATATAAGAAGCTTTTAAATATATAGCCTAATCAAAAATAGGTTATTTTTTTGTGAATCACTTTTGAATAGTCCTCCCCTCCCATCTATTTTGAGCCTGCCAGTCAGTGGACTTAATATAAACACCTGTGTATGTATCTGACAGTTAATAAAAGCAGGTTTGGTGGTGAGAGGTATGCAAAGTGCACTTCTCTGGCCCGACGAATCCTCTCCAATTAAATCTAAACAATCATTCAGCAGGAGAGTTAAGAATACAAGCAGGCCGGAGTGCCAGAGGGTCTTCTGCTCTCGCTGCCACCTGTCCCCACAAATCAGCGCCACCCGAAGGGCGCCAAGTCCTCCCTTCCGAAACCCCCTCACCCCGCAAGCTTTCCCTCCAGGGTTGACGGCCACACAGCTGGCCCGAACCATCAGCTTTATGTGAGCGAGCTGCCCTGATGCCAATTAAGATAACTGATAACCACAGCAGTGAGCTCTCCAACACGGCTCTATTTATAGAGCTCTTCCTCAACGGTTTCGCTGGAAGAAATCCATTTCGCTGGGTTTTCTTACTGTTTATGTCATCTACGCCTCATATCGGAGAAACGTGAAGCACCTTGGTTTTTAATGTAAGGGTTTGAGATGAGTGTGCTGATATGATTTAAGAGAGCATTATGCGGTTTGCGATGTTGCAGGGTAGATGGGATAAGCATATTTCTGGTGGAAGGGCAACGTGTAATCAGATTTCAACAGCAGAGAGGAGAACAAAGAACGATTTGGCGCTTAAGAAACATTGCTTATTATTTTCAGTGTTGAAAACACTTGTGCAGCTTAATATTTTTGTGGAAAGCGTGATACTTTTTTTCATTCTAATATGCTGATCTGGTGCTCAAGAAACATTTCTTATTATTTTCAATGTTGAAAACCGTTGTGCTGCTTAATATTTTTTTTGGGAAACTTTCTTTTTTCAGGGATTCTTTGGTGAATAGAAAGTTCAAAAGAAGAGCATTAATTTAAAATATAAATCTTTTGTAACATTATAAATATCTTTACTGTCACTTCTGATCAGTTTAATGTCTCCTCTCTGAATAAAAGTATTAATTTCTTTCAAAAAACCATGTATAATAACAGCAAATTTGAAATGAATCTAATTAATTTCTAATCCCTCTAATTCTCCCATTAAATTCTTGAAGTATGTTCCTCTGACCAATTAAAACCCAGTAGACAGAAATTATTAAGTGTGAAACATGACTTTTCTATATTATAGTAACAACTGAAACTTCAGATTGGATTCTGTTTGACCCTAAAAGGAAAGACACACACGCACTTATAAATGAAGATTGTTAGGAAAAAAGGACCTTAAAATCAGACGGCTCAGTGTGTGTGTGTGTGTGCGTGTGTGTGTGTGAGAGAGCGAGTGGACACGGTTGAGGCGCTCTCAGAGTTTTGCTTCTTTACCCAGCATGCTCAACCGAGATAAAGTAAATAAACAGCGCAGGGTCGAGGGCCAGGGCTCCCTCACCCTTAAAACAAAACACCACCCCCATCAAACACCCTGCCTGAGGAACAAAGAGAACAAACCGGCCGCCGGGCCCCGTTCCACTGACATCCGAGCGCTGCTGTCATCTACACTCACCACAAAGAAAAAAAACCTTCAAGAAGCTCGGCCAAAAAATGGCAAGTCTGTGATTTATTCCCTCAAACAAGGAAGCAGCTTTCTACATTCTTCAGACACAAACAGGGTTCAAAAACACATGCATGTTGAACTCAGATTTAGGGCTGTTTTGTGAAATTATAATTTGGTCAATTGAACGAACAGTCATGGAAGTTAAATAAAGCCATGAGATCACTGACGCAGCCTGAGAATTGTATATCACCGTATTTCCCAAATTGTTTGTTTTGAGAGTTCAAATATAGCTTATGATGGTTTATATAAAATAACAAATACAACAACCACAGAAGTAAATTGGTTCTTATTGCATGTTCATAACCCTTTTGAACCTGTTAAATTTGGCATTATGCTTTAATAAAATCATCATATAAATAAAGGCAATAATACAAATATAAATAAAGGTAAAATACATTCACCCTCCATATATCCACACAAAAATATAATCTAGACATATTATATACAATACTCAAACATTTGGGGACAGCAAGAAATCAGTACTCTTTTTTTTTATTCACCGGAGCATATTAAATTGATCTAAAGTGACAGTAAAGACTTCTACATTGTTACAAAATATTTATATTCAAATAAATGCTGTTCTTTTAAAGTTTCTATGAATCTAAGAACTCTAAAAAACATGTATCATGGTTGCCACAAAATATTAAGCAGCACAACAGTTTTCGTCGTTGATGATACAAATTTTTTGTTTTGTTTTGTTTTCCAGCAAATGAGCCTATTAAAATGATTTCTGAAGGATCACGTGACACTGAAGACTGGAGTAATGATGCTGAAAGTTCAGCTTTGCCGTCACAGGAATAAATTACATTTTAAAAATTATATTCAAATAGAAAACATTATTTAAAAGTGTAGTAATATTTCCACATATTATGTTGTACTGTATTTTGAATCAAAGAATGCAGACCGTCTTTCAAAAAAATATATATAGGGACGTTTGCCTTGATTTAAGAGTCGTATATTCTATATATATATATAATAATATATATATATTAATATATATATATATATATAGTATAAATAAATCCTCTTACACTAAAGAAAAATGTTTCTCAAGTTTCATCAACTGCAATGCAATAATACATTAACCTCACTGAAAGGGCAGTTAAGGCAAACACTTAATTAAACTTAACAATGAACCATTTCTGAAGGACAAAAAAAACCCTTAAGAAGTGTCAATGGACATTCTCGGTGCAACTGGTTTGTAATCCATGCCTGTTCCAGCCACATAACTCAGACAGCTGCAGGCCGAGCTCAATGCCTGCAAGGCCTCGATGATCTTATTAAAAAAAGAAACAATTACACTGAACTCTGAGTTCCTCGAAGTGGGACGGTGTACCCAAACAGACCCTCTTTCTGTGTATTTTGCATTTAAAATGCATCACTTACCCTTCCGAATCTGTTGGCGTAAGATCCCGTGAGCAAGGAATGGAAAACGATGATTGTTTCATCCAAGTCCCAAATGAACACGCGCTGAGAAAAGAAAGAGCAAAATCAATGGCTCACTCAGCATGCAAGATGATCTGATTGTCAATAAGAAGGGTGCATAGACTCATGCGCCCTGGGATCAGTAGATATACAGCACTGATGGTCACCATAACACCCTGCAACTGCGGGAAGAACCACCACTGGACAATCCATCTCCTGCCCCC
This sequence comes from Sinocyclocheilus anophthalmus, assembly GCA_018155175.1. Classification (NCBI taxonomy): domain Eukaryota; kingdom Metazoa; phylum Chordata; class Actinopteri; order Cypriniformes; family Cyprinidae; genus Sinocyclocheilus; species Sinocyclocheilus anophthalmus. Next base: position 161,867 of record JADLZN010007999.1, read on the forward strand.
GATGCATTAACACAATCGATACCAACAAACTAATTAACCAAATTTGTTAACATGCTATGATGACAGCATGCTAATGGGGCCAAAACCTTCCAGAGATTCAGGTCATGTTAATGAAAAGACCATGAACTGTACATCTCAAATATGATCGAGATATAAATATAATTCTACATTGAAAATTTGGTGTAGAAAGAATTTTCAAACAATTCTTCACCAAATGAATTTATATATATATATATAGATTTTTTTTTTTTTTTTTTTTCAAAACATTTTTGAAACCTAGTGAGTGTTTATATGCACAACAGTATGCATACAATTTTTGGAAAATTTCACAAAACGTAACAATGCAAGAAATTATCTGTTTTCTTTTTTCAGTCTTCCTGTCAAAACATGTGACATGCACACAAAATAAACAGACAGAATGCCGATTTAGGCTTTTGCATGCTAAGCGTGCAAAACATGCAAAACAAAGCTTTCACCAAAAAAAGCATTTACATGTTGTAACATGTAAAACTGAGCATGGAAACGTACTCAGTGTCACTCTTTAAACATGTCAATGCATTGTTTTTAAGGTAAAGCAGTGAGCAGAACGAACACTTCTAGATAATCAAAAGTATCTTAATATTAATTAATCTATCGCTGCTGTTCCAGCCAGATACATTGACAGAGCAGCAGCGGTTCAATACCTCAAGGTCAGAGTCGGGAGGTGGGGATGGGTTATTGTTCCTCCTTCCCCGGCCACGTGACTTTCCATCTGAAGCCCGACGCAATCGATCTGAATCTGAATCTTTAATAGGGGTTGATGGACTGTGGATTGTACTGTACTCTCCTGCAGGAAAAAAGTAAGGCAAAAAAGTATATCAAAAGAGGAAAATAAAAAAGGCTTTCATCTTCACATTGTGACTGGATCCGTTTACCTCATCTAGTATTCAGTGCTGTAGCTGCTGCCCACAAGCTCTAATATCATGCTGTTTATCTGATCTTCTTATACCCTAGATACCATTTAAGTTTTAGTAATGGCAATGAGGGTGTTATGCACTACACCATCCTTCCCTAATTACACGACAAGGCAAATGTAAGAAAAGTTTGAGTCATTGGGGGAGCAAAAATAGACTAATAACTGCATATTCTATCAAATATGATGTCAACTTCTTGTTTATAGAACTAAGCAATATTAATTTTGGCTGATGCGGATAAGCTGATAATTATGTTCACATTATGGCCAATAATCGATAAATGGCACAAATTAAGAACAATAATACATGGATATAAACAATCATAATCTATTAATATTCTAAACTATTTTTTTGGAGTTTGAAAAAAAAAAACTTTACACGCTCGAAGTGAATTTAAGCATCACTATAATGCGTATACAACTTATGACTCAAGTCTTTGAAAAATGCTATAGAAATTACATAGATTAAATTTTATCCATTTTATAGTTATTAACAAATTATCATATTATAAATATAAATATACATTATATAAATATATAATATTTTGAAACTTGGATTTCCAGTTAATTTTTAATAAATTAATAATTAAAAAATGAACATTTATATACTTTATAATCTTATAAAATAGAAAATTTAAATGTAGTTATATAATTATGAGTTTTTTCTTATATTTTAAAGATGAACTTTGAGCGAGTGTTAGATGACAGCAAAATAATTAAATTTAAGAAAATGGAAAGAGGCACAATTCAACTGATATTTCTAAAAATATTTCTCTAATCAGTCCGATAACCAATATGTTACCAATATATTGTATAGAATCCCCAAAAATTTATTTTCAATACAGTTTATGGACATTCCCTTTAATCCTAAAACATAACACACTGCAATGAGTAATTCAAAATACTGGCAAAAAATCGCACATTGGGACTTTTTCGAGTGCACCAGCAGGGTTTAGTATTGAAAAAATTAGCCAATCATGTCTCATCTTTGCAGCAGCTTGTAGTATTAGGACCTCCTTTCTCCCCTAAAACCGAGCTTTCTTACCTGCCGGTTGCTCTGAGAGGGGCTGGCTGGTGATCCCCGATGGAGGGTCCTGTAAAGTGTAGGTGGCAGTGGTGGAGGGTGTGGTGGGGCTGGTGTTGTTACTGGTCATGTATGGAGAAGTGTAAGGGCTACTGTTGTAATACTGTGCATACTGACTCTGGCCAAAAGCTGGGTAGGAGGGGTAGTCCTGCAGAAAGACATCAAGGCGGTAATGTGAGATAGCCGCACACAACGCTGCTACTTTACAGCGCAGATTCCAAAACGTAAATGTGAACATATGTCTCCTGAGTGCTGCATCTGGACAGCGATCTGTCTTCACTCTTTTTTCCTCCACTCGTGGCATAATTCATATGTGAAAAGAGCAAGAAGGTAATCCTTGTGTACAGTGGTTGAGACATTTAGAGTGATTCATATCATGTGAGTAATATGCGAGCGTACACATGTTCTATAAAGGCTTTCAGGAGGAAGGAAAAAATATATATACTGGGCGCATGTGCCAAATGGAGGAAATGTGATTTCAACAGACTAGATAGTGAAGGATAGAAATTCAATTACAGCTACCTGTTGTGTGCTATTGAATCCAGTTGAGTTTGTGAGGGAATTGCTTCCAGCGTACAGCCCTGAAGTTGTTGTAAAACTGCCTCCTATGAGAGAAAGAGACATAATGGTGAGTTATCGCAATGCAAAACAGAAAGATCAAATCAAATGAGGCTTTGTTTGCAACTGATGTAATTCTGAGGACGATAAGCGCAATATAACCTTCAAAATAAATGACATTTTTAAATTGAAGATGGGGGTCGAGTCAAGCAAGGCCTAAAACACCTCAAAGGCATTTAAGACAAAGCCTTGCTGGTACTATAGGGGCATGAGGGATTGTGTGTGTGTGTGTGTGTGCGTTGGTGGGTGGGAAATAACAGTGGCTTTATCTTTTTTTTCTCCATATCAGTGATTGGATCTTGGACGATGGTCGGAAAGAAAGAGGAAAGGGGGTTGGGTCTATTATTTCATCCATCGCTACCTTTACCATGACAGACACAGTGCCACTGTTGTGAATGAGGGGGAGGGAAGAGGCTGGAGGTTACGGACATCAGCGGAGAATATGCATATCTTTTTCGTTCAAGCGCTTAAAGAACGCACCGGGGTATTAAATCCTCTCTATGGAGAGATAGCATCTAAGACTTAACATAACGTGACAGGAGTTATAGGGGCGAGACAGCCTGGAGGTACGCTGCCATTTTTTTTCCAAGGTGCTCAAATCCCAGTGAATTCTCGAGCGGACTGAACAACTGGTGTAGAAGACATATTCTGGGTGTGCGACCGTGAGTCAATCGACAGAAAATTTTTCGACTTGCCCTTCTTGGTCTGAAAAAAAAAGCAAAAGTTGGTTACAGTGAGGCGAATACAAGGGAAGTAATGGGGTCAAATCTGTATAGATTTAAAATAATCAGTAGTTCATTTAGTTGAAGTTCTAGTATTTTTGTGATGTGCTTTTGTCATTTGATTGATGGTTATTTGTAATTGGTAGAGAACTATTTGCTAATATTTATTTTAGCTGTTCCTTTACATTTATTCTTAATTGGTTATTTATTAATGTATTATGCTATTAAGTTTTAGAATTTTAGTATTAGCTAGGTTGAAACTTTAGGTTTTTAATCTAATATTTTAGATATATGTGTGGCTATATATATATATATAAAATATATTATTTATGTTATTTCAACTAAGAAAACATTTAATAGTGTCTTTTTTAACTATTAATTTTTAATTGTGATTTTTTAATTGTGTTCGTTTTTAGTTAACTATAACAACACAGCGTAGAAATGACTGAACAGCTGAAATAATAAAAAATTTCAATAGGAAAATGGAATAAAAGGTACATTTTATAAACTTAAAGCTTCAATATTTAAATCCGCAAAATTGAACCCCATCATTTCCATTGTAAGGTCAAACGTAACCCTCGATTTTTTTTTTTTTTTTTGGCTTTTTTAATCAAAATGAGGGATGAGTCAAAACTACTTTTAGTGATAAGGACATTATGCCACAAATGCTGTAGATTAATATTAACGTACTGAATACAGAATATTCACATTTTCTTACACTAACACAACCAGGCAATAAACTAATAAACAGCTGTAATACTAGCTGCTAAAAGTTGTGGGTAACCTTGGAATCATCAATCTCTATACAGCACTCTCAACATGAAATGGGCACAAAATTAACTCAACGTGTTTAAATAAAAGGGTATCTGGACATTTGTTCAGCAAAAAAACAGAAGCTGGTGTCATCATCTGGTGTTCAAGAAAATGAGGCCCCTCAGACCGTAACAAACACACAACAGCTTTACTCGTGGACTACTGTCTGGCTCAACAAGCAAGGTTACTTCTTTTTCTTGTTTTTAAAGAACAGCAAGAGGTGCTCTAAAAGCTGTTGACTTCCTCCCCAGACTTGGGCCGTCACATAAAGTGAGACACATGAATCTCCCAATGCACAACAAATTAGCTAAATCCACAGTTCAAAAAGTCATAAAAGCCAGGATTCGTAGGAAAGCAGTTGACTCCAGAGAGAGTCCGGAGCCACATAAAAGCCAAGCAAGACCCCCTCCGGTCCCAAAAGAATGACTCCATGCTGGGGAGAGGCCTGTTTTTTTTCCCAGGGGCAAAAACTCCCCCATTCCTCCCTCTCTCCACTCTGTCTTGCTCCAGTTAGTTCACTCAAGACGCGACACTGGCTCTCCTTATGGCCTCTCCAATTGGGAGTCCATTTGCTGTGCTTGATCAGTCCTCTTGCCATGGGCTATGTCTATCATCAGTGCACAATATTTGTAGCAGAAGTTTTGTAGGCCTCTCTAGGGAGCAAGTGATCAAGTCCAGATGGACTTCTTTAAAAAGCAGTCTGCTGCTCCTCTCACACGGTGTGCAGAATGGAGGGAGGCCCAATTGTTGCTGTAATTATCATCTACTTTGAGAGAAAATCAGTGAGAAAAGCCACTCTCTTGCTCTTCTCGTGCTTTAGAGCCATTATGGTTCTGGAAAAGGAAGCAAAGCTCAAACAGGTGTGAAACTGGAAAATTAATTCCTAATTTATATTTGGATGTACTGAGTAAAATCAAGACGCCATCAAGAAGTCTTATAATTCGTTGGAATAGAGCGATTCAAATCTCTGCTAACTTGAGCGACATGCTCTCTGATTTAAATTTGAGTCCTGATAGATAGATAGATAGATAGATAGATAGATAGATCAACATATTAGTATTTTTTACAATTTCTATATAATTGAACAAAGCTGACATACTCGAATTTGATTCTTATATTGTCCTCTTTCCAACTTATAACCGCCCATTTGTGATGCCCTTTTCAGCCAGGGGGGGAACACCAAAAAGTCCTTCTGCGATACATTTCTGGATCATGATCAGAGAAAGCCAGTGCTGTTCCATTAGACATGAAAAAGCAGGGTAAAAATGTTAATTTAATTGTATTCCCTCTGACAGCTGGGTGCAGGCTCGCTCTACTAGGGTTATGGGACAGCAGTTGGTCATATAGATGGGGGGTCTACATTTGGCTACCGTGTTGAGTCTCTTCCTCTGAGTCAAGACCTGCCTAATCGATGAGGCACCGTGAGGAAGCCAATAGAGACAGACTGGCCTGGTTAATGGTCATCTGTCATCTGCTCTTGCAGTTAGTGGCTAATGTGTTTATTGCTGTGTTGGGGAAGTCTGAAGGCACCTCAGTTTCTGGCTTACAACAAACTCAATGCAGTGTCATTGTGAGATGACAGCAAAAGAGATAATTCACAAAAAGGACAAAATTCATAGCAAAATCTTAAAATGAAACAAAATATCCTACTGTGATTAGCATATGAGTTTGTACTGTATCATCTGGAGGCTAAACTAGGTCCTTTAGGTGTAGAAATGGACTAAAATTACTAAAATTTGGCATCAGACACCATTGACCAGACTGTATGCATACTTTGTGTTCTATACTTTCATGACATTTAGTTTCATTGGACTTGAACGGCGTTAACAGGCCTTTAAACTTCTACAGAAGCAGAAAGTTTCTACTTATGAGGCATGGAAAAGAAGCTTCAACAGACCACATGTGTCATATTATCAGCATTCAAAAACGTGGAGATGTTTCAACTGTCACACATTATTTGGAGATTAGAGAGCTCAAACCGGTGCTAACTGTTGGAGGCTCGAAGGAAAACACTAGAGGAAGAAAGATGGGAGAAAAAGAACGGCAGAAAAAAACTGTTGGTTTTGGAGTTGGGACAATGTCTCTGAAAAGGAATAAAAAAAACACTAGGTGGCAGAGAGTTTGCCTGATGCACATTTAATTCCCAGTACGCAAGTGTGACTTCCATGAACTGACCTCAAAGACGAGAGTCAAGGGTGTTCCTTCTAAAGCAAACATACTTAAGAACGTACATGGTCGAGCGCAAAGGAGAAAAAGGCTGGTCTTAAAGAGGAAAAAGGGATTTTTTTCCATCTGTGTTGGTTCTCTTCAGGCTTAATTCAAAAAAGACTGTGTCTGACTACAACCCAATACAACCATCAGCTCGTGGATGTTATGAATTGGTCCGTGTCTGCCATTAATTGTGTCCTCTTTTGAAGGGGGCCTGAGAGGAATCACGGCTCTATTTTGTCACTCCACCGGGAAGAGCAGAAGAGAAAAAGAGTAGAGGGTGATCCTGACCTTGCATCTGGTAACTGTATGGTGCTTGTCCCGTCTGAGGTGTGGAGAAGCTGGAACTGTAGCTGAGGAAGCCGCTCTGGCCTGGAGACTGAGCCTGGGTCAGTCCGCCCTCTGTCTTGATGCCTGCCCACAATGGACCTAAATCAGTTAGTGACACCAGAGCAGTATGATGCACAATCCTCAGTGTTACTCCTTCCATGTCAATCAAGAATGAAAGATAATGGTGGCTTGTTTCACACTGGGCCATGGTTCAAGCAACCTTTGCATTGAAGCATTTGTGCCAAACTCAGCATGGACTTCCAAGAATTTGCTGGTCGGAGTTAAAACAAACCCGTTTTTTGATTAGACTGAATCAGGCCCAATGCAGGTTTGCGATTTGCTTCCACTCAAACAAACATGTGAACTCTCGGGAGCTTATTCGAGATTGTTCTACCTAAACAACATTATCTGTGCGCATATTTTCGCAAAGGTTTCATAACGTTCAAACCCTTGGAAAAACATTTCTAGCTTGAGTTGGGCTCTCACAGTGTGTAGACGAGGAACTGAAATCTTTATATCTCCCTAATCTGTCGAACTAGCAAAAAAGTAGTAACTGTCTGAGGGAGACACTGAGTCTGCAAAATGCAAAACAAAAGGTCAAAAGAGTCCCAAGTTTCGATTGAAGGTGGGAAAGGAGCTACTAAGGGCTGAGGTAAGCGTTAGCCTAATCTTAGTGATCAGCACATTGTTAGCTACGTTTCGGAATTAATCTTAAAGCTACATGCTAAGTATGAGACAAAACGCTACAAATGCTAAATGCTAAAGTTAATCTGCATCTCATTTGATGACTTTCAATTCAATTAAATGCATATAAAAACATATTGGCCATAATCTCCAAAAATAAGGAAATATCTGAAAAGTAAGAGACGTATTACAAAACCCACTCATGAATATTAATTAGGTAACGTTGGTCCAGTAGACATAATTTATTTATGAAATGTAGTTAAGCAAAACAAATCTTATAAAATGATGATTTGCCAGAAATGTTTTTAATATTATTTCTATCATTCTAAAAAAAAAAAAATCTAATAATTTAAATAATTCAAACTGTATCAGTAAATAAATAAATATCTAAATAAATAAATACATTTCAAGAACGACCAAAAGAAAAAAAAATTAACATTTGCATGAATTTTTATTTTTTGCATTTCTACAGTAATTAATTTCTTCAGATTTAGTTACTATAGTATTATGGCAGAAAATAGATTAAATGTTTTGTAAGGGAGGGCGTTCATCTGCTTGAGTGAAAAGCAAAGCACAACCTGGATTACAAAGCTTTAAAGCACAGAAAAGAACAAATTGAATCAGTTACCATAGGCTGGAATCCCATAGGGCTGGCCTGGCTGAGGGTATGTGCCATAGGCAGTAGCCTGCTGCATTCCTGTGGTGTACTGTGTCTGTCCGTACGCGGCCATATTTTGGGCGGAAGGAGTCGGAAGAATGTGTGGATAGGGTCTGCTATTTGAGAGCATTGTAAGAGAAAGGGAGACATGTATTTTTACCCAAAAGCCCATATCGTAAAATTTGCTCAAAGACAAATTCTCTGTGATTCTGCTACTTAATCATAAATATTTGGCCAAGCTGTGAAACAGAGAAAAATCTAGCCATTAAGCAGCTGATATACATTGCGAAAGAAAGATAAATCACGAGGGAAATTTTTGCAAGATAATAATTACAGCAGATTTTGGAGTGCGCAAGCTGCAGACATCAATGAAAACAATACAGCCGGAGAGTCCAGAATCTGGCAGAAGGATCGAATTAAAGGCCCAAATGAAGTTGGATGCTGCTTATTTTTTAAAGAAAAATAAAAGAAGCCTTACTTGGAAGGGTAAATCTGGGGAGAGAACTGGTGAGTTTGTCTTGGGCTGAAGCCACTGGTTCCAATGGCTGTGGAGAGTTAAATAGAAAAGAGGCAAGCACATATTCAAACATTAAAAAAATAAGGTAAATATTATTCTTTGCCAACAGAACTTCTGGAATCCAAGGAAACAGTAATTACATTGCATTACACTATTTATTTCACTAACCGTATTTTAGGTTGAAAAATTAAGAGCAATAACGAAGGAAAATAATCAGGTAATATGGGAGCGTTTTCTGCTGAGTGTATACATAAAAACCTAGACAGGATGGAAAGGCCTAGTGTCCACAAACACACACACACACGGAGCTGGGAATGATGTATGGTCACGCACACTGGAGGGTTTAAAGTGGACTGTACAATGAGAAATCAGCAGGCCTGATTACAGGTAAGTAGTACACATAAGGAGCCTTCATTAGACACATACCGGCCCTGTGGTTCCCAGCCCTTAATGACGGTGTGGAGGGCCATTCAGTTAACTCACACAAACACTACAGAGCAACATGAGATCTTTTGATGTCCCAGTGAATGCTTAGCTTAAGTCTTGAAAACTGAGCTCAAATTGTAGTGCCCTTATAAAAGGTAATTTTCATCGCAAAAAAAAAAAAAAGCCATTTAATATATATACTTTATTATTAGTCATATTTCGTTATTGTTGGGCTGGTTGTTGTAGTATTAAATTATTGAAATGATAATAATATTAATATATTAGTATTTTCTAATTTTTTTACTTATTACAAGGGAAAATTAATCTACATTTTTTACTATATTTTATATAAGTAAGAATCAAAATAAGAAATCGTATTATTATATATATATATAACTATAATATATAATATATATTTACCAAAATGTAATTGGAATGTGTACTTAGTATATTATATTGCTGGTGGTGTTAGTTTTAATATTTAGTGAATTAAAAAATTTATTAATATTATTCTATATTATGGAACGTTTTTAAGGGGTTTTGTTAAATGTTTGCCATAAAAATGACTCTATAAATTAGTTTAGATTTTTATATAATAATAAAATATTATACTTATCTTATTAATATTATTTAAAAAACCTTGTGTAGTATTATTTATATTTAATATAATACCAATGTAATATTTTTAGTTGGGAATTTTATTTATATTACTATTGTATTTAATTTAATCTATGACTAAAACCAATACAGTGTTCACTATAAGATAATATCATATAATCTAATATAAATTAATGTAAATAATATATACAATAACCTATGTATTACATCTTCATTTTAAAAAATAATAACTATTATTAATAATATTACTAGGCTTACTAACTTACTATTGCTGTTTTTAGACTGCTAAATATGAGCCTCATCCTTTGTGAATTACCATTTGTAGGGTTTGGCTGTCTTTTCTTTAGGGTGGAGGTATTACAAATATTGCGATTCTCTTGCCTTGTGTGTATAATTGGCTGTGACATCTAAAGTAAGGGTTAGTTAAGGAGCTCTTGCTCTATGTAACTGTATTCTTTGCGTCCTGAAACCGGGGCCTTTTACCCACACTTCAGCACCTGGTCTGGACAAACACTGAACCTCTGCACTACTGCATCCCCTGAGTATAAAACAGTCTCAAATGACTTCAGTTCATTCATATTGTGAGAGATAGAAGTCCGAGCCATGATTTATATGAGTCTAACATAAAGGTATCAAGTACTTAGTCAAATAGGTAAGGAAATAAGACAAATTAGCAGGAATGTAATACTCCATGAAGAGTTCTCGCATTTGCTTAGTAAGTAATGTGAGGAGTCTATAACATGGAATGGACCTACCTAAATTTGTATGCTTAAATTTGAAAATAGTCCATTGGGAGTACAACGTTTTTGACACAATGCAAGCGAGCTGGTTTTGTGGCTCCAAAATGTCTTAGAAATGGAGTACAAATAGGCTTTTAATACCACTTTAGGTCTCTGGTCTTATCAAACTCTATTATTTTGGTGTAAAGTTTTGTGTTTTAGAAAGGCATTTCACAATTTACAAGTCATGCATCTAATACCTAAAGGGTGTGCAGGCCACCAGAATGGGGTGTCACTTGATTAGGACCAAGAAGGGGGCTGGGAGGGTCCTAACTCAACACCTGTTGGCATGGGAACTGAGACAGAGCCTCACACTACTATAGTTCCAGCCACAGGGCCACTTCCTGGTCCTCTGCTTATCAGTAACTCATCATCTCCCTCCAGTCAGCTCTACAGCTTTGAGTGTGTGCGTGTCGTACCTGATCCTGAGAAGCTGTCTAGAGAGCCGTCTGCTACAGAGGTGGCGATTTCACTGCTGCTCATTGGCTCTGTTTTAACTGCAAGCAGAAGGAAAGCAGAGCATTTGTGACGCTGCACTAGTAAAGCCGGGTGTCAGTCACACTACAGGCAAATGCCTTTCTGCTTGTAAAATCAACAGACTTAATCTTAAAGTAATGCATGAATTTAAAGCATAGCAGAAAAACAAACTTTTGTAATGTCAAAGTGCTCATTCAGATGGTTTTATTGCCTCACAATGTGGAAAGGATCAGTAGGTGGGTGGGTTTTGTAAGGGTGGCGTAATGAAGAGGGCTTCTATTGAGATAATAGAGCTTTCAGGTTTGACAGCTCTGTCCTGGCTAACTCACAGAGAGGCCAACAATTAAAGCTAATCTCTTCTACAAATAAGACAAGGACACTTCCCGTCCAATACACACAGCTCTTGTGCTGATTTAAGGACAATAGTCATACTAAACACTATTATTTAAAGGCATAAACCAGTCTACTTCTGACAGAATGACATGTAAAAATCAAAGAGTAGATAATTAAGTATACAGAATAAAAAATACATAAATATATTTATTCATATTTAATTTCACACACACACAATATCGTCTCAGGTTACGTATGTAACCCTAGTTCCTCGAGGGAACCAGACGCTGCGTCGAAACGCTATGGGAACGACTTCAGCGTGACCATGCTCTGAATCACATTTGTAATCAGTCCAATAGATGGGCGAGATGTCACAGGCGGGTGACGTAATGACCAGGAAGCTATAAAAGCACGTGCGGTGAGACCAGCGTCAGCTTCTAGGAATGAAGCAAGCGCTGGCAGGGACGCCGGAAGTATGGCACCGCGACGCAGCGTCTCGTTCCCTCGAGGAACTAGGGTTACATACGTAACCTGAGACGTTCCTCTTCAGGAACTCGAGCTGCGTCGAAAACGCTCGGGGAACGCGACTGCCCACGCCGCCAGACTTCTAAGTCTCTGCCTAGTGTGGAAGACGGCACAGCTAGGGCGAGAGAACAGAAGAACCAGGAGTGGCTCGCAAGTCTAGACCACAAAACCTAACAAAGGTGAGGGGCGTGGACCATCCGCGGCGTCGCAGACTGTCTGCATGGCGGACAACTTGCAGGAAGGCCGCAGAGGCCGCAACACTGTTAGTAGTGTCGAAGCCTCGCCCAAGCTCTGATGGTCTGGATCGTTACCGGAGGCTCAGCCTCAGCGCACCATGGAGGAACACGTGTACCTGGGGGTGGTCGCAATGACGGCAACAAGAGGGGGCGATGGTAGTCGCACATCGCCAGCCACGTAGACCTCAGGGGGGGGTGGTCAAAATGTGGAGAAACAGGCCTGCAAGAAATCCAGCCACTGTACCAACGGGCAGTTAACTGGGTGAGCTCGTCGGTCTCCACACAAGAAATGCAAAGTTTCCACTTCCAAGCGTACAGTTTCCTTGTGGAGGGAACTCTGGATTGGAGGATGGTCTCAACACCCTCAGTTGAGAGACCAGAAGATACGAGTTGGGACACCCGCAGGGGCCACACCCACCAACTCCCAGCTCGGGCGGGGGTGGAAGATAACCCTCAGCCTGTGAGAGAGATCTTCTGAGGGAATCTCCCAGGCGGCCGTCGAGGAGAGAAATCAGGTCGAGAACCATACGGACCGGCCCAGGAACGGGCTCCACGGCCCGGGCACTCTTCAGAACTCCGGGAGCCAGACGCGATCGGGGGACGGGTCAGCCAAAGCCTCGGCCCGTCTGCTACCATGCATCCAGCCAGAGGAGCTGGATGACTCAGAGAGAACCAGAGGGAACAGTCGAGACATAAGAGTCGCAAACAGGTACACCTGCCGGCCAAACTCTCGATATATGCTTCACCACCCTGGGGTGAAGCATGCATTCCCCGGGCCTCGGCCCCTGTCTCGATAGGATGTCTGCTCCCAAATTGAGATGCATTGGAATGTGAACTGCTCTCAGCGAGAGAAGTTTGCCATGGGACCACACAAGGATCTGGTACGCTAGTCTGCACAAACGGCGTGAGCGCAGACCTCCCTGGAGGTTGATGTAAGAGACCACCGCTGTGTTGTCGGTGCGCACCAACACATGGTGACTTCTCAGGTCTGGGAGAAAGTGTTTCAAAGCTAGAAACACAGCCAGCATCTCCAGGCAGTTGATGTGACACGTGAGATGGCGACCACTCCACAGATCACGGGTGGGGTGGCCACTCATGACCGCTCCCCAAACGGTGAGGGACGCGTCCGTCGCTAGCTTCACGCGGCGACAAGGAGCTCCCAGCAAAGGGCCCTGAGCCAAGAACCAAGGTTCCTCCACATGTCCAAGGCACATAGGCATCGACGCATGACCTTGAACATGCGAAGCGGGTTTCCACTCAGGGAGAACCCCCTGGTCTTGAGACACCACTGTAGGGGTCTCATGTACAGAAGGCCAAAAGTAACCACGTTGGATGCAGCTGCCATCAGACCCAACAGTCTCTGAAACTGCTTGACAGTGAGTGACCGGTCTTCTCTGACTCTCGCGACTGCGGTAGGGATCGACTCGATCCGAGCAGGGGACATACAGTACGTGCCTGCATCGTGGTCGAATCCAACACTATGCCTAGATAAGTGGTTCTCTGTAATGGAGAAAGAACACTCTTCTTGGTGTTTTAGTCTTAACCCCAGCTCTCTCATGTGGGCGAGCCACTCAGATGGCGAACCACTCTGCTCTGCACTGAGCTTAAATTCAAACAATCGTCGATATAGTTAGTATGCGGATGCCCTGGAGTGCAACGGGCCAGGGCTACACCACCAATTCGTAAAAGGCGGGGTTGCGAGAGTGCAAGGACGAAGGAAGAACACGTATTGGTACGCTTTGCCCCCCGAAAGGCAAACTCAGAATTCATGTGAGTGGGAAGGACTGGAAACAGGAAGTATGCGTTCCTTAGATGAAAGTGACAAACCAGTCTAGGAAACTGATCTGCGGACTATGACCTTGTTGGAGTAAGCATCCTGAACTTCAGTTCACATGACTGAGCGGTCATATGACGTTAGATCTAAAATGGGACGCAACCCCATCATTCTTGTGGGAAAACCTATGACAGTAACGGATGTAGAAACCAGGACTGCCGGCATGAGGAGGGGCCACCTCGATGGCCTCCTTCCTCAGAAGAGAAGCTACTGCTACAGAGCCTGCTCGGGGCCCACCAGCGGGGGCGTAATCCCATTGAAATGAGGCGGGGGAGAACCAAACCGGATTCTGTAGCCTTTCTCTACACCAGTGTTGACAGACACAAGGAGACAACATTGGCAGGATTTCACGCTGCCCAAACGTCTACTAAGGGAATCAGTCTCTCGAAACTGACCCCTGGTGTAATTGAAGCAGCTAGCTCTGTGCCCTGAAGCGGCGGACCGGCAGGAGACGACCGTACTAGCTGCTCTAGAGACCTCAGAGGAGGTCGCGAGCCTCTTAGCACCCGCTAGTTGACGGCGCAGTGATGAGAGTGGCGCTCGCGGGAGGACCGCTGCGCCCGGAACTCCGGCAGGGTTAGCGCCGATCGCCTGAGGGCACTGAGCGAGACGGACAAAAATGTAATGCGGTGTAACCCGCTGACCCAGAGGGGGAATGCCATCATATACGTCCTTGGCCAGTGGGTCAGGACCTTCTTCGGAACTATTAGAAGTCACGGCTGTAGAACGGATTGCCTGCATGAGGAGGACACCCGCTGGCATCATCACTCAAGAGTGATACTTTTGTCCATGACAGAGGCCTGCTCGGGCCCACCAGTTTGGGGTCCTCTTTCTACAGTACGCAGTACCCATTGAGATACATTTGGCAGTAGTTTCCACTCTGCCAAAAAGTCTACTAAGGGAATCATTCTCTCGAGACTGATCTCTGGTGTAATGTGTGCAGCCAGGTTGGTGCCCTGTAACGGCAAACCGGCAGGAAACAACCGAATCTGCTGCTCTAGAGACCTCCGCGGAGGTTGCGAGGCTCTTAGCACCGCTACGTTGCTGGGCGGTATCTGAGAGTGGTGCTCGCGGGAGACCGCTGTGCCCTGTAACTCTGGCAGGGTTAGCAGACCGATCTCCTGAGGGCACTGAGGCGAGACGGACACCGTGTAACCCGCTGCACCCCAGAGGGGACTGCCCTCATGAGTCCTGGGCCAGTGGCGTCAGGACTTTTTGGCCGAGGACCCCTTAGTCTTAAGTACGGTCCGCAGATCCGGCTTAGACTTCGAGGCCCCCGACCCTCGACCCACTGTCTCGACACGGGGAAGTAGGTGAGGCCACGCTCTGTTTTTCTGTTTTTGTGCATTGCTGACCGCCTCAAACTCCTCAGAGGAAGAGAGGTAAACACCTGCTCTCCCGAGGAAAAATTATTTATTTATGTATTTATTTATTTTTTCCCAAGTGCCTCTGTATATCTAACTTCTCATAGTCAGAAAATGCTTCATTTTATTCCTCAGAATTAAATGCAGTCAACAAACAGAGGAGTAAATACGGTCTGGTGAGTAAGATTTACATCGAAATCGAATGACGTAATATGCGTAATCGAATGACGCGTTGCCTCGGCAGCGCGCGAGCCACTCAGTCACACCAACAACATCAATCCCCTCAGAAAAAAGATGGCCGCATCAGCAAGCTCTCACCCAGAGGGGGAAGAACCGCAGCGCGGGCTTCCAGCCTCGAGAAGAGCTCTAGATCTAGGGAACACGGGTGGAGATAGGACGAGCCGTCTCCAACCCGTCCACCAGATCATATGCGATTCCCACGAAATCAGTGGCCGCCGTGCCTCAGCAGCAGCGGGACTGCAATCGCAAGATCACAGGCACGGACACACTCCTCGGAGCGCGCCCGGCGAGAGCGGGGCGCTTCACAGCGGGCTTTTTTTTTTTTTTTTTTCTCGAGAGCCGACTGCGCGAGCTCCGACCCCATTGAGTGGGATTCTAATATACGCGTCGCCTCGGCGGCGCGTGCCACTCAGCACACACCAACATCAATCTACGCGGACAAACAGAGGGCCGCATCAGGCAAGCTCTCACTCCAGAGGGGGAGAACGCACGCGCGGCTTCAGCACTCGAGAAACGAGCTCTGATTCTAGGGCACACGGGTGGAGATAGGACGAGCCGTCTCCACCCCGTCCACCAGATATTATGCGTTTCACGAACTCAGTCGACACCGTGCCTCAGCAGCAGAGCGACTGCAATCGCAGATTCCACAGGCATAATAGCTTGGGGTAACTGGGTGTTTGGGCACCTGGCGAGCTCTCGAAGCATCAGTATACAATTCCTAGGAGGAAACGAGAAAGACAGGCGGAGCGTCGCGCCCTATCCCCGGGGGGGAAGTACCGCAGCGCAGGCTTCCGAAACCCAGAGAGCAGGCGCTGGATCTGGTGGTTAAGGAAGAAGAAAGGGACTCGCCCGTCTACATTCCCTCCACCAGATCCATACGCGAAACCCACGAGCACAGCCGCCGCTCCGCCTCGGCGAAAGCGGGGCCGGCACCGCGAGAAACGCTAGTGAAAGCTCCCTCCTCAAACAGAGCCCTCTGAGAGCGAAGCAAGGCAGTAACAAACGCTACCAAAAACGGCCGTCAGCTCCCTTTTTTTCCCGAGAGCTGACTCTGCGTGCTTGCTCCCAACCAGACAACAAACAAACTGTGTGTATCCCCAACCGTAAAGTAACGCGGGCAGGGAAGAACACACAGCCTGAAAGCTGCCTGCCCTCGCCTTAGTGTCTGGTTTTGTCTTGCTTTAGATTTCGTGTCAGACAACACTAAATAAGACTCACAACAAATAGCGACTGAAACACACACGGAGCGCTTGCTGAATGGCAAAAAGCTGGCGCTGGTCTCACCGCACATGCTTTTATAGCCTCCTGGTCATTACATCACCCGCCGTGACGTCTCGCCCATCTATTGGTCTGATTACACACGAGGTTCAGAGCCAGTCACGCTGAAGGGCGTTCCCTAAGCGTCTTCCGACGCAGCTCGGCGTTCTGAAGAGGAAATTATAATTATATATATATATATATATTTATTTTATATATATATATATATATCTTATATATTTATCTGAAATATGGTGGATGTCATTAAAATTGTTTCTTCTTCGTGTTTTGAAAGAAAGGAATTAAAAAAAGATGCTGTTTTTTTATTTCTAATTCATAAAATAATCTGAAAAAAAATGATCACAAAAGAATTAAGCGCACATCTGTTTTCAAATTGATATAATATGAAATTTTTTTGAGCATCAAATCGCATACAGAATGCAGTCTGATGATGGTTGATTTGGAAGGAAGTGAGTGTTACCAAAAAATGGCTTTGCCATCACAGGAATAAAATTAAATTTGAAAATATATTAAAACAGAAAAAAATATATAAAAATAAACAGTTAGTCAATATTAAATAGAAAACAGTTGTAATAATATTTTACAATATTACGTTTTACTGTATTTTGATTAAATAAATTCAGCCTGGGTAAGCCTAAGAGATTTCTTTACAACAAAAATTCAAAATCTTACCAACCAAACTTGAATGCTAGTATATTATATATATATATTTTATCTATATAATATATATATTATAGATAACTATATATTATATATAGTATATAGTATAGATATTTGTTTTTTTTTTTTTTTTTTTTTTTCGCAAAGAAAATGTATATTACTATTTATATAGAGAAATATAATATAAGCTATAATAGTCCTATTATATATATACATAGATCCCTTTTACTATTAATTACCTTTTTTTTCTTTTTTACATTGAAAACATTGACCTTTTATATAATGCCAAAAGATGTATTTTTAATAATATTAGTCACTTGATTTCTTACCGGAAGGGTTTTATGTAGCATCAAGGGAAAACAGGCAAAAAAGGTGGAATTTAATGGCAGGAGTAAACTGTGGAATGCATGGACGTGCAGCATAATTGATATGTAAAGGCAATGCATGGTGTATAAAATGTGCTTGACCCAACCACTCCGAACTACAATGAGGGCAACCGGGAGACGATTTCACAGCGTTTAGACAGGCCCGGATCTTTGAAATGAATCCATCTCTGTCTCAGGAGGGGGTGGGGTGGAGGTTTACATTTATGAAAACAAAATTCACAATGTGGGTACGGAGTCATGCCCACTGAAATCCCTCATGGATGAGGTAGCCATCAGCTTGTCATGTTGAACATGTTGCAGCTATGCTCTCCC
Source organism: Sinocyclocheilus anophthalmus (assembly GCA_018155175.1). Lineage (NCBI taxonomy): Eukaryota > Metazoa > Chordata > Actinopteri > Cypriniformes > Cyprinidae > Sinocyclocheilus > Sinocyclocheilus anophthalmus. The sequence continues at coordinate 179,921 of JADLZN010007999.1, forward strand.
TCAAAGGAACACATGTCGATGGGGAGCGGTTTGAATACGTCCCAACGCTCCCCCACCCCTCCTTCTCAAAGGGATACGGGAAAATAGTGGCACGGCACATGCAGAAACTAGTGCAGTCAAGTCTTATCACATACCACACATAACCATAAAACCGTCCTGCAGAACATCAAATAAAAAGCTAAACGCACATTACACGTGCCCACAGCTTTACCATTCATTGACGGTCTGGAATCATAGCCAAAAAGTCTCAAACCATGCTTTCAACAGATTCACCATAACACAACACAGAATGCCAAACAAGTGTCCAAATGAAAGGCACAATAGTTGAAGAGATGTGAGCACATCAAATTGGCTTTTCACATTTGTGAATATAATCAGATGGAATTGTTAGGATTGCCTCAGGCTGAAATGACTATATAACGTGTGTCATTTCACATATGACGCCAAGTATTGTCCTTTCATTGTTTCGCCAGAACTGCACAAACCTGCAGCGGACTGTGAACTAGAACTTAACAACCAGTCAGCTGTGGTAAGCATAGTGATGTTATCACCTATAGGGAGAAAGAACGGGACAGGACACATGACAATCTGCACTGTGACAGGTTGGGGCTTATCACTACAGAAATGGAAGAAAACCACAGTCAAGATTACATAATGTAAACTACTTCAGAGAAGATTAAAATTCTTATGGGCTGTAACATTATCTGTGAAAACACACGCATTAAGTCATTTTTAAAATGTATTCATTTAGCTCTAAAGTGCACTGATGCAAAAATGATGTATAAATGTATAATTTAAATATTGTAGCAACAAAGTTGAAAATTGGGAAACGAATACTCCAAATTCATGTATATTTAAATTTAATTTTATTAAAAAACGTTGACTTGATTACAATAGCCAAAATGAAGTATATGAATACCCATGATATGACAAGCGCATCACACGATGTTTAACACGTATTCAACTTTTCATAAGTTAACAGCACATAAATGGAAATGTGCAGGTTAAAAACCGTGTGCTGTAGCACTTATTAGTATTCAGTAATTAAGGTATACGGCCCGCCAGAGACTGAGGAGACGTACCTTCAGTGCCATTTGGTGTCATGGAATTGTTATTTATATGTGAGTTGTCGATGTTGGGACCGTTTGGGGACTCACTGCTTCCACTTACTCGGCTGTGTGGACTAGCTAGATCCTGCATTTCCATAGACCTGAGAGGAAGAGACACACATGATATTGAATGACATGCACACACACTCAAACTAACACGTACTTCAAGATCTGAAATGTGAATGATCGTTCAAAATAAATATTAATTACATTAACAATCAACAATAAAAATTGATTACAATTTGTATGTGTATTATAACAGATGTATATTTAAAACCCCAATATTGACATTTTTCTGTAGCTTAAATAGAATTTTAGATACATGTAATACCTATCCATTAACTTTACAAACAGCATACATTTACAGAATAACAGCAAAACAGTACCATAATAACAATAATAATTTCTTAATTTTATATTGTTATTATTATTATTATTTAAAAAACAACATTAATTAACTAAAATGATTTAAATAATTGATTCAAAATGTGGCTTTCTCAAAACCAAACAACAATAAATAAGAACATTCCAGCAGCGCTCCAGAGAAATCCGCTTAACAAGGGCATACCCCTGAGGCACATCAAATGACATTTGACACAAATTTAACAATTAATGAGACATCTGATGATTGATTGACTTTCTCATATTAACCATTACAAATTAACCACCACTAGCCCCGCAGAGCACGCTGCAATTTTCCTACGTTCATTTCCCCCAGCGGTCTCTGATCTGAAGCAGCAATAGCCAGGGCTGTGTGAGAGAGAGATGTGTGATTGCGAGGCCTCAAACCTCAACGAGAGCGACTGAAGAGTTCACTAAAGCATGCTGTTTGCTCTGGCGAGCGTCTTAATTGTTTCTTTGTTTATGTACCAAGGGCCACGCCACTGAAAACATTATTCTGCTGGCTCCATCGCACACTCACGGGATTTTATTATGCATAGCAAATGGAAGGTCAGGCCAGTGGGCGTCTGCGGTCGGATGTATGTTACGGGTGTTTGTATGTGATGTGAACGCGGCCGCAAAACTAAAACAAACATCAGTCTCCAGAAAAGCATTATTGCGCTAATTGCGCCAAAAACACGATGCCTTGCGTGCCGCTCTGCCAGAATCAATTAGGAATGGTCGTGTCACTGCTATCAACAAACATTTGGATTTTTATGAATAACAAAGAGGAGGAAATAAGAAACGTTTTATCAGCGTGGATTATCATACCTCTTTTTAGCCGTCGTTCTTGATCAGCTATAAAATATCCGTTACAGATGGTCGCAGTTAAAATGAGAAAAATAATCCATGCCATAGAGATGTTAAAACTCGACTTGCTTTTCAAACAACGTCTGTTTCTGACACAAAGCATATATGTCAAATGTTTTCCTTCTCTAACACCTCTAACACTCTCTGTCTTGATTCTTTCACACTTCCAGCAGTTTACAAAAACGTCCAGACACCTTCTCAAGAAGTCCTAAGCGTTTCAGAACTCAACTTTGCTAAACAAGTGGCTGCTTTTCAGTGATGCTGCTGGCAAATCAGTTCTCTTTTACCTGAAGCTGGACGGACCTCAAGCATCTATGTCAAATAATTTTTTTCCCTCTCTTTCTTTGTTTCTTTCTTTCTTTCTTTCTCCCTATCCCTTTTTCCACCTGCCAGGACCCTAAACACAATATCACTCCTTGTTATTTCAGCTCGATGTCTCTGTGAAGAGCCATCCGTGACACAATAGACGTTGTGAAACAAAAAACATTTTTGTTATTCTCGCGCAGAATGGGAAGAGAGGAGTCGGTGGAACAGAGAGGCACATTGTCTATAGGCTCAACCCCTCCACTGTTGTTTCCTCCTTCCAGGTCGTCCCTCCTCCCTGCCGAATGAGGTAAGGTATTCATCCTTGGATCTAGACGAAGCTGCACTGGGATGTCCTCCCCCAATCAACATGCAAGCGGCTTAGCCATGTAAGCATGAAAGGTGGGTGGGTGACTGGGGGGGGGGGGGGAGGTCTTTGGGTTTAGTTTTGGGTGAGCGCGTTTGTGGTGGGCGCTGCCCGCTGTTGCCCTCTGGAAGTGTGTTTTGTGTGGGTGGGGGTGGGGTGGGATGCTGAGAGAGTTGGGAATTTGTTGAACAGAAGCTAGTCAAGCATGACACCTCTAGCATCTTTCATCTGCAATTGACACTATCTGAAATTTATCTACAATCCCTCTCCAGGTGCACTGACAGTTCCTAATGATGGTCAGGGGGATGATTGGGACTTTGCCTGAGGGTTTTGGGGGATAAATAGATAGTACTAGGTGCATCTTCAGTGATAAGTCAGAGTTGAACGTTTTGGATGCATCTTGTATAATAAGTCGGAGTTGAACGTATTGTGTGCATCTTGTACTGTTGGAGTGTAACCTATTGGGCCACATATGTTTTCTATGATACTTCAAATGCTGCTATAACTCTTTTTAGTTGACAATTACGTTCTGCCGTCCATCTCTCCGCTAATACCTGCGGCACTATTACCCAATATCAGACCGGAGCCAAATTGTTGGATCTAGGTCATGGTTATTCGGTCTTTCCACCAAAAATGTCTGAAAAATCCCTGCATGAATTTTTAATGCTGGGCAGTTTTCATGATGTAGTAACCCGAGCTGTTTGGCATGCTGCCCTCGCCCCCCCCCCCCCCCCCACACACACACACAATGGCTGTGCAGTGATGAATAATAGTCAAGTTTTTCCAAATTTCTCCTTCGATCTTCCTTCTTTTGACCCCGTCTAGTCACATTAACACAGTTTTGCACTCTAAAGTCGTTCCTTACATCATCCGAAGCTTGGGAACAATGCTTTGACTTTCTATATAAAGTTCAACACAAGCTGTTTCACTGCAAGAAATGGGAGATGAAGAAGGAGGGACTCTGTACAGAGAAATAAAGACCTTGCTTCGGCCTGCATTCAGCACCCTGAGCTTACGAGGCATTATGCATGCCGGTCTCACGGCAAAGCCCCTCTTCCAGCAGGTGATTTTCACCAGGTGAACGGGGAAGGGAGGGGCCCTTGTGCTGTACTGATAAATATTTATTGTTTAAACAAAAAAAGGAGTGCATTCAGCATCTTTGATGTGCACTTGAATTCAACCTTTGAAGCTCTCGTGAACAAAGACCTGCGTTGGAAGCGTCATCAAAAAAGCCAAACATGCTTCACTCACGACTGTTTGCACGGCTTTTTGTCTCGCTTTGCTTATTTCAAGCACTGTGTTTCCATCGGCAAACACTGCCGGGCTTTTAACATTGATGATTATAGAGCACGCGGGCTGTCTGAGCCGCTCCGATACGGATGAGATTCACCTGAATACTTCAATTCTGATGTAATAACAAGCAAGACTGAAATATTTGGTGGTATTTATTATACTGTGGATTTTTTTGTCAATTATATGAGGTGTACATTTACATTCTGGGGATTATAAAAAAATTATATTTTTCAAATTCAAAAAATGTATAATGAAACCTTAGCGTTTATTCGCTTGGTTTACAAGATTGTAATTTTATAGGGCAAGACATGCATGTCTCTTTTTGAATTTCATAGATTACGCAAAACATGTGTTGTGGGATACTAGTTTTGAAAAACAACACTTTCATCAAAATAACTTTAAAACAACTAATCCCAACTTAAGATGGTCAGCTGAATCCACATGGTGGCCCAGGAAAAATAAATCCACTTTCAAAGAATGTCGATGTAGACAACAATTGAAGACAGATGTGACTAGAATTAGACACAGTTTACAAAATGCTACACTTCACTGGACTCTATGAGCATAGAGCAAAGAAATGTGCACCACCAACAAAACACTGATTACATAAAAAAACCCCCCACAAAGAACAGAATGAGAAATGCGTACCTGTAATATCAGTTTCTTCCCCCTGTAACTGAATTATTGATATACAATTGTGAATGTACTAAAATACTAATATGTTATTATAAAATGTTTTAAATACTGATACATGAGGCCCATAAAAATATATATAAGTTATCAAATCAAAGGACACATAATAAAGTGGAAACACACACTTGGACACATACCCATACAAATCAGTTTGGTTTTTAATTTCTAATTATTTAAACAGACAATTTAATCTTTTACAATTTTGTGTAATAATAATCTTAATTCTGAACATGCGCTGCGGTTTGTTGATAGGCAATTTGTCTCTTCCATTTTGTTCAATCTGACATGGAGCTCAAGTGACGGACAGCGTAGCTACATTAAATCTGTTAATTCTGATCTCTTCAAGCCGCTAAATTATTTCCAGAAGTCCATCCGCTTTGAGTGTCCATCAGAGAAGATTTAAGGTACACATCTGATCAAATTCGCCCCACCGCAGTGTCACAGGAAAAAAAAAAAAGCGATCACACTGCAAACACGTAAATTGTTATTTTAAATAAAAAATGACATTTTAATACATTTTTTTCTCTGCCTTTAATTTCACATAGCAAAAACACTGCTTTGCAAGTTAATTTAAATTTTCAAAGAAAACAAAATAAAACAGATTTTTATTGTTAGTCATTTGCATTTAATTTATTTTTCCTCTATTTTCTTTTATTCACTGTACCAAAATGTGCATCTACATAAACAGAAGCAACAAAAAAAAAGACGCTCAGGTTTAGCTCATCCTCTGCTCCTATGCTTAAGTAAACTAACTCCTTGATTACATGTAAACAAACACAAAGGAATTGTGGATGTAGAAGAGCCGTGATCAATTGAGCTTCTCAGCCTTATTTCCTGCTCCCTGAGCGACGTTTTCCTGAGACCAACAGTGGCATGTTAACAAAATAACACTCTACTGTATTTAGTAGACAACTAATCGCCACAAACCATTTCCGCTGTCTCTGTCTCATAAACAGTGGAGCGCAGCAGTTTAAATTAACCCTGTGTCTTTCACCGTGCACCGTTTCCAGCTCGGCCGCACACATACGGAAAGCATTGGGCCTTCGGCAAACAACGGCACGTCGTGGGGCTAAACGCATGAGGGCTTATCGGAGAGAGCTTAATGCAGTCGAACTTATGCCTTATTAAAACAAATACAGTGTGTAAACAGTCCAAATCAAGCAGCCCATTATGAGGTAATTAGATAAGCGGGGTTATTGTGCGAAAGCAACACAGAGAGGGCAGCTGAAGGCAACACTGTATTAACACACTCTGGAAAAACAGCTGCCGTGGGATGACATTTCAATTATTTTTAAAGCATTTCCAGTGTTCTTTACTAAATTACTGTACAAAAGTTAAAACTACAAGATGGAAGTGAGAAGAATATTATCAGTTTTTTATAAGTCCTGCATAATTACGCATTTAACCGGACAACACAAAATGCTAAATTCTCAAAGAAACTTTATCCTCGGATAGAAAACGACTCTTTCAAAAATGTACGGGTGTCTTGGTTTTGGTGGCCGCCTGCCGATGTCTTGCAAGACACCAATCTGCCGGTCTGTCTACCCTAAAGCATTCCTGCCTGCAGCAGATGGCATTGGATGTCAACTGCTAAAACTGAACTGGTTTTGTTTATTCTGCCAGCTGAATAGAATCTTGGGTTTTACTTGCTGGATGGAAAATAGAAACTTATTGTCTTGGACTCAAAATGGGGTCATTATTTACAATGCAGTCTCTCATTTCAGTGCCTTATACACCTGTTTTAAAGTATCAAAAAAGATAGTCCTCACCTGAGGGCTGAGGAGACGCAAAAAGGTGAATTTGAAACGGCTGAAGGTGTGAATCAGGTGCGTGAGCTCTCAGGTGAAAGTCACTGGGGATTTAAATTTGAGTGGCAAACAGTGACATGATGCTTTTATTGTGGTCTTAAAGTCTTAAAACTCTTTAAGCTGTTGCTGTATTTTTTAAGGAACTATTTGTTTAAATAGACTGTGTATTTAACAGAACATTTTAAATAATTTGGAAATTTGTAGAAATGTGAACTCAAAACACTGCACAAAATGTCACTTTAAAAAAAATGTGAATAATTTATATGTATAAATAGGAATTAGCTTTTTATGAACTTTAATATGTTTTGAAAATAATCTGTTAAAATATACTACAGCAATATTCATATTTGTACCTATTGAAAACAGTTACTGTCATAAGTGTAAAACCAATAGTTTTATTTTGTAATTTTTGTATTTTTATTAATATATTAAAGAAAATTAAAACTATTGCGGATTTACAGTACATTAAGTGTAAGTTTTGAAAAAAAAAAAATTTGTTGAGAGATAACTTATTTGCTGGAATAATTTGTTGCCGGTTTTAAAGGACTACAATTCCGTCATTCAGAAAACTGACTGCGAACATAAATATCAGATGGCGTTTTCAAAAACATTTTAATTTAATCTAGATCTTGATTATCTGAAGTTAGAAGACACAGCTGCAAATAACCCATGTAACTCTAAAAAATACATAAAGAGTTCAACACAGGATGTGTAAAATAATAAAAGTAGAAGTAAAGACTGCTAAAAGATAACCAAAAATAGTACTCACTACAATTATAGTAGAATCCTTGCACTTTTTCTTTTTATTCCTCCTTTTATGCAATCTTCCGTTGAGTGTCTGTCCGTTCCAGAGCAAATAAAGAAGTTTTTTTTAAAAAAAAGAAAAAAAAAGAAACTTCTCTTAGAGTTGACTTTAAACGCGCAGATTAGCGATAAAAGACAACTTTTTTCTTTTTCATTTTAAGGGTGAAAAGTCATGGAGCCCCGTGTTAGATCTCAAGAGACAGACTCCGAGCAAGAACGAGAGTTGTCCGATTACTGCTGCAGGCAGTGACTAGCTAGTGTCTGAGGAAGAGAAAAAAAAAGAGTGAAAGAGAGAGAGCCGGTTGAGAGAGACAGAGAGGTAGAGAGGTAGAGAGAGAGAGAGAGGGAGGGAGCATGCAGTTTGAAAGCGCAGAAAGTTGCTCGCTTCTCTCTCTCACAGGAAGACTTTAGTTTGGAGGAGGCACTGGGGAGTTTTCTTCACACCAGTCCTCCATATGTCATTCACTCACAGCTTTAAGCAATATAGCCTTCCTCTAGATTGTATCAGTGATCCTAAGACAATGAAACGGCAGATCCTGCATGCATCTCTGCTAGTCTGCTGGATCCTGTGGCTCTGCACACACACAGCCCCAGGGCACAGCTTTTTCTCTCTCTCAATCTCTCTCTCTCTCTCCAGTGTATTTTTATTTTCTTCTTCCCACAAACCGGTTCTTTTTTTTGTGTGGCTGATTCTCTCTGGTTTGTTCCTGACAAAAGGATCCTAGTAGGCATGCATTAAGTAAATATAGTTTGTAAATGATGGAGTTGATTTTATTGGAGCAAACTGGCTCGTCCGATCAGCGTTATAGTGGAAGCCCTCACAACAAGTAGACTGTTCACTGTTGTTTGCAAGGTAATGACTGTCGTCTGTCTGCTCCAGCTTATTATTTCATTTGTTTCCAAAGTTTACCTTCACTGCTCCCTCACAACGGAATACTACCAAATGCAATCTATTACATAAAGAAATGCATTCCTTTTGTGGATGTGTTGTGAATCTCAATATAACATTTATGCATATATAAATTTACATTTAAATGAAGCTAATGAACATAGGGTATATAGACATTTATTAAAATATAATATGCAATTTCATTCAATTACATTTTTTTTATCTAGCTAGATAGATGTTAATATATATTTTATATGTGTACCAATATGTATGTGTAACATATATCTATCTATCTATTATCTATCTATCTATCTATCTATCTATCTATCTTCTATCTATCTATCTATCTATCTGTCTATCTATCTATCTATCTATCTATCTATCTATCTATCTATCTATCTATCATCTCTATCTATCTATCTGGGGGGGGGGGGGGGGGGGGGGGGGGGGTCCTATCTATCTATCATAAATTGAATAATTGTTTATAGAATGGTCTTCCTTTTAATGTAACTAGCATGTGCTAAAATGTATATAAAATAAAAGAATATACAAAATATAAGGCCTGATATAAAGAAAATCAGACACACACACACACACACACACATACACACACAAACACGTGTAAAGAGGATTTCTATTAAATTATATTTATATAAAATCTAAATCTAATAAAGAAATACATAATTCAGTAGTTTTTTTTTTTAGTTTCCTGTAAGTTATGGATGAAGTCGTTGCCATTTTCAAAGGGATATACAACATAGCAATGATAATAATATAATTGTTAAAGTAATGTATCAATAAACAATAATTGTCTAAACTACATCTATAATGAACAAATGCAGCAGTGCCTTATTTTATATATATACTGTATAGGCCTTCTTTGCAAGTTATTGGTAAAAACCTAAAAATTAATTACAAGGTGGCTAAAAAGACAAACACACACTCACAAGCTCACTCACACACCTTGATGATGCTGGTGTGTCGCAATGAAATGGACTCGGCAGCCATATATGGGACAGCAGGTCAAACCTCTGCCATCCTACTCAGTATAAACAGACCCGAGCTTGACTTCCTCATCTAGATGTGGTGCGCAACTAAAGCAGCGGTCATGCAAATGCACAGGCGTTTACACTACAGATGTGCCTACAGGTAAAAGCCGGCGTTTCACATTTCAGCCTGAGAAAATTAAATATATTGCATTTTGAAGAGGCTCTTGATAACTCAATAGACTAATAAATGCAGAGGGGATCTCAAGTAACTATTTGCCGTAGCTGAGGGGTTTATATGCCAATCGAGTTATAACCCCCTCTCTCACACATAAAATTAACTTTCAATGTAATTTTGCAGATATTTTAAAATTGCACAGCATAATTATCCCAAGTTGTTTATGTCTCCCAAGCAATTTCCCCTAAGCAAAGGCTTCAACGTTAGTGGAAAGGTATGTTTCACATTACTGTACCATTTAACTATAAATAGCACAATATCAGGTAAAAGATCTCTCATAGTATTCAATAAAACTGCGATTAAGATTCTGAGAGATATATTGACTCACTAACATGAAAGGCCAAAAATAACAAAACTAAATTCATATCTTGGGAAAATAATAAGTTGCTAGTTTGGAAGTATAAATAAAGTTCTGATAATATGGTTTATGTTGTGTAATACTGTTGTGTGAGAGTATTCAATTATATATAGTGCTGAACTGCAAATCATGCATTTTGACATTAAATAAATAATTAAATACATTTTCAGTTTTTCATTCTATATCTATAGATACATAAAAACAAGTACAAGTATATATTTATGTTGTGTGTGTTGATCCTACATCTGAGAGTCTAAATCTAGGCTTTAACAGCCTTATTTTTCCACTAGACTTAAACACTTAGCAAACGGCCCCTTAGAATTAGACAATCAAGCTCGCAATGTTCCTATTATGTGTTTGTGATGGACTTACAAAGATGCATTGATAGTCCTAGACTGACATCAGTGCTAAAACATTACTTGCCAAAAACTATATCAAGCTAGAAATATGAGAAGTGGGTAAGATTAAAAGTGAAGCCGTTCTTTATTAAGGATTATGTTGATGGGACCCTGCAGTCTTACTGGGAGGCTGCAGAGATGCCTGCTTGAAATGTAGACACATGGGGGGGATCTACTGTGTCCTCCATTGCACCGGGGGTTATCAAGAAATTGTGTCACAAATGCATCATTATGCTATGATTCATGCATTGCCCACAGCTGAGCCACTAAAAGCAGCTGGCTGAAGTTGGGCTACTCATTACTCACTAAAGTAATTCAACTGAAAGACAATGAATGGATACCCTGATGGAATGTCATTATTGTTATTGTATAGCACAATTATGCTTCTTCAAACTAGGAGCAATTTCTGCTTTGAGAAAACAGAGAAAATCAACAGTCATTGTGATGCTAATAGTGCTAATGCTAACCAGCACAACAACACGGGTTGTTTGCAATCTGCTACGAAAGTGTTTACACAATGTCACACTTCGAGGAGATCGAGTTGCTATTTCTGCCCGTCTCCCAGTACATAAAACTCTAAAGTTCCCCCAAGATACGAAACCTGAACTTCAGTCTTTGTCTAATAAAAATAACTTTTTACACATTTTACATAATATGTACATACTAATGAGAGGAAAAAATAATTTTGGCTTCTAAATTCAGGTCCCTGACAGGTAGAGGGATGGGAGAGTTGGCTCTATGGTGATTTTACCAAGCAAGACCGATCAGTCTGCACACGCAAACAAAGCCAAAACCTAGAATATTTTAGGCAATATAGAAATCCTGGCCAGGATGCGTCCTGGGAAAATGGCACATATGGTCACCCTATATTTACTTCATTCTTTGAACTACTCTTGTCACAGTGAATATATTTTCTGCTTTGACTAACCAAGCTATAAAAACTTGACTTTAATGACAGAAAAAAAAAACAGCTAGGAGAAAACTGAAGCATAATTTTGATGTGCTAAACTCATGCAGACCTGACTAATGACACCTATGGTGTAAATCAACACTTAAAAATGAATATTTTTCTACAATACTTTAGATTCACCAGAAAGAAAAGCTAACAGTTATTTACAAATCACAGACAATTTCATGACATATTTAGCTTGAGTTTATGAAGCCATTTAGCACAATGTCTTTTTTGAGAATTTGTGATTTTTTTTCATCTGTTCAGTTAAATTGAGGTAAACAGTAAAATAAGACAATGTAAACAATATACAGTGTTGGAAACTGTCTATTACAAAACATTTAACATTGAGACAAATTCCTTAGTCAGAACAACAGCTTTCAACATTGACAATTATAAGAAAAGTTTCTCAAGCAGCAAATCAGCATATTAGAATGATTTCTGAAGGATCATGTGACACTGAAGGCTGAGGTAATGACTGCTAAAAATTCAGCTTTGCATCACAGGAATATGTAAAATTTTTAAATATATTAAAATAGAAAACTGTTATTTTAAACTGTAATAATATTTCACAATATGTTTTTTTTTTACTGAATTTTTTATCAAATAAATGCAGCCTTGGTGAACATAAGAGACTTCTTTCAAAAACATTGCACCGACCCCACTGAACTTTTGAACATTAGTGGTTTAAAATATGACGAATAAAGACAAATAAAAAGGATTCTAATTGTTAATCTGAAAAACTCAATCCAGTACTGTTGCATTCAGAAGTAATGGGCAAAGCTAAATTTAAACACAATGTACGAGACGTTTTATGGATTATACGACTCCATCAGTGGGTGTTTTTCTCTCCTCCTGCCTGATCCCACAGACTGCACCATCAATCTCCAAAGCTACATTTGCTGATCCAACCTGCAGTGCTTAATTTCACTGTTAGAGGAGAACCAATCAGACTGAATCTGCTCGACACAACACCATACCCACTGTTTAAAAACCATCTTCATTTGACGCAGGGCAATCTTTGATGATGATGACGAGTTGTCACCAAAATAAAGATTTCGACAGCACAGACAGATAATTTTAAAGACCCCTAAGGTAAATTAGTAGCAAGCAAAGTGCTTTCAAGTGGTGAATAAAAGCTGCAGTGAAGCTCCATTTCTGTATAAACAAACATCACGTTCATCTACTAGAACTAATGGAAGTATGTTCATACTGAATGCCTTTGAAACACAAAGGGATTTCTCCTCATCAGAATAATTCAGCCGGTTAACCTCAAAAGTGTTAAATACATCGAAATTTGCAATCACGGGAAAGACAAACTGGAGAACAACCAAAAAGATCATACATACATTTCATATTCAGTTAGTTACATTCATTCTATTGTATCGGAATTTCCAACTACAATGATGTTTGTACTTCTAAAAATCAGAGACGTAAAAAACATCAATGCCGACAGTGTGTTTGTTTAAGAGTGGCACAAAGGACACTTCTACCCATGAGTGCACTGCAGGCCATGCTTTATGAGGATTCAGGCACACCTGGTGAAGTTCTATGAGGGTCCTCTGATCCTCAAGAAGGCAGTTTATTACTCTCCAGGGCTCTGAAAAAACAGCAAAAACAAGCGAACTACAGAGACCTATTACTCAGAAAGAGACATCACAGACGATCGTGGTGATATACAGAACATAATCCCTACTGGAGTGTTTATTTAAATGCTGTGCTAGGGCAATTGGCTGTTGTTAAAGGGAAGAGAAAAATGGCAAGGTATGAAGCAACTTCAGCTGTTTATGTTTTCAAACAAGAGCGCACTCTGGACAATGCATTTAAAGAAAAAAAATGGTAGTCCATTCAATGTCCTGAGCGTATTTCCATTGTTTTGGCTATATATATATATGTGTGTGTGTGTGTGTGTGTGTGTACATGTGCTTCATTACATCTATTTACACACACAAACACACACACACACACACACATTATATAATATATATTATATATATATATATATTATCTTATATATATATATAATATATATAATGTATTACTCAGAATATATGGTTACATATAAACATAAAACCATAACTGGATCTTAAATTCTGAATGGGAAAGTCTGCTTGATCACTAATGTAAAACAGTGCGCCTTCTAAATACATTGTTTCGTAATAAATTTTCAGGCTCCTTCTAATGACTCCGAGCAAGCATGCCGGGCGTCCATAGGAACATTTGTCAGTGCTGGCCCAACTGTCTTGGTTTTGGTCAGAAATCTGGCATTCCCAGCCTTCACAGCTGCCTCCCCCTGTTGGGTCCAGGTCAGCAGAGTGCCGCGGCCAGACCGACGCTCCCTGGCCCCCGGAATGGGCTCTCCCCTGCAGAGAGGACACTTCGACTCTCAGGCGGAGAGATTAGTTTCAGGCCAGCAGAACTCCCAGTGGGGGAAGAGCACTGAAACTACAGAGGTTAGAGCCACTGCTTCCTTCCAGCCGGCTGACATTTGTGAAGCCAGGAGCCCACATAACAAAAACATATTAGGCAAATGTCTGGTTGGGGTTGTCTGTTTAAATTGGCCAGATGAAAGCCACTTTGATTGGGGCATTGCCATTCTGCACAATGGCAGTGGGCAGTTCCAGGGAAGGGGCAGGCGCATGGAAGGAATGCAAGAGGGAGAATATGATTGTGTCTTAGCCTAAAGGAGAACTGGATCCGTGTGTGCCTCAGCGGGTAGTGTAAATGTGCTAGATGATACCACAGCTTAGAAAAGTGCAGCCTCATTGATATGTAAGCATCATAGGTTAAAGAAACACAGGCATTGTGAAAGGCCTTTTGTGCTAACCCCCCCAAAAAAAGACTTAAAAATGAATGAATGAATAAAATATAAAAAGTTTTAAAAGGGTTTAAAAATGCTTATTTCTTTATGTGTATGCTCTGTGTGTGTGTGTGTATCTATCTATCTATCTACTATCTATCTATCTATCTATCTATCTATCTATCTATCTATCTATCTATCTATCTATCTATCTATCTATCTATCTGTCTATCTCTCTATATATATATGCACATATTAGTGATGTCAAATTGATGAATCACAATTAATCACATCCAAAATAAACGTTTGTGTTCACATAATATATGTGTGTAGTGTATATTTATATGTATATAAATATTTATATGTAACATAAATCATATATAAATATGAATACATATATGCATGTAACAATTCTTACAATTGTATTTTTTGGGCCACTGTACATTGCTTTTGCTTTCACATTAGAATTGTTTTGAATTTATAAAAGACCTGGGAAGCGTCTTCGGCCTACCAACTCTGAGGAAGCAACTAGAAACAATCTGTACTAAAAATATTTCCACACTTGCTCTTCAGGAAGTATAATTAAATCACTCAGGACTGCTTACCATATATAATGGCAGGGTTGCTATTGGGCAGCAGATTTCATTTTTAACTCTAGTTTAGACATTTAACAGCTGAACTTCTCTGGCTCTTTCTTTCTCCTTACGTATATGCATTTAAAATAACGCTCGGATTATCTGGATATGGAATGCTGTTCATTTTATAGGACAGGAAGATGCTGCAGCAGCCCCTGAAGTGTGTGAACTATTAGCAGCTTGCTTGGCCAGCGGTTGCTTCTCATCATGCTGGCGTCATATAAAGTGACTTGAAGCATGACCAGAAGTTCAAAAATAACCAAAGGTTAATAACAGTTTAGTACTATCCATGAGAGAGAGAGCAAAGACACGTGCTAATAGCATCCCCTGATGAGGCCTAACTCCCCGGGACTCTGGGAACTGGGTTTCGTCTATTTAATTTACAAAACTCACAAAGACAGTTGCCTTTAGTTAGAATAAAAATCTATCACCCCAACTATGTGCAGACATTTTCAAGCGGCAAGTGCACCAAATACACTTTAAAGCGCTGCAGTGACAAAGTCACAGTTTTTGGACTGATGTGCCAACTTTCCATGTTTATTTCCTTCTCCCGCAGTCCTCAGAAGGTGATTTCCTCTTTGAGGAAATGGAAAATGCCAAGTGGGATCTTATGCTGAGCTCTCCAAAAACATGTCAAACCTTGTCTTCTATATCTAGGCCTCTCAATGATTGACATGATGGCCAAAAATCCCAACACCACTGGGGTGTCGTAGACATACTCAAAAGAGTAACAAACTTAAAAGTAAAGCCTCTATATGCAGAATATGTTCATTTCCAGATGTATACATTCTGAACTTTCCTCACAAACACAATTCTGTGCACCAAAACCGCAGAGAAAGGCCGTTTATTGCTCGGTTGCATGTAGTATACTTGCTCCATGACTTCACTGGGGTGTATCATATCACCACATCTGAATGGGATGTGCAGGGTGGATTCCTCGTAATGGATACGCCGGAGAGGAAAAGTTGTTTCAAAACAGCATTTGAAGTTCACCTGATGACACATCCTCTTCACAGGCCCTCTTCCACCTCTGCCTACTGTCACAGCCTATGGAAATATGACTGAAAGGAAGCAGTAACCAAGGCATGGGTGACACATAGATTCGGAATGAAATTGTTTTTGACAAGCAAAGAACTTAGGGAAAAACTGGCCATGATGGAGGTTTGACACCATTGTGAGAAATGCTTCCATTAAAATATAGGCTCACAGAATCCCTGCTGCTCTTTATTTGATCCTTATGACTAAAATGTTTATGGGAGACGTTGAGTCACACTTTCATTTTGTGGAAAAACACACAGGAAAAGAAAGATGATGATGCCTGGCCAACTTGAATGCCTTCAGACAGAGTTATAAAATCCTCTGCATCCAATAACATTAGCAGGCTATCCGTATGCTGAGGATTTGGCTTTAATAAACAATGATAAATGAAGAGAAGGATGACTAACTTTGCACTCAGATGGCTAACATATGATTCAATCTACTCACTGCCACAATCAGCTAAAAAGACGCTCATATGAAATTATTTATCATAAATTTCATCTTTTATAAAAACAAGAGTATTGAAACTGTCATTTTATTCTATGCGTAATCTTTTAATGCTACCTTGTATTAGCATTGTCCATTCCTTAACAACAAAACATAATTTTTTAAATAAACATTAAGTAAACATCCAAAGTCTCGTCGTCAAACGTTTGAGAGCCTATAACTCTGAGCTCACAGCAAGATTGATCTATAAATAGAGAAGCGTACCATGGTAACACTCCCTGCCAAGTTTCGGTTACACGACTCGCAACTTTTTATAGGCCGCAAAAACTTTCTGTTGCCGTGGATACAACGCAGAAGAATAGTCCAGGATTTGGATGTGAAACAGGTAGGACTGGTCAGGTCAATTAGAGGAGACATTTGCTTGAATGAAAGCTACCAGAGGGACATTCAGGGTAATTGGGGGTTTGTTCTTTCACTGGGCTGGAATTGTTCTCCCTCTCGGCCGCACCTGGCTTAGACTCACTAGAAGAATGGAAATGACATCCAGCTTCAATTTTAATGGCTACTCAGCACAGACAGCTGTCATTTCTGTCTTTAGATGCATATTAGAACAGTGGATTGGCAAGACAAGGGCCATTTGGAGATTGAAAAAGAGAGATAAGAGATCATTTTAACAGTAAAACACTGTAAAAATTCGACAGTAAAAACCTACTAACTGGGGTATAGTAAGTTTCCTTACTATATACTGTGAAAAACTGTAATAAATCTAACAGGACATTTCATTTTACAGTGAGTGGCAGGAAACACAATTTTTCATCATTTAAATAATTGTGTCTTCTTAGGGTTTTAATGTTTCAGCTTATGTTGGTAAATGAATGCATTATTTTAGCATCATGTGTTTTACCATGTTACTGTGCACCTTCTATATATTAGTATTTACTACAATTTCTGACATTTCATACTTCATGGATAAGTTATCATCATTCAGAATTATCATTATTTCCTTAACAAACCCGTATGACTTCATTTTTTTTGTGGAACACAAAAGGAGAATTTTTTAAGAATGTGCTAGTAGCTCTTTTCCATGCAACAATAAATAGGGACTGGAGCTTTTAAGCTTCTGAACAAACACAAAAGCACCAAAAAAGAATCACATACATAATCAGTACAATTTGTGCACTATATTAGTATACTAAGTGTTCTGACTTTTTCTGAGCGATAAACTGAAATTTATATTGTTATTCCCTGCTAAACTACCTGCATTATTAGCATCTGAAAAGCAATCATAAACCAATCGATGAACGATTCGGTGAACCAATCGTCAAACCAATCCGTGAACAAATCTTTCAGACTGATTTTTAGTTTATTTATAAAACTACTTTATAACTTAAAAAAAAACCTATGAAAAATATTTTTAAACTAAAAATAGTAAAATATATGTACATTTGAAATATTTTTAAATCTAGAAAGATCATTCAGACTGGTTTTCAGAAACAAATGAATCAATTCAAAAGATTTGGAACATAAGCCACTTCTTACATGAACGTACCAAGGAGAGAATTTCCAGTGAACAAAATTTCAGGCCGTTCATTACACAAAATTACAGCATGACTTCAGATAACATGAAATGTAGCATACAAAGCAACCCAATTCTATGATATTTTTACTTTTTGAAGCTTCAAAGCTCCAGTCCCCATTCCTTAATAACTGCTTGGAAAAGAATAACCACTACGCTATTAAAAATGTCTCCTTTTGTGTTTCCACAGTACGGGTTTAGAACAACATAAGGGTGAGTAAAATATTTTCGGGTGACCTAGTCCATTCAGTAAATAAAGTCTTTGACAAAGTGAAACCTCACCTATTCTCTGTCTCTTGAGGTTATTCTGCATTTACCGGCATGACGGATGACCCATCACATGATGACTATGCTATTTACAAAATTACAAGCTAGCTGAAATTGTGTCTCACCGAACGGCTGCTCTGGGCCTGAATAATTGATCAGATATTGAAAAGCTCTAATAAAAGGAGGCAGTCTGCTATGCAGTCAACATTCTTGTCTTCGGCCGCTATAGACACATCTCTAATACATGAAGGAAAAGGCTGATTAGGCAGAAGAGTGCAAATGTTGTTCCTTATTTTTATCCCTCCAGGAGAGCAGAATTTGAAAGAGAAGATTAGGTTACCGTGGTGCAATCTGTCATGCTAAGGGAACACACCCAACCGGTGCCAACGCCAACTAGTTAAGAGCTCCCTGCTGCATGGAGTAACACGATCAGAACAAAACAGCATATTTATGAC
Source organism: Sinocyclocheilus anophthalmus (assembly GCA_018155175.1). Classification (NCBI taxonomy): domain Eukaryota; kingdom Metazoa; phylum Chordata; class Actinopteri; order Cypriniformes; family Cyprinidae; genus Sinocyclocheilus; species Sinocyclocheilus anophthalmus. The sequence continues at coordinate 198,585 of JADLZN010007999.1, forward strand.
ATACTGTAAACAGCATAATGCACAGATATAAACAAACGTTTCTCATTTTGTCAAATGGAAATATTAAAAGATGCTCAGTAACAAAGATTTTTGTTTTTCATAAAAAGAATAAAGAATGCTGACTCAAACGGATAGACCACAACACAGAACGATAAACACTGAATTAAAGATTTCTGAGCCACGCCACCTCATAAAAACAAAGCAGTGTCTCCTAAAACATCAGATGATTTGACTTTATGACATTACAAAATTAATTCCAGTTAGAAAATGTCATGCGGTGTGACTGCCCACAAACTTCTGAACAGGGTTATTATTGTTAACTAAAACCCTAAAAACTATTTTCATTATCCCCCCCCCCCCCCCCCCCCCCAAAAAATAAAATCATTAAATAAAGGAAATAAACAAAATAAATAAATATAAGTTAAATTAAAATAATTGAAAAACTTTAAGAAAAACTTAAAACTTAAACTAAAATTTTAAAAATTAAACTTTTTTTACCAATATGGTAAAAAAAAATGTATAGCTCTGAATGCACTGTAATCGCTTGGGATAAAAGCGTCTGACTAAATGCATAACTTATTATCGTTGTTAAGTTGAAAGTAATACAATAACTAAAACTAAAAACTAACTCTAAAAACTAAAGACAGGTATTAAAAACAATATAATAAAAAAATGAAAAATTCCCCAACAAAAATTACTAAAATGAACTAAAAAATTGAAAACAAAAAAGAGAAAACAAAAATCTAAAATAACAAAGACTATGAAGGGCAATCTCCAATGATAATAAAAAAATAATAAAATATAGTACTGTAATTTATTATTTTGAAATTGTATTATTATGTAGTTTTTTAAACATTTTACAATTTAAAATATTTGTAATAATTTAGATTAAATATATTTATACATCCTAAAAAATAAAGTTTCCAAAAGGGCGGGTTTGAAGCAATGCAATAGAAGAACCATTTTGGTTCCCTTTTAGTGAACAGTTCCTAAAAGAACCATTTTTTCTTAGTGTAAAGAACATTTTAAAAATCTAAAGAACCCTTTTCCATTATAAAGAACCTTTTTGTGCAGCAGAAAGTTTCTATGGATCTTAAAGGTTCTTCATGGAACCACAAATGCCAATAAAGAACCTTTATATTTAAGAGTACATGAAACCAAGATAAATACAAAAAAGAACATTTCCAAAAAAGTTAGCACAGATGATATAAACTAGATTTTTCCTCTTTTTTTATATTTATTTTTTTAACCGTGGACACTTTATTAAGCCTTTATTACATCATTAACCCACAGTTTTGCTTCAACGCCATATAAACCGACCAATCCTGCCTCAATTTGACCCAGAGGGCACCCACTCCCAGCATCCCTGACCTGCGACACCATCAGTTGTGGTCGCTTTAATAAATTGTACCTTTTGCCAAAAGCAAAAGGTGATGAATTGAAAAAAAAAAAATGTTTAGCAGCGCCATCAATTATTTACATTGTCTTTTACTCAAATCAGCTCTTGATGAATAATTAAAATTAATCTCATTACAGGAGATTTCATTATGAGATAATTTAATTAAATGAAAGCCCAAGGACCTCAGACATCTGTGAGACACGGGTGCTCGCAGTGCTGCTTTAATGGGCTGAGGGGGCACAGGAGTGGGAGGTTACACACATGGGCACATACATTATTTATTGGCTTCTTCTAAATAAAGACAAATCAATAATAAGTTGTCATCTCATCATGTGTAGAAAGCATTCCAGAGCCACGGCTTATCAGCTGGCCTACATCACAGTCTGTCATATAAATCATACTAATAGTTTAGTGCTTTAAAATGATATACCTATGCATCAGGGCTAAATGCATGTGAAAAACGACAGCAACGAAAAGAAAAGGCTCCTTTTCTGCCGAGGTCAAATGTGCCTCTAATAATTATGAAGGGTACAACTTGTACATCTGATCCGAAAAATAAATGATATCATGGTCTTGTGGGAGCCATTAGGAAGCTTTCTTTGTGGGGAGATTTTTTGCATGTCTTGTCTTCAGGAGCACTTAAGAAGCCGAGGAATTCCTCTGAGCCTGTGATACGCATCTAGGTAATGTTCCGGCTGAAGCCATTTTGTGCCATCCAGATATCAAGTGCTAAAGGCTTTTCACACACTCACACGCACGCTTGTCCACATCACATTATATCATAGCACAGGTGGATTTAGGTCGAGTCACAGAACCGCACTTCGCTCAGATAGCGGAGGAATGTTTGAATGAATCACGTGTGACTGTTTGAGAATGTCACGCCATGACACTTTACAATACCTGGATAATGTTACAGGTAATGTTTTAATCATGTGCAGGTTCAAAAGAAAAGCTTGAAAAGGGAATCTGGCCTGATTTCCTGTTTAAAAGTAAGTAAATAACTTAGAATTATTATTACACAGCTTTCAAATACTTCTCAAATACAAACATTCTGGTTAATCGTTCCATTCAGGGGTCAAATATTTCCACGACAACACTGTATAACTGACCACTCATCCAGGAAACCGGTTTCCAACACAGCTGGTCTCCCAATCTCCCCATGATATCTAAAAGAAAGACAATAACATTATTTCAACTCAAATTAATAACAAATTAATTAATTAAATATAACATTTATTAATTTATCTGTAAAATAGACAAGTGCCTGATGCAAATTGGAGGTTCAGTACACAAAACAAAACAAAGTAAAGTAAAGTAAAGTAAAGGAAAGTAAAGGAAAGTAAAGTAAAGTAAAATAAAATAAAATAAAACAAAACCAAAAAACTTAATCAAGTGTAATAGATAGATAGATAGATAGATTATATAATATACATTACAAACATAAAAGGTTACATTTTATTTATACTTCACCATATATATAAAGTTTAATATACAGTACATATTAAACGCTTAAAGTACTTATTTAATTTCTTCATAATAAGGCATGGTAAATGAAAATCCTTGAATAATACGAGGCGAAGGACAATAAGCGTTTGAATTTCATTTCAGCATAATGTATATTCAGGCACAGGCTTCAATTTAAAAGAGGAAACCATGACCATAAACATTAGCATTTTGTGCAAACAACTGCGTAATTTGTTTAGCCTCATAATAAGCTGGAGATGGCATACAATGAAAGAAAGCCTTTTGGTTTTAAAATGAATAAAAATTGATTGCGTCCCAATAAAAAACGAATTGGCAGAGTGTTAACTGAATTGCACTCAAACGTCTGTAGCAGTCCCTGGTCGCTTTATTGTGTGCTAATGCAATAGAGCACACTTAGCAATAAATGCATCTTTCTGATGAGCTCGGAGAGGTTTTCCAAAATGGCCTGATGAAATTGTCCAAATTAGATTAGGCTGAGCTGCTAATGACTCTTAAAACAAAGGAAAATCTCCAAATAAAATTAGCAGAGCCTCTTGTTCTCTAAATAAATCATATGTAAATTACTGTCATTGGAAAAAAGATGCCTGCCTGGAGGGTAAAGGTTTCATTATCTCAATGGGGTTGGAACTCTATTAAGGAGGCTCCTCCAAGACAATTAAAACTTGAAAATAAATCACAGGAAATCTATCTAACTCGCAGAAAGCCTCTTTGAATCCTGATACTATATTTAAACTCAGAATATTGTGATTTGATTCTCTTTGGGCAGTTGCTCTGTATGACTCCTCAAGATGTCTTATATCAGGATGTGACAGCCTCTGTTGTTTAATAGACTTTCCAACTCGTTTCTTTTCATTGATTTGAAACTCAGATGAGCTTGTGAAGTGTTTAAAAAAGCCTTCAATTGTTTTGAGTTGAACTCAGCTGATTTGAATAGGTTCCTGTCACTGCGTTGACACAAACCAAACAGTCTGATATGACAAGTCTGCAGCAATTACTACAGCAAATAAACAGAATGAATGACGTTTGAGAACAGCTTGAGTGTGACTCAATACAAACACAGGGATTTCAGTTGCTTAGGTACACGCAACCGCTCTAGTCTTCCTGCCATTCAGGTAATTCTGCGTATTGTTCGCATTTGATCCCTGTTTGACCTGGTGGAGTTGCTTAGCTTTGGTAGAGAAAACGTCACAGAGAAAACACAACATCATACAGGTGCTCTTAAAATAGGCAAGGACTGTATGGTTCTTTTCTGTGATGCAGATGCTTCTGATTCACTAAAAGCTCAAATAAGGAACAATGACAAACATAAAGAGAATAAGGCAATAAACTACAAGTGGCTGTGTGTTGTAGTAACTTTAACATTTTAATCATGGTAAAATCACTACAATGAACAGCCTTGTATAGCTTATTTGTTTCAGTTTATTTTGCAGCAGCTTCAAATATTGCTCATCCAATCAGAATTAATTTACACTGTGTTATTTCCACATTCAGTTTTTTCCACTTACTTTCAGTTGCTTGATCTATCTCTATTCAATGAACACCTCTCAAAAAACAGCTTTGTCTAAGTACAGAAGTCTCTTATGCTCATCAAAGCTTCATTTATTTGATCAAAAATACAGTAAAATCGAGAATATTGTAAAATAGTATTACAATTTAAAATAACTGTTTTCAATTTTAATATATTTTAAAATGTAATTTATTCCTGTGATGCAAAGCTGAATTTTCATTAGCCATTACTCCAGTCTTCAGCGTCACTTGATCCTTCAGAAATCTTTCTAATATGCTGATTTGGTGCTCAAGAAACATTTCTTTTTATTACCAATGCTGAAAACAGTTGTTTTCTTATATGTTTGTGGAAACTGGGATATTTTTATTTTCCAAGATTCACTGATGAATTGAAAGTTGAAATCTTTTAACATTATAAACGTCTTCTTTACTGTCACTTTTGATCAATTCAATGCATCTTTGCAGAATAAAAGTAATAATTTCTTTCTAAATAAAAATATCTTACTGACCCAAATTTTTTAAACAGTAGTGTAGATTTACATAATAATGTGCTATTTTTATTGACATTTTGCAAATAATAATATACATTATATAATATTCTAATATGATCGCATCCATTTAATTTAGGTTAACAAAATGCACCAATTACATCTTCTGTAGCTGTCAGAAAATGTCATATTTCATTTCAGCAAATGGAGTGACATTAATTGCTTCTTAAAGGGGCTAGAAAACACATTACCATAATTGAAAGTCCATACTGTGGTAAAAATAACTGTTCTCGTGTTGAGCTAGACCCAGTGGTGCCTTTTGCTGTCTGTTGGTGAGAACTAAATATATTTTCTGCATTGTGAATGGCATTCCAGTCCAAAGTGGACGTGCCAGTAGTTAACAGTGTATGATCACAAATAGTTTTCTCAGCCAAAGCATTTTCAAGACTGGCCTTAAGTGGAGGAAGTGCAACTTTCAGAGTTATTAGCATTTTTATCCTCTTGCTAATAGCACACTTTGGCAAATATTCTAATATCTGAGTATCCATATGAATTGATTTCTGGCAACACGATGGCGTCGTAATATCGCAACACTGGGCCAAAATTATGTCACTTAGACCACCTGTTAAACAGTTCTGGCTGGCTTCCAAAAAGTGAACTTCTGAACTGCTGCCTTTGGTCCTGATTTGTGAGTAACAGGCAGCAACAGCCACTCTAAGTTTGAAAGTGTGATTAGAGGGCTTACATAAGGGATGGATGGACTCTACATATCACTCAACATCAGGGTGCAGCAGTAATGGGTATTTTGCCCAATTAAAGCGCTAATCAGAACACAGTTAGGATGCAAAACTTATGTGAGCTCCTCCATGTTCTAATAGTTTCATGTTAATGAGGACCGGCTGTGTTGTGAGATTTGGAAGTCTGACAATCCATGCATGAATTTGTAACAATGAAAAATTAATGATCATAGCCCAACAAGCACTTACGACTGTGTTTTAGTGCCACGTAAATAATAATAAAAAAATAATAATAACAAGATTATAAGAATAAAATCTTAGCAATATGAGAATAAAGTCTAAATATTTTGAGAATATGTTATTGTGTTGGTATTTTGACAGGTTTAGGACTGTTATGGACAGCTGACTCCCAAAGCTTTTGATATTCTTCATATTCTGTGTGGTGGTTAATTTGCAGGAGTAACAGAAATGAACTTTTCCAATAAGTTTAAATTAATGTTTACCTTTTATGGGCATTTTTACCTTTATAAGGGCAATTTTTTTTCTAACCTATAATTAAATGTGTGCATCATCTTTTGTTTCAAATTCTAACATCTAATCAATAAATTCAAATAGTAAGACACTATAGGGCTGTCACCAATCAAATGAAATCAGTATCAGCAAAATTTGTGTTTGCAATGCAGAGGTGGCACACAATCTGGATCTGAAGTGGCATTTAGATGCATTCACACAGACTGTTTAATGCAGGACATGAATGCAGTAAACCTGCAGTTACAAATGGAAAAATTTGATGTTTTAAAACAAAACGTTGAATACTGATATTTGAAATGATTTGGCAGAAAAAAGGGGAAAATATATTTTAAATGTAAACCTAAAATCACCAGTAGGGGCCGCAAATCACTGCATGAGTTAGTCATTGAGTCATTCATTCAACCGATTCGTTCAAACAGCTGACTGATTTCCGTAACGAAACACTGTTGTGTGCTGCTCAGAGACGCAAAACAGTTCTGCTGTGGCTTTGTTTGGAATTAACTTCTTTGTCGAAATACAGCAAAAACAAGAACTATTGTGTCTAAAGTGTAAGTTACTTAATATTAACTTTTTGTTTATCAAGCTGTTCATCAAATCATTATCACATTTGCAATCGTGTTGATATATGGAGAAAACATCACTCTTCTTGTGATATTAACTATATCAGATGATAAAAATATAAAAGACATACTATTTATAAATAAATATACATTTCATACCATCTTGAATTTTGGGGCAATTCTAAATGTATTTTAATAGACTAAACCATGCAGTGAAAGCGTGATGTCAAATCGCATATTGTTTAAAGGGATCCTATTATGCTTTTTTAATTTTTCAACTTCAGTTAGTCTGTAAAGTTGCTGTTTGAGCATAAAAAAAAAAAGATCTGCAAAGTTACAAAGCTCAAAGTCCACTTCAAAAGGAAATATTTTATTTAACAGAAATCACTTTTCAAAAACTACAACGAACGGCTCGTTTGGACTACAACGCATATTTTCCGGGATTTGTGATATCACAAATATCGACGAATGGGACGAGACCTGGTTGAGCTGCACTACAGAAGGCAACGAGTGTTATCACTATGTCGGAGACACGCTAGCTTTCCCAAGGCAGACGAACTTAGAGTGGTTACAATCATCCAGGTTTAAATCGTGCTCAAATTGATTTGATTTTGATGCAATATTTACACTGAAGCTCGCAGGCGGCTATGGTAAGGGGCGTAATATTTCCCGACCAGGCGCTGAGTGCTGCCAATCACAACACACACTGGCCCAGCTAACCAATCATAGCACATTTCGTATTTCAGAAGGCAGGCCTTCATTTGATACAGGAACTATTTGAGCCGTTCGTGCCAGACTGGGGAGAGAGAGGTGTTGTAATAATGTAAAATATGTGTTTTTCAAACAACTTAATATGAGAGCCTGTTCTAGTACACCTCCAAAACAAAATCAAGACTTTGTAAAAGAGCATAATAGGACCCCTTTAAACAACAATTGTGATATTATTGTTGATGATATATCACACACCCCTGTATTGCATACTGTTTTATAATGTGCTACAATTCTGAGGTGCAAATATCTGCTATTTTTTGCACTAAGTATAAATAACATCTACTATTTACACTTATTGCAAAGAAAATGCTGCTATTTACACAGTGTAAATTGAATCTAAACGTTATTTGCACTATTTGCATTTGTAAATAGCGTATCAATAAGAAATGCACAGCACTAAAAAAGCTGTATGATGTCTGCATGCACATGTTTCACATGATTGTATGATTTTTTTCACGCATGATTTTATAAAATGAAAGTTGAAATCAGACTGGTGCAATGCTTCAAATCCACAGCTTTACAGCTTCATGTGGTAACAGTAAAGTAACACACACTAATTCACTCTCTTCCAGGTGCTGACTTCATTGCGCCCACATTTTGTTGGTCCACATTTTGCCGAAAACTTTCTTTGCGACTCACTAGATGGAAATGGCATTTATTATTTTGGGCAAGCTCCTCTTTTAAAGACTCAATGTAAATAGAAACACAGTGGTTTCCAGCAGAGAGAGTCCTTGGTGAAATCACTTCACACTTTGAGAGAGGTGCTGACAGTAGGGATCAGGACTGCGTAAGTTATTCCAGAGGTCTCAGCAGGATAGCAAATGATGTGACCTAAACAAGCAGCCGATAAGCCTGTGACATACAGGGAAACAATCCCTGCTCTACCTCCAGCAATATATTCATCAGCATGGGCTGACTGCTTCAGGAAAGGCCCCGGGGGCCAGCAGAGGGGGCAGTGTTCTTCCAGACACGCTTATCAGCAGCCCCACACATGAATCTGCAGACTTTTCTCATATTTTCTTTTCAAAACGAATTGTAAACCAAAAGCTTTGGAATTCTGCTGATAGATAAATCTGATTCTGCGGAAATGTGAAACTTGAAACAATTTTCACTCAAAAATCAATTACAAAGAAATGGCAAGTAACACACTGAATTAAGCATGGCATTTTGAAATAGAAAAAGTGAAATTGTTCTTTCTTGTAAAACATACACCAATAATCTTTGTCTTACCCAAAACTTTGATTAGTATAATCTTAACTTTTATAGGTTTTATTAAGAGTGTTTATTTTTATATTTCAGGTTTAAATTAATTATTATTTTGTATTGTATTTCTGTAATTTGGCTAGGTGGTTGTCATTATTAGTTTTTGTGTTTTAAATATTACTATGTAGGTTTAATTTATTGTATTTCAGATCTAGTTTGGTTCTGTTTCTGCAATAGTATTTAAATGCTTTCAGCTGATTTCAATTAGGAAATAGTTTAATTTTAATTATTCAAGTTTCATTTATTTATATTTTTAATTAGCTTTTATTTTCATATTTTCAGCTATCATTTTAAATTTAGTTTAATTTTTTGTAATTTTGTGCTTTTGTCTTTTTTTCTTTTTGTTGTTTTTCTTTAAAATACTATATACTTCTGTTTATTTTGGTTTATCCAATTTGTATTTTAGTGCTCAACTCATTTCAGTTAGTGGCCAATGGGGAAACATTTCTCATTTTTGGATACATTGAATCTATATATATATTATATATATATAATATATATATATATATATTATATATATATATATAAATATATATATACACACATATTTTTAAGTTGATTAATTACATTTCAATCATTTTAACTGACTAAAAATCATATATAATTTTAATACATATTATAATATTATTCACATATTATTCATGTAATAATTTTAGCTTTAGTTAATGATAACCCTGCAATAACAAGTTCCATTAGAGAGACAACTAAACCAGCTGAATCAAAAAAGTGTTCAGTTTACAAATAGTCAACATGGCAATTATGAAAGATAACCAAAGACACATATAAAGCGAAGCTAAGACACTCTGCAACAACTGCTGAAAATTTTGACCAATTTTTGACATGAAAAGAAGTGCAAGTAAACAGCAGGACTGCAGGAGCGTATTGTTTTTTTTTTAAACCCAACACAACATAATGGGCATGAGATTGGAGGCTGGGGGCACTATATCCACATTGACTTTACACACCTATTTAAAAACAGCAGCCCTTCACACCAAGTTTAACAGGAAGAGGCTGTAAAACGAAATTGGCGAGACCTACAGTATTTCATAATTAATAGTTTGCGGCGAGGGAAAGAGGTCTGCAGTGACGTAAAAAGGTCAACAATAAAACGTTGAAAAAATAGTCATCAATCTCTCTTTTTACATATTTCAAGATAATTACGAACTGGATAAAATCAGTAGTGGCCAGGAGCGAGGCACGGTAGCCATGATTGCTTTAACCGTAGACGTCTCCCACAAGTGTTGTGCTAGCGAATGGTTTCCTAAGTTCCTACGGTGGTCTACTTCTCAGTAGGAGGCCACACCTGCAAAGCGTACAGTAAATTACTCTGCAGGCCTACTTGCTCTTGTCTGCTACACTGTGCTAACTCTATTGTCAAAAGCTTAATCACCACCACAAGATTTATATCCTAGGGTTAACTCGTGGGAATGACTCAATAAAGCTGCAAGTTATTTGTTCTTTTTATAGTCAATTACTGCCGTACATTTAGAAGGAGCAAAAAACTTTCAGCAATACACCAACATCAGGTAACAGCGCTGCAAACTGCACTTTATTTAATCTAATTAATTATTTAGGCTTAGATTTTTTTCAAATAGAAATTAGACACTGGGGGAGTAAAACAACTTAATGGCAAAACAGAGAGCATTGACACTTACCTATTAAAGGATGTAAATTAGCCTCAGCTCTCATTGACTTCAGTAGTGGGTGGAAGTCCTTAAAAACCTGTAGGTGAAACAAAGTTGAGTAATTTTCATGTCTCCGTCATATAAAGGTTAATATAGTAGATCAAATATTAAACTTAGAATTTATAAAGATGGAAATCATTTTAGTAAGTTATAATTGATCAAAATAGCATGACTTCAGAAAATTGCATTACTTTGGTTCAAATAGATGTTGATGTTTTTCCATGCCCAACTTATGAAATTAAAATACTGGCAATTTATTTATAAATATTCCAGCTTTGATTTTTCCTGCGGTGACAAAGTTAACTTTCCATTCCATTAGTCATTTGTAATGTTAGTTAATTTTTTGCCTTTTCTCTCTTTTTTGAAAAAAGACAATCATAAAAACATGTCAAACATCAATAATGGATGACAGTAATACATCAGGAGCAAAATAAATAAATACATATATTTTATTAAGAAATATTCAAGTTAGGGCTGCACAATGAATCAAATTTCTAAGCACCATTACAATTATGGATACCACAATTACATAATTGTTCAAAGGTGCTGCCATCATACATCGTAAAGTCCACGGTGCTTCCTTTCGTCCCGTCGTCACTTTCACGACGTTTCACTAGAGCCCTCGGGAGGGACCGCAGACGAATGGGCATTATTCTCGCTAGAGGTACACAATGATACTGTGGTGAAAACTAAACGAGCAAGTTCTGCAAGTCATGAGGAATCTGAGGGACGCCCATATTGATACAGCGGACATGATGCTCACCGCGGTGAGTATAAGTAGGCAGCAGCTCCTAGGTGCAGAATTGCGTCATTATTCAGCTTTTCGTGCTTCAGGAAGTCGACGCGATCACACGTTCCGCCTTCACCTCTCGCACCCACCTACTCTACGGACCGAGAAGCCTAAGCACGCTATTGGACGAGAATTGCGAGACGTTGGCGGACGCAGCCGAGATTCTTCAGCACTTGGGGGTGGTTTCACCGTGTCGAGTGGGTCCTCTTGCACCTAACATCAGGCCTGCAACCCTACCCCCCTGTTTGTGTTGCATATATCCCATGATCATCTCCCCTGTGCGCCTCAGCAAGCTAAAAGAGCTTTTTCCCTAAAAGAGCAATTTCGGGTGCTTCTTTTTAAAGACGACGTTGCTTGGCAAATTTGACGTTACGTCTTTGTAAAGACGATGGGGGTCTTGCTATAGACAACGTATCACTCGGGCGTTTCTGGATGCGGTCGTTACGTGGCGCTGGGTGATGTTCACGATCGCTGCCTCTTGTGTCTGGGCATGAAGCACGCTGAGGGGCTTTCGTGGATGACTCATGCTCCCAATGCGGGGGTATGACCATCTCGGAGTTACAGACCAGACTCCGTTACCTGCAAGGGTGGTGGAGTGCCCGTGCCACTGCCTAGATCAGGGGTTCCCTCTGGTGGCAGCCGGGGGCGTCCTTCTTATAGCGGTGGGCGGACTGGTCTTACGGTCACGTTGAGGAATTCCCCTCCGGGGATGCCCCAGCCAGCTGGCACTTCGAAACCAGTGGAGCTCTTGAAAGAGCAGGCTGGACCCTCCCGGGGTGTACCACCTGTTTCTTCCGAGGCTCCAACCGACGATCGGATGTCGGTCGTAGCATCGGAGGGTGAGCCAGACTTGCTGGAGAGGAAGATTCGAATGCGCTGCTCTCCTCCGGGACCGTAGCAATGCTGGATCGGATCCAGAAATAATGGCTAGCCCCCCCCTTTTTTTTTTTTTTTTTTTTTTTTTTTTTTTTTTTTTTTTTTTTTTCCGGGCCACCGCCGTAGGGGTAGGGCTAGAGTGGAGACTTCCACCGTGTTCAGAGCCCTCAAGGTTGCACGATTGGTTCCCGGGGCGGTCCACGCTGGTTCTCAGCACCCCGCCTCAGTGCCATTCTTCCCAGAGGTGCATGAGGAGCTTAACAGGTCGTGGACGGCACCTTTTTACAGCCGGAAACTGATTTGCTGGATCCTCCGCCCTCACCACCATCGATGGTGGGGCAGCTAGGGGGTTACAAGGGTCCCCCCGATGGAGCGGTCGGTTGCGATGCAGTTGTGTCCTAATACCGCCTCCAACCGGCAGGGAGAACCGTGCCTCCTCTCCCGGGTCTGTAGGTAATCGGCTGGCCAGCGATGCCTATACGACCTGTGGAGAAGCTGCCTCCGCATTACACGCTACGGCGTGATTGCAAGTACACCAGGCCAAGGCACTGAGGAACTTTCACGAGGGTGGTCACGACCTGGAAGTTCAGAGAGAACTCCGCACCGCGGCGGACCTCGCGCCACGAGCGACTAAGGTTACGGAGCGGTCTCTGGGTCGTGCCATGTCCACTACGGTGGTCCAGGAGCGCCATTTCTGGCTATGACTGGCTGACATGAGCGAGACGGACAAGACACAATTCTTGAACACCCCCGTGTCCCAGGCCAGCCTGTCGGCGACACGGTGGAGAACGGGCCCAGCGGTTCTCCGCTGACCAGAGCAGACTGAGGCCATCAGTTACATCCTGCCCCGGCGTGCAGCTGCAGCCGTCGCCGAGGGCGGCCCCCCTGCCACCACCAAACAAGAGCAGAGCTCTCTGCGGCCTCCAGAAAAGCTGTGCCGTGGAGCCGGTCGCAGGGCATCCGCCCCGCCTGTCCAGTTCCCCGCCAAACCTGGTGGCAAGCGAGGAGCAAGAGGCCCGGAGACGGGCGACCTAGAGGTGGAGGGACGTGCTCTCAGGAGATGGTAAGCACACCACTCCCTCCCCCGGAGGAGGGCCGGGGCGGAGAATCTTTTTCCACCAATGACCTCGGTCGGTGGTACCCAAATTCTCGACAAAGAGCAATTCCTCTATTTTTTGGGTCCCCAGAGGGGAAGGGGGGTTGTGGACGACCTAGTGTGTATCACACTCACCCTCCTCTCTCACCAATGAGCAGCAGTGGGCGGATCGGGAGGACAAACCAACGGACTACCCACGCACCCTCTACCCAGCACCCTCTTCGCTGCCCCACTGCGGGTACGGCTGTAGTTCCGTTGGTGCCACTTGCGCGCCGTCTGGGAGCCTGGCTAGAGCTACCCAGCCCGTCTCGTTGGCTCCGTCGAACCGTCAGGCTCGGCTACGCGATCCAGTTCACCCGGCTCCCTCCCAGGTTCAGGGGCGTCCACTTATCGTCAGTGAAAGCAGCAGATGCCCCTGTCTTGCGTGCAGAGATCGAAGTCCTACTGGCGAAGGACGCGATAGAGCCGGTCCCTTCAGCCGATATGAAGATGGGGTTTTACTTCATTGTACCCAAGAAAGGCGGCTGGTTGAGACCTATCTTGGACCTGCGCTTCGTGAACCGGGCCCTTCACCGGCTCACGTTCAAGATGCTCACGCAGAAATGCAACTTCAGGTGTATCCGTCCCCAAGACTGGTTCGAGCGACCGACCTGAAGGACGCGTACTTCCATGTTTCGATCCCTCCGTGCCACAGGCCATTCCTGCGGTTTGCATTCAAGGGGCGGGCATACCAGTACAAGGTCCAGCCCTTTGGGCTGTCCCTGTCGCCCCATGTCTTCACATAAGTTGCAGAGGCAGCCCTTGTTCCCCTGAGAGAACAAGGCATTCGCATCCTCAACTACCTCGACGATTGGCTCATACTAGCCCAGTCTCAGGATCAGTTGTGCGAGCACAGGGACTTGGGGCTTTCACACCTCAGCCTGTTGGGCCATCAGGTCAACTGGGAAAAGAGCAAACACTCCCCGACGCAGAGGATCTCTTTTCACGGTATGGAGTTGGACTCGGTCGAACAAACAGCACGCCTCACCCAGGAACGTGCTCAGTCAGTGCTGAACTGCTTGAATAAATTCAAGGAAGCAGGATGGGCCGGAAGCCCCACTGAAATGTCTTCATGCAGGCTCCTGGGGATAAGTGGAGCACACGGCGGCAGTCCGCCTATCTGGGCTAATATGCCATATGATCCGTCGGGACCCCGCTGCCCCACCCTGGCTCCATTGCCGAGTCCCGAGGTGGGCGTGGCAAGCGGCACCTTCCGGGTCCAAGTTACAACGGCCTGCCGCCAAATCAAGAGCATCCTTCAAACTCAACATCCGTGGATCAGGCGACCTTGAGTCCTCGGGCACTCGGAGTGACCACCTGCGACGCCGACGCCGCCATCCGGAGCTGGGTTGAACCAGACATGCCTCAACCACCGACCCACCGGCTGGGCCACGTACAACGGGCTTGCAGTGTCTGGGGTTTGGACGGGGCCCCGACTGCACGGGCACATCAACTGCCTCGAGTTGCTGGAAGTGCACCTTGCCCTGAGCCGTCTCAAAAGGCACTTACGAGGCAAGCACGTACTGGTCCAAACGGACAACACAGCGACCGTTACGTACATCAACCAACAAGTTGGTCTGCGCTCCCGTCGCTTATCGCAAACTCGCCCGCCACCTCCTCCTGGAGTCAGAATCATCTGAGGTCGCTTCGTGCTGTTCACACTCCTGGGCTGCTCAACCGGGCAGCCGACAAGCTGTCCCGAGCTGTGCTCCCGGGAGAATGGCGACTCCATCCACAGACGGTCCAGCTGGTTTGGAGACGTTTCGGAGCCGCTCAGGTAGACCTGTTTGCCTCTCCAGAAACCTCTCAATGCCAGTTGTTCTTCGCCCTGACCGACGGAACATCGGCACGGACGCTCTGGCACACAGCTGGCCGCGGGGCCTCCGCAAGTATGCATTTCCCCCATTGAGCCTTCTCGCACAGACACCGTGCAAGGTCAGGCAGGACGAGGAGCAGGTCCTGCTGGTGGCCTCTTGGCCTACCGGACCTGGTTCCCGGAACTAATGCTCCTCTCGACAGCCCCTCCCTGGCAGATTCCTATGAGGATGGATCTACTGACTCAGAGATGGGGCACTCTTTGGCAGCCGCGTCCAGACCTCTGGAAACTTAATGTCTGGTCCCTGCGGGAGGTTCTAGGTGACCTACCCCAAGAAGTAGTTGACACCATCACTTCAGCGAGAGCACCGTCTACGAGACACGCCTACGCTTTGAAGTGGAAACTGTTCGTTGAGTGGTGTTCTTATCGCCGAGAAGACCCCCGAAGATGAATTAAAGAAAATTTTTGCCAGATCGGAGTTGTGCTGTCCTTCTTGCAGCAGGGGCTGGAGCGAGGGCTGTCTCCCTCCACCCTCAAAGTCTATGTCGCCGCGATAGCTGCTAACCACGACCCCGTAGAAGGGAGGTCGTTGGGGAAGCATGACTTGGTCGTCAGATTCCTTAGGGGGCGAGAAGGTTAAATCCTCACCGGCCCCCCTCTATACCCTCTTGGGAACTGTCTCTAGTGCTAAAATCACTACAGAAGGGCCCATTTGAGCCTTTGCAGACGATTGAGCTGAAGTTCCTCTCAATGAAGACGTTGCTCCTGTTTGCATTGGCCTCCATAAAGAGGGTAGGGGACCTGCAGGCATTTTCGGTCGACGATTCGTGTCTAGAGTTCGGGCCGGCTTATTCCCAGGTGACCCTGAGGCCCCGGCCCCAAGGTTCCCGCTACTCCCTTCAGGGATCAGGTGGAGAACCTCCAAGCGCTGCCCTCGGAGGAAGCAGACCCAGCCCTAGCTTTGCTCTGACCCGTCCGAGCCTTAAGGTGCTACGTAGACAGGACGCAAAGCTTCAGGACCTCAGACCAGATCTTTGTCTGCTTTGGAGGTCAGCAGAAAGAGAAGGCTATCTCCAAGCAGAGGTTGGCCCACTGGACAGTGGATGCCATCACCCTGGCTTATCAGGAACAGGGTGTGCCCTGCTCTTCCTCCCCCCCCCCTGCCCGTTCAGGTTGCGAGCTCACTCTACTAGAAGTGTTGCATCATCCTGGGCGTTGGCTTGTGGCGCCTCGCTGACAGATATTTGTTGGGCTGCGGGCTGGGCGACCCCTAACCCGTTCGCTAGATTCTATAGCCTCCGTCTGGAGCAGGCATCCTCCTGTGTTCTCACCTAAAACGGGTAGAAGCACTGAGAGGCCCCCGGCTTCGGGTCGGCTTGCAAAATCCCTCCAGAGAGTCCATACAGTAGACCCTGTTGAGTTCCTCCGTACCCTCGGCAGCCAGACGTGGCGGAGCGTCCGGCGCCAGGCCGTCACTCGCTGAATCCTCGAGAACCGGGAGAAGGCTGGGTTCCATATGTAAGACCTAAGTGGATATCATATGTGTAAAGTCCACGGTATAGACTTGAGCCCGTGTTTCCCCGGCAGACTCTGCCATTCCAAGAGGGTTCAATCAACTCCGTTCTTCAATATGCACCTAAGGGATGTTCATATGGGTATTGCTTCCGAAACCTCCTTCGGGAAAGATGGAACTTCCGCAACGTTCCTGTCCCAAGTGGAACGGGTACGTTTCCCCAGTGTTATCCAGTCTTACTCATTGGGTAATGCCATTGCAGCAGTAGCTGGTCCTCTTGTGAAGAAGCACTGGCCTATGCCAGAAAATAGGGGCGCAGGTGGCTTCCACAGGACACTGGAAGGGGCAGTAGCTGTGGCTTTTTGGTAGGATCCCAATTTCGTCGGTCCTACGACGTGACGTCGAGAGTGACCGACTAAAAGGGAAGTCGAGGAGTAAGGAACGCTCGTTCTGAAGGAGGGAACGGAGACGTCACGTCCCGTCGCCACAGCTCCTGTACCACCGCTGAGCGGACGGGTCACCGGCTCGGCTCCTCAGCGAAAAACCTGAATATGCACTGCATCTGCATACTACTTATACTCACGCTGTGATCAGCAAAAGCTGGATGCAATAATCGCATGCCAAAATGCATTGGCTCGTTTAGTTTACACTCAAAATGGATTAGTCTCTCTAAGCGAGATCCCAATTCAACGGTCACCGACGTGACGTCTCCGTTCCCTCCATCAGGGAAAGAGTGTTACACAAGTAACCTAGACGTTACTTCACTTGAGTGTTTTTTCTTGCTACAGGTTATCTTGTTTTAGTATAACATTATCTATCATGCTTATTTTTACTTTTTTATTTAAAGAAGAAACCAATCCAATGTATAGTTGAATTTGGGTTAAACGACCGAGAAGCAATAACGTTTTCAGTTAGTGTTTTCAGCTTGTTTATTTTTCATATAAAAATATGTTTGCTTCAAACAATGGTATAAACATAATTCAGTGTAAATTGTGATAATCGCAATTAATAATCGCAATTAGAATTTCAAGGGAATAATCGACAATTAAGATTTTTGTCATAATTGTGCAGCCCTAATCATTCGCAAGATAGATAGTTAGATAGATAGATAGATAGTCAAACACGAGAATGTAGCAATGGATTTTATGACTATCAAAATTTGTAAAAAAAAAAAAAAGTTTTTATAGTTAAAGTTCAAAAGGTAATGCAAAAAAGAAATGAGCTAGTTGCGAATGACAATTTGGTCGTGATGAGTAACTGTGTTAATTTCAGAGAGTTAATTTGCCTAATAAAGACAGAGCATTTGGTTTTCAGTTGTAGATTAAAACAAGTGACTTAATATTGTATAATCAGTTTATAAAAACCCCAGGTTTCAGAGCAGAAATAAAGCTGAAACCTCAGCCAGAGCGTTCATAACCTGTAAACATCCATCTTAATCATTCACTGCATTAATGGCCAAAAGTGTTTGCAACACTCAGTTCATAAAACGAGTAGAACGCTTAGCTAATTCATCGATGCACTCAAGAATCAGGAGCTGTGGAAGAGAGAGACAGAGAACAGCGATCTGGCTGAAGGGATGTGGTCTGTGTTGAGATGTCAGGAGCATAATGGCCAGCTGAGTCATAGGTTATAAAAAGCTGTCATTAGGGACTTCAACCCACTGCAACTCATGACAGTGGAGTAGTGAATTATTTATTAAGGTGGAAACTTAAGTGCCCCAAACTCAAGCCTGCCTGTTTTTCTGTGATTTTTTTTCCCTTCAAGCTTGTTTAAACCGCTTTGCCAATAATTGTCATGTACGCAAGTTTTAATAGGGATGATTTATTAGCATGTCATTTATTGTTATTTCTTTGCTGCCAACTAATTTTGTTACATAAAATAATAAATGAATACATTTTTTAAAAATATGTCTTTATGTTGCTGAACGTGATTAACATTGAGTGATGTGCATAAATACATCCAAACATGAAGTTAAATGAACAATTTATTTCAATGAGAAATTCATTTGTTTTACTACATTCAATTACACTTTCCGTTTAAGTTCTTGGCAGATACTTTCTTACCAAAACAACAAAAGACTGTGACTACAGTGTTTGTGAATATTACCAAGCAGGTAAATTAGAATAAAAGTCAAATAGCCTACTAATTTTAAGACTAATACTATGTTATTTAATCAATTAGGGTTTCTGCAGGTTAAATGAAGTTAAATTTAAGACTTTTAAAGTATTTTATAAGACCAAGTAATAACAATTTAAGGAATATACTGAAAGGAACACAATATGTCAATATATTCTCAAAATGTAAACGTACACAATGAGTTCTATTATCAACACTTCCAAGTTTAAAAATACAACTTCCAACAGATTTCAATTACATTTTAATTCATTTTACAAAAAAAAACAAAAAACACTTCAATATGGAAACGCAACCGGTAACACTTTACAATAAGGTTCCTTTAGTTAATGATAGTTAATGTATTAAAGGGGTCATATGATGCGATTTCAAGTTTTCCTTTCTCTTTGGAGTGTTACAAGCTGATTGTGCATAGATAAGATCCCTAAAGTTGCAAAGACTAAAGTCTAAAATCCAGAGATATTCTTTATAAAAGTTAAAACTTGTCCAAGCCCTAAAATGGCTAGGTTCTATAGGCCTCACACGCACCCACATATCTACCTCACTATGTGGAAATATTTGCATAATGCGGCCCAAATGTGCACGCAAAGAAAGAAGGCGTGGTTTCAGTAACCGCAGTTAGTGTTGAAGCAGCATGTCAGGGAGACGCTGTGTGTTTCTAGGCGAAAGCAAAAGCACTTTATTTGGCCTTCCGAAAGTAGATGCATTTAGGAATCTTTAAGATGACTTACAACAGAACAGCAATACATTTTATGGACAACCGTTTCATGAACCTAGGAGAAGAGGTAATTCTGACTTTGCTAAGACAACCTGGCGCTTCTGAATCAGCTACTGTTGTTATTAGTGTACGTATTTGATACTGACTGTTCAAAGGCGGAGTTTGATGTGTGTGTGTGTGTGTGTGTGTGTGGTGTGTCTGGTGAGAGAGAGAGAGAGAAGGACTGAGAGAGAGAGAGAGAGAGCGAGAGAATACAGTGGACGGTCGCTTCTTAACCGTGGCTTGTGTACTGCAATCACATACCAGCTTCATCACTGTGTGTCTGTCATGAGACTCTGTTCCCCTTTCGGGCTCTCTTCACATTTATTTTGAAAGATGAAGCTCGCGATTATGGTAAGGGGCGTTACATTTCCGACGAGTGCTTGCGGTGATCGGCCAATCACAATGCACTGGGTCAGTTGACCAATCAGAGCAGACTGCTCTTGTCGAAAGGAGGGACTTTGTAGAAAACAAAAGCGTTTGAGAGAGGCGGGGCATATAGGACTTACAATAATGTACAGTATTGAAAAATAATGTGTTTTTTGAACAAAAAAAAGCATGTCAACATATTCTGTTACACCAAATAAACAAAATAATGATCTTTAAAAAAAAAAGCATCATATGACCCCTTTAACTAACATTAACAAACAAGAACAATAAATTACAGTAAATTATTTTTTTTTTTTTTTTTTTTTTTTTAATCTTTTGTTCATGTAATGAACTACAGTGTTTCATTGTTGTCTGTTAATCAGAGTGCATAATAATGTTAAAGCAGCACTATGGAACTTTTGGCGCTCTAGCGGTTAATAAATAGAACTGCACACATCCCGCGGAAGAATATTCCAGCCGGAGCTACTTCTCTAAGTGTATGTCTATGGCGATTCACGCAGGGATGTGTTACTCCGCAGCGGTGACGACCGACCAGGCTACAATAGTCCAAATATAAGTAGCCTACTTTTATAAGTGTACCGTAGTGATTCGGAATCAGACAAAAACGCGTTTGGAAGATGAATTCATGATGTATCTCGCTCAGTACTATACATTTAGCAATTTTTGAACACAGAAAAAGTTACACAGTGCTGCTTTAAAACTTTCTTTTTGATTTTAATATGTATAGTAAATGTTGAAATTAACATTACTAAGATCATAAATGCTGTAGAAGTTAATTGTTCATGTTAATAATGAACATTATGCAAGTGTTACCGAAATACTAACTTTTACTGTGACCTGAAAAAGTGACGTGCTTCCTCTGTATTTTTGTCTTGTTTTCCACTTCAGATGAATCAAGATACATTTACTTGAGAATCTAATTAAAATGAAGTGAATTTATGATTAAAACAAGAACAAATATATGCCAGTGGGCACCAAAAAAATGCAAATGAAGTGAAATAAGATATCTGTTCTTGTTTTAAGCTCACACTCACTTAATTTAGTAGAAAACATGACTTCATATCTTCATTTTGCAAAATAAATGCATCTTAATTTAAGGATGCTTAGATATCGTCTGAAAACCAGGCACAAAAACACTGAGAAAGGTATTCTTTTTTTCATTTAATGCCATAGCTTTATGAATTTAAGACTTTCTTCTCCAACTTAAGGCCTTAAAACGGTAAATGAAGACTTTTAAGACAAGCAGAAACCCAATTCATTGCTGTATGTTAGAAAGTAAACAATTAGTACCTTAAATAACTAATACCTAACTTCCACTGCAAATCAAAGGAAATCATTCTTGATCATTTCGCCCCATGCTATTCAAAGCCATTACCAAAATACACGGTTATCGCTTTTCAATTGTTTATGTGCGTGAATATTTTCTGCAAATGCAAGATTTCCGCTGAAATTCTACCAAGATCATTATATCCCCACACACAAAACACTTGTTGTTGACAAAACCCACAAAATATCCCAACTCTTCGCCCCAAATGAATTTCACATTGCTCGAATTGCCTTTTGATTGCCAACTGCACACATATCAGCAAAGGCATTCGCTCTTTGTTTTGTCCGTAGTGTATGAAAATGGTTAAAAATCCCATGGGTCAGTGAAAATGATCTGTTCATTCCAGTTGCCTGTTTTAAGTCAGTCAAAACATTCCAAACTTCAAAAGGGGGCTTTGCCTTCTCAGGCCATTTCTGTGTCCCTTTCTCAATGGCCCAGGAGGGCTTGGTTATTTGGATAAATTAATTTCTGGAGTCTGCCTGCTATTGCAAAAGCACCGCATGTCTGACAGCAAATTAGTCTCACTGAAACAACAGAGACTTTAAGACTGAAAGAAAACACCACAGAAAGAAGGTGGCACGGACAATAGCGCAACTTAAGATAGAACACAATATTGAGATGTACATTTGACGATGCGTGTCTTTTTTTTCCTTACTGAACTTTATAATAGTAGTTTGAAGCAATTATATCTGATCACACGTGTTAGGATAAAACCAGGACATGTAATTGAGCTTCTCTTGCTTTGTGCAAATGCGCTGACCTCACCTCAAAAACATAGGAAAACATCCAATCGCAATAAACATCACACAGGTACATATGTGCCAGAAGCAATCAAACACTGATTTTCTAAAAGTGTAGTTCACAACATAAATGTGGGTATTATATCATGCCATTAATGTGCTCATATCAGTGATATTTACTCAAAAGTCTGAATTATATCAGTTCTTGACGACAGAAGTTGATGAAAATGTCTTCATAACATTGACTTAGATGCAAAGCCGCAGACTTAGAGCAGAGGTCTTTAAGAGCGGAGGCCTAGACCTCAGCCAACACATGAAGACAATTCAAGATAAATGGAGCATGCTATTTTTTTTTACAGTACATGAAAGGCTGCCCAAGGACACTGCTCTGAAAGAAAGAACACAGCTAGCCAGTAAAAGCGGAAAAAGAAGAAACTTCAAAGTAGTACCAAAACACATTTTGATTTAGGATAATTCATTTGATGAAATGCTTTGTGGGTCTTGGAATTGGTGCAGTTACCACTCTGAGTGCTTGAAGTGTATCGCGCCACAACACCGAAACTACACACCGTTTGAGAATAACACCATATATTAGCCTTAATGATAATGTAACGTAATGGTCCATAATGCAGATAAAGGCCTGAAAACGTAAATTACAGTTGGAATTGGGTTAAATCAGATGTAAAACTGGGTATGCATTAATAGATGACAGAACTGAAGCTGTGATCTTATGGAGATTATTTTAGTGTGTGATGGTGTCTTACACAACAGGACATAATAAAAAATTGGTTACATTAATTTATTTCTCATTACACTGAAAAAATATGGTATAGAAACAATTTTAATTCAAAAATTGCTAGTAAATTTCACCATTAATGACAAAGTAATGGCAAGTAATACATTGAATTAAACATGAAATTTTGAAGTAGAAAGACTAAAACATACACCACTAATCTTTATATACAATTGATGAACCTGACCAGATTAAGCATTGAATAACAATGTTTTATTCATTTATATTCGGGGGAAGTGGGTTGTGCCAAAATCTGTGCCAATTTGTACTTAAGTTTAGTCAAGGAAAAATGAGAGAGAGGTAAAGTGAGTATGCCTAATTATATTTCAGGATGTTTGACTTAAATGAACGGAATATAAAATAGGGTCACAGAAATATGACTTCTCAAAATAAATAAATAAATAAATATGAATAAATAAAGAATTTCTGAAAGATACATAAACCAGTCAGAAAAAGTTCTAATGTTCAGAATATTTAATGCAGTTAAAAAAATGATTTATTTATTATTGTTTGTTTGTTTAAAAATCCACATTCTATCTATTAAGGTACATGGAACTAAGAAATCGTTCAATACCTATTTTTGTGGGGGAAAATATCTTTGATAGGTAGATTTCTCTTTTCAATTTCACACTCAGAAAAAAAGAAATTTAGTTCTAATTTCCATCCCACCCCACGATACCGATATAATAGTATTCTCTTCATTTCCTGGTGCAGATCTCAATGGATTGAGTCACTGGCACAACTTACCCCAAATCATTTGACACACTTTACCCACAGATGCCAAATGGGAAACAAAATTAATGTAATACTTTATCTTTGTACATGATGTTTAGCCAAAAAATGTACATGAGTTTACACATTGGCAATGCCTCAATATACATACACTTTCCTGCAACATTTTGCATTAAAAATCCTTATCTTTCTAATGTGCATTTCTCAATAACAAGCAGCTTGTACTCTCTAAAAGCACTACTCTTTAACCAGTGGAATGACTGAAGTCTATGAATTTTGTTTTGCCTGACATTTGTATTACCAGACAAACCAAAACAGTAAAATGGCAAATTTATTGAACTTGATCGAGTATAAAACCAGGCCTTTCAGTTTGGATATAAATTACTGCACATATTCACTTCTACTGCAGCTCAACCTTGAACTCAATGTAATGACACCAGCCGGGTAATGAGACCACAGAGTCTCGATGACGCTACAGTTCTAACCAGAGAGAGGGCTAGTGTGTCAACCACACGCACTACAGTGAGACCAAACCCAATGACCACTGTTACAGCGTAAAACATGTTCAGTTCAACTGATATCACTCTCAATACAATCTCTATATGCTAAGAATTTGCTATCATAATTTCTGATTTACCTACTATAGGAAATAAAACAAATTTGCTTACATTAAATGCACACTTACATTAAATAGCAACGGAATTCATAATGTAAAAAATTTAAATAATGTAAAAATATTTTTTTTTATTTTTTTTCATAAATTTTGTTAACTGAAATAAAACACCTATTCACACTCCTTTCACAAATTCAAGGACATAAATTATAATTACACAATTTGTGCTAGTGAATGATTTATACTCTTCGTTTGCAATTTGCACATTTACTTTTTCTATTACAGAATCACAATATATTGTTTAGCTTATGACTACATCGCTTGTATTATTATTTGTTTTCCAGAAATTAACTATATGAATACCTTTTTGATTAAACTTTTTGGTATAATTATACAGTGTCCAAATGTATAATGCACTTACTGTAGTAATACTAGTAACTTATGCATAATTACAAGCAACTAACCATGAACCAAACCCTAATCCTAACCTTATAGTAAGTGCATGTTGTTAATTAATATTACTTTATTAATTAACTGTATATTTACACTGCATGTATACCTTAAAATACCTAATCTTAACCTTAAATTAAGGTATAAACTGTTTCTACTAGTGCTCATCTGGTTAGCGTTTTGCTTATCAGCACGCCAAAGACATTATAACTTAATAAAGACTGACAAAAATTATTTTAATTTTATTTAAAAAAAAATTATAAAAACTAATTTTCTATGTCACAGCCACTGGCAGATGTGATGGCACCTGTGAAAAGATTTCAACAGTTATTCAGGACTTACAGGTCATATTGTTTGGCTATGTAATGGTTGCCAATTAAATTGAACAAATAACAATATTTGAGATGTTAATAATTGATGTATGTACAGATCATTTGTAGAGGACTTGTTTAATGCAATGTAAATATGTTGCTTTAGGGAGAAGGATTTGCCATTTTAAAAACAAGAAAACAAGTACTAAGTAAAATACACAATACATTTTTAAAAAGCATGGCAGCTGAAAAATAAATAAATACATATACATTGTGCGTGTGTGTGTGTGTGTGTGTGTGTGTGTCTCACAAGATCAAAATCTTTATTAGTCCTTATTTGTGCTTTATAAAATAATTTTCCTAATAAGCTAAATGTAATTAGTTTAAGTATTTAAGTTACAATATCTGTTTCTTAATTATTCATTTACATATTTTTCAAGCAGCATTTTTATCTTGCATCTGTACTATTATAGACTAATTAACATTTTACTTGACTTTATTAATATATGCTAAACTTTTAGTAATTCTGATTGGTACGTGTCATTTAAAAATGAGTTTAGTGCACCAATTTCAGCTTATCTGCATGTGTGGAGCCTTGGAAAGACATAGACTGATTTTCCTCCATTCCTGTTCCTCACACAACAGTGAAAAAATGCTATTTTATTTAGGCATTAAACAGAATTGGTCATAAGGAAATTAAAACATTGTAAAAACAGCTATTAAAAACACTACCTTGAAAAAAAAAACAAGACCATTTTACCTTCAGGTCATAAAATAGCAGCACATACTGCAGGGTTACCCTCCATCCTTAGACTATATTTAATACTGAATGTAATGTGCCCCCTAGAGGAAGTTCCTTCAAAACACTCTGCACCTTATGTACCAACCCTGACTGCCTCTAAACCGACCTATTTTTGTGTACTTATATGTTTTTGTCATTTGCCCAAATTAAATATTTAACCACTAGAAAATTAAATTGGAAGAAACAAACTGAGCCCCAAACTTGAATTCCATCCACACGAATCTATCATTGTTTTGTATTTCCGTCAACGCTCAAACCAGAAAAACTGTTTATTTTCAGATGTGAACATTACGACTTGAATTTGACCTCATTGGTTACAGCTGAGCTTTAGAAACTGCGCTGCTCAGATGACCTAGCATTAATTCTGCAGTTCCAGTCAACTCTATTGTGGATGTAAAACTGTTAATCTATCCCACTTGCCTTCTCCAACTAAAAGTTTTCTTCAATTAATCTCTTGTCGAGAATCAGTTAAAACAGCATTCTTCATCTGTAAGAGGATCACTTTAGGAGGATATATAGGCCGCGTCAGGCGCGAATTGCGGTACCATCAGAGAGAAAAGCGTCTGCGAGCGAGCCTTGCTTTGGCAGGAGCTCATTCTTAATTTCTTCATGCTCCATCTGTTGAAATGATAAAGTGCAGCCATAATGGAACACAACAAGATTAGATTAATTGGGTTTGTCCATTATACTGCAGGCCCTTCCACAGATGATCGCAATTTTCTCGGTTAGGGCCATTATTGTGAGATCTGTTTAGCGGCTGATGCAATTAAAATGGGCTTAATGTAAATTTAACAATACAAATAACACTTTTCCTCCATGTACGTTTGAGTGGGCGGCCTGCACAAACGTCCTAAAGCGGAACAGATAAATAGCGCAGCGGTCCATATTTAACTTCAAACAAACCAGCGCTCGATTTGATTAGTCTGAACTCTGTGATCAATAACTGTGTTATTGATGTGATCAGCGAGCATGTTTTCATGTTCTCAGGGATGTTCGGGGATCCGATTGCAGAGCGTTCTCGAGTGTTAGATGACTGATCTACTGTGTTTAAATCGCTCGTGGGCCTCAGAGTTTACACTTCTCCTATATGCTACTAGAGTGTGTTGATATACAGACGTGTCAAAGCCAAAATGCAGTCGAGAGGGAAAAGCGAAGGGGGACGAAGCGGCGAAGTGGAAGCGAAAAGGATAAGAATTTCCTTTCATGTCTTTTCCCTCATCCTTGTCGATCTGATAGGACTCTTATTGGTGGTTTCCTGCAGCTGTATCAGGTCTCTTCTAGGGGAGGAGAGCAGGAGGAAGTAAAGCTGACAGAAGGAGGTCCCTGTGTATCACTCAATGCTCTGACCGCTACTTAAATGGATGAACGGCGGACTGAATGCTTTTGGTCTCAGCATGTCTATAACTTTTGATTTATATAAAACTGTAAATATATAATGATGTTATAGCTATTTGTTTTATTTTTTTTCAGTGGAAATGGTCAGTATTGGCAATAGCTTACTTTGTAACATGCATTTTTCATTTTATAATTAGGGGATCTGAAACGACATCTGCTTTTTGTGACTTTGTTTGCATTTGCAGCACAAAGTCCCGAGTTATTGTGGCTAAACAGAGCAATTACTATAACCAATCAGACAACACAGCAAGTGTTTTGAATTAGAGTCCTATCATATTTCTGAGGATATGAAATAACAAACACCTGGCAAAAAAAAAAAAAAAGTTTTCCTTCCATACACAAAAGAGAGGAACTAAACTTCATTAGTAATTAGCTTGTCATATCAGTACTCCTCGTACTCCGTGTCTATTATTTCACATCATCAAACATGACATGTATCATAGCAACACAGTGATGTGAAAACTTTACGCACCTTGTGGTTGTACTATCACAAGCGGGACTGTGAGATATCGGCAGAGGCAGACAAAACAATAACAATAATGGTATGCAGAGATAGTATCCAAATGTTCTTCCTAACTCAACTAAAAGGTCTAACTCAATAATACAAGAGTATGCAACAAGTATGTAATAAGAAGCAAAGGTCACAAAATCAAACACACAACACACAAACAAACACACACACAAAAAAAAAGAGATTTTAAATGAGGGAAAACTCAGTATTTTTTCAATTACGCAAACCTATGTCCTAACCGGAATAGATTTCAACGCATTGTATATGTTGCCCATTTGCTGAGCATGCAATTCCTATGTAAGGAATGTGCTAAAAAAGGTAACATATAACCTTTGGACTGTTGAGGTTCACTGAGAAATGTTAATAAGCTGCTTTGCCTATCCAAATACTCTGTTAGCTTGGGTTTTGAGATGAGGTGTAAGGGTTGAGAGCCAAAGTAAATACTTTCACAGGTAAGGGAAAAACGGAAGAAAACGTGGTTCGATTCAGACCTAATCAAAGACCAAACTGAAAAATAATGTGCAGCAAACCCTGATGAAATATTAATGCTGCAGATTACCAGCAAAATTAAAATTAAAGGTGATTGTGGGAGATAGGAAAAAAAAAATTATTATATGTATATCTGATATACTGTTATCTGATAGACCGTCTCAGTTATTTCCATCACAAAAGTTTTGCAAGCAAATGCAATTTTATTAAAAAAGAAAAATCCCCTATATCCCCTTAGGGTCTCTGTAATATATTTATATTTATGCCTAAATATAATCTTTATATAATTGTTCACATAGTTAATATAATACTCACACAAATACATGCTTCAATCGAAACTATATAAAACGCTATATAATTTACCCACACATACTTTTTGTGCTTGGAATAATCTGACACTCACATTATCAGGCACAAATTTGCTTATTTGATTAGTGACCTAAAATAAGACAGATAATTAAGTAGTCCTTTTTAATTTTACATCATAATGTTTCTTTGATTAAACATTTTAAATCCTACAACTTCATTTCCAGACTTAAAGGGCTCATATGATACTGCTAAAAAGAACATTGTTTTGTGTAGTTGGTGTAATGAAATCTGTTTATGCGGTTTAAGGTTAAAAAACACATTATTTCCACATACTGTACATTATTATTTCTCCTCTTTCCCCGCCTCATCACTCATCGGTCTGAAAAAAGCGAGGTGTGCTCTGATTGGCCAGCTATCCAGTGCGTTGTGATTGGCCGAATACCTCAAGCGTGTGACGGAAATGTTACGCCCTACCATACTGTGATGATGCCCTGTCAGGCCGGAGCGATGAGACAAAAACATTAAAACCCATTATAAACGAGGCATTTGTTGCATCCAGTGGGGACATAATTACGGATTATAATGACTTATACTGTCTTTTTACACATTGCATTGCATTGTGCCGCGTAAACATAAAAAAAAAAACCATGTCTGCATTTGTGATCGGAGAAATGACAAACAACAAGTGCTACTCTACACTGCTCAAAAAACTCGCGTTTGAATCGTCAGTGGCAAATCCTTAAAATAAAAAAATGTACTTACAGTCTTTGAGTCAGAACAGCTTGCATTGTAGTCTACTCTACCAGGATAAGGAAACAGTCCTCCATAAAAATGTGCTGCACACATCTGAATATGCGGGTTAAACTGTTCTGGAACAGTGTTGTAAATACAACTTAACCACTAATTTGTAGTCGTGTCCTCTTTTGGAAGGCCAAACAAAGTAGTTTCGCTTTCACAACGAAACACACAGCACCACACACGGCGGGCTTGAGTGAGCGGAGGCTGGAGGGCTAGAGTGAGCGGAGGCTGGCTTGAGTGAGCGGAGGCCGGCTTGAGTGAGCAAAGGCAGGAGGTGAGAACGGCGCGGCTGGCGGATTCGATGAAGGAAGCAACCACATGTGACGTCCCGGGCTCGATCCGGCGATCGACAGCGCGAAGTATTTCCTCAGCGACCAGCACGGATCAGCTCCAGGCATGACGAAGCGGAAATCGTCCTCTTTTGGAAGGCCAAACAAAATAGTTTCGCTTTCACAACGAAACACGGCGGCAGCAACAACAATACTACAGCGAGAATAAAAGTTACGCCTTCTTTCTTTGCGTGAACATTTGGGCGGCGTTATGCAAATCTTCCCACATCGTGACGTAGACATGTGGGGGTGTGTTAGAACGAGCCGTTTTAGGTAGGTGTGGCTGACTCAACTTTTATAAAGAATATCTCTTTGGATTTGAGACTTTAGTCTTTGCAACTTTACAGATCTTCTTTATGCACCAAGAGCTTGTAACACTCCAAAGAGAAAGGAAAAGTTGAAATCGCATCATATGACCCCTTTAAATTAGATCAATCTACAGTAGTCTCAGATATGCAGCATGTACCCCATTGTACATGCAAAGCCCTATATGCAAATACAATCAAAAAGACAATGAAAAACTTACCTGAGATGTTCTCCACTACAGAATGTCTTGGTAAGCCAGCAGTGAACTGTGTTTGACCCTCATCATCACCTTTGCTCCTGTTTACAACAATAAAGTGATGAAAAAGTCAGCCAGGCGTTAACTGACAATGTTTATATGCCCAACCTTTAGCAAACAGCATCTCATATTGCCTTCATGCCAACAGAAATGTGGCATGATGACCCAACGATATTGATATAACAGCTGAATTATATTTGTTCCTTCAAACAATGCTAACTTTTTTTTAACCTTAAAAACACTCACCCAAAAGGATCTTTACATCTGCTATGAACAATATTAGCAACTAGAAACTTAATCTTCTGAAATAAATCGACTAATATCAAAAAAAAATTCAAAATTTTGTATTAGAAGGAATTAAACAATAGAGGGCCAATGTGCATGTGTAAGTCATATTTAACTTCTCAATGAGGTTTGCACAACCCAAATGTCTCCACAACGCACCCTCAATCTCTCATTTCACTCAGCCAAGCCATTCGTGTGCACAACACAGAAAAAACAATGTAAATATGATCCACCTAGAATCATAAAACCTACAGGTGAATTGTGGCCAAAGTGTTACCAAACACATCATGTTCACCTCTTTCAGTCCAAAAAATATCTTGTGTCTTTTGCAACAAAAAAGAAAAAATCCCATCATGTTTAGTCATTAGACTGGTTATGGTTCCAGCTAATTTTACGGTGGGCTGTTCTTAGACTACTGACTCATGGGATAGACAAAGCACTCAGCTTGATGGAGATGAAATGAATCCAGTCATAAAACCCAATGCCAGCACACGCTGTGGAACAAACTTGATTGTGATGCTTCTGCATGAGGAAGATTTCAAAAAGACCCTTTCATGTGTCACATGCATTTTCAAAGTGGGATAAGCTAATGTAAAAGTAAAGGTACAAATATGCCTTCAAGACATAGGTCAGTAGGTGTGGCTCAGAGACTCAAACAGTGAGGGAAATAAACGGAGCCACGCGAGCCTCTTGAAATTTAGATTGGCTTCCCTCCCGGGGCCCAGGAAAAAATCTCCCTCAACCTTTGGACAGCCGACCTGGTGAAATAAAATAAAGAGAGATTTTTGAGGGGGTTTGAACTAGGTATGAAGATGTAGTGGAGAGAAACGGTAGTCCCACAGCCATTGCCTTACTCGATCCATATGTGGGTTTAAACACAGGAAATACCCACCGTTCAATGTAATCAAGCTGGAGGCCTATCCATCGAGCAAAGCCTTGTGGAACTAATTGAACACCATTAAGACGGTTGCTTCCAAATATGCAGTGCATGCAAAAATCAGCTTTTATGCAATTATCGAAATCATCGTCATAAGACGCAAAAACCATCAAGGGCTATATTTCATTGAGATCTAATCATGATTTAAAAAAAAGGAAAAAATTTAATTTGCGTCCTATCTGTCTTTCCATAATCAAGATTCATACGCCTATCTCCTAAAACAGTAATCAATCCATTGAGACATAAATTGCCAAACCAAAAGTACAAATCGTCCTCATTACAGTGAGTGCGTTGTCTATGGAGTTAAATAGATTAGACCACATTTATGATGTAACTGGACATCTCACCAACGAACTCTATCAGGCGTAAACGAAAAACGCTAAGAATGACAAGATGATTGCTGGGTTGAAACAGGTCCTGAATAGGGCTGGATATCGATAGAGAGATTGCCCAATTCTATTCAGTTCTGATTCACAAGCTGTTGATTGGATTCTGATTTATTTGTGTGTTTTTCAAAAATAATTTTGATTACACATGAAAGAAATTCTCTCTCTGATAAAGTTATTAAGTATATTATGCAAAAAAGTGTTTCATACTGATACAAAAAGGTATCTATTCTTACTATTCACTAAAAGAACTGATTCAAAAGAATCTTTCATTTCTGGAAATCTGGCTACACTGGTGGCTACACTGGTCATGTATTGATTCACTAAAATAAATCCGCTGATGAAAGTCATTTGTTAGGATATCAGACTACACTGGTCATGCTGCAAGTTTTTGTTTCACTGAAAGAAATCGGCTCATAGGAGTTATTTTGTTCAAGGATGATATTACACTGGTCAAGCTGTATCACTGATCAAGCTTGATTCACTAAAAATAATCAGTGTTTAAGAGTAATTAGTTCAGGAATCGGATTACACTGGTCACGCTTCATGTTTATGATTCACGAAAAGAATCAGTTTATAAGCGTCAATTGTTTGGAAATCTGACTAAAGTGCTGTGTATTTTTGATTCACTAAAAAGAATCAGCTTATAAGAGTCATTTAGTTAAGGAATCAGACTACACTGGCTGTGCTGTATGTTTTAAATTCTCTTAAAAAGAATCAGCTCATAGGAGTCAATCATTAGGAATGAGAATAAACAAATTATATGCTGTTGATTAACGACAAAGAAACAACATATAAAAGTCATTAATTCAGAAACAATATTACACCGGTCATGCTTTTATTTGACATTCATTTGAATGAAATGTCCTGTATCTTTCAACTCATAGGAGTCATATGAAAAAAGAACAACAACAACAACAAAAATGTCACTCTCGTGCAGAAATGTCACATGGGAGTGGCGCTTAGCTTGTTTTGTGCTTCCTATAGACCAATTTGGAGTAGACGTCACAGTTACGTCACTTGCAACTGCGTGCGCATTG
The DNA here is from genome assembly GCA_018155175.1 of Sinocyclocheilus anophthalmus. Taxonomy (NCBI): domain Eukaryota; kingdom Metazoa; phylum Chordata; class Actinopteri; order Cypriniformes; family Cyprinidae; genus Sinocyclocheilus; species Sinocyclocheilus anophthalmus. The sequence continues at coordinate 231,229 of JADLZN010007999.1, forward strand.
TGGTGGCAGAAAAACACGGGGAACAAGTGGAGGGAAATGGGTAAAATCCATGGAATAAGACAAAAATATGTATTGTTGTGCCTTTGGATGTAAGAATCGGAACAGCAAATCATTTTTAAGAAGTTACTGTCGTCAAAGACGCCATTTGAAGCTAAACGCAGACGTTTAAATGGACATACTATGGATGAACCCTGCTATGATTACCCTACTTTTAAAGCATAAATTTGATTTAAACAATAGGTCTACATGATATTCACATATGCAGATCATAGCGGACATATTGTATATTAGCCTTGCAGTTACAGCATGAAATAGCCAATTATTTAAACCTATAAACTATTTTATCTCACAATTCAATGTTGTTGTTGTTTCTCGCAAATGCAAGTTTATATCTCCTAGTTCGAACTTTATAACTCAGTTTAACTCAACAGTTGCAAGTTTGTCAATTCTGAGGGGGAAAAAAAGCCAGAAGTGCGCGATTATAAACTCATGATTCTGAGCCAAGGGGAAAAGAGATAATGACGAGTTGATTTTTCTTGTCAGAATTGTTAAATATAATCTCGAATTGTGAGAAAAAAGTCAGAATTTTGAAATATAAACTCAAAATTACTTTTTTAAATTATTTTATTCCATGGCATCCGTAGACTACTACTTTAAAACTGTAATTTTCTCCCACCAGATAGGCTCCGCCCACAAAAAAACATCATCACTGTTTGCAAACACAAAACTGGTCTATACAACTATCAATAACAACTTAATTACAGTAACCCAGACAGATGATATGGGTTTCAGTTGGTTAAAACCTACTATATATCCCTGCCTCTTTCTTGGATCATAATCTCTTGTAATCATTGAGCAGCCCACAGTTTTTCATCCTTTGACATCTCTGACATTTGCGGGAGTGAGTTTGTTTACCCCATTGCTGGTTGTGGTGGATGGAGTGTGACTGGATGAACTGGTGCCAGTTGAAGAAGACGCAGCATAGATTCTGACAGCTCCGTGAGGCAGTCACTCTACACATACGCCATTAATTTAACCGACGCTCCAAATAAAGTGCTGGACGGCCCAGTTAACACGCTCTCTTCTCACACACACTTCCACTCCAGAGAGTGAATCCGAGAAGAAGGCTAGGTTCAGAAAGCCTTGATTTGTAACCTTCCTGAAAAACCCTGACAAGCTCTCCCACACCCCAGCCGTCCCTCATCTCTCCCCTTCCTCCCATTCCCAGACTCCCACACAACTCCCAGCTCAGCTCAGCACTCAATACAAGGCTCTGTTGGTCTTCTGTGACAGCATATGGTTATCCACTCAAGCGGTCTCGAGACACTTGTGCATCATAGTCTGCTTATGAACAGCAGGTTGCATTTGAAGCTGAATTGAACCAGTGGCATTCACTGTGCTGGATATACAGGTGCTGTTTTCACTATTTAAAAGACTCATGACCAGGCCCAGATGGAATTTGTGGACCTTTTCACATTTTCTGCTCTTATTTTGGGAGAAATCTGCAAAATGGATTTAAATATAAAAGGTGATTAAAAACTGAAAGGGCTGCAGTTTAACAGGTATCTAAAAATAATACAAAAAAAGTTCACACATTACCCATGCATTTGGAAACCAGTAAAATGAAAGTTGTTGACATATCTTCCAGATCCAGTCTTTTCCATTCAAAATGGAGTAAAATCATTATCTTAAGAGAATTTGATTCTATTATAGCAGAGATATTAATCATGGATCATGTTTTTGCACTCACAGTGAAACTTTTACTGTCTTTATGAACAAAATTGAATAAAACCAACTCCAAAAATGCACAAGATTTAGATGGATCATTCTACAAAATGGGTGCTGTTTGTGTCTCTCATTAATATACACTACCATGCAAAAGATTAGGGACAGTAAGTGTTTTTTCCCCTCACCATTGTTTCCTTTTTTCTTTTTAATTAGACCATTAAATTGGTCAAAAAGTGACTGTAAAACATTTATAATATTACAAAAGATTCCTTTTAAATTAAAGCTGTTCTTCTGAACTTTATATTAACCAGAATCTTTAAAAAAGCATCATGGTAATAAACATTCTCTCTTCAAGTCTGTACTATAAAGCTTGGGAACCCTTTAAGCAGTATGTCAGAGAACATGTCTTCTGTCTGACCTAGATGGATTCTCATTTCCAGCATTGACTTTAGCATAGATTTAAACGACATTAAACTGTTGCTCTGCCATGTAGACTGCACATTTTCATTACGTGTTAGACCACCTTAGTGTTGTTGCTGTTTTTTTTTTTGTCATTTTATGTTATTTTCCCCTTTTTCTTAGTTTTTATAATATTGTTCTGAAACTCATAAATAAAGCTTTACAGGGGGGGAAAAAAGCATCATGGTTTACAAAACAAAAAAAAAAACCTTTAAATGAATAAAATAAGTAATAATTAATAAAAAAAAATAAGGCAGAAAATTGTTTCGGCACTATAAATTATAATAAATGTTTTTTTTGGAGCACCAAAATATCAGAATGATTTCTGAAGGATCATGTGACACTGAAGGCTGGACTAATGGCTTCTGAAAATTCTGCTTTGCCATTAAGGAAATAAACTCATTTTAAATATATATAAAATAGAAAACCATATAGTTTTATGATTTTAGAATAATATTCATTAATTTTACTGTTTTACAAGGGTATGAGCAAATAAATGACCTTGGTGGCAATAAGAAAACTCATATTAAAAAGCTTACCGATCCAGCCTTTTAATGGTAGTGTACTTTTATGTGCATTTAATAATTATCAATGAATAGCTAACACTTTTCTATGCATTATTACAGACATTCTAAAGGCATTAAGAAAAAAGTAACTATTTTTAAATATTATTTCTTGCTCAATTTATTTGTGCTTACATATGAAAGAGATGTTTATTTATCTCATTGTGTGTAGCTTTTCATTTTTCATTGATTTTCATTGATTTGAAAAAAATATATTATAGATATAACGCATTTTCTATTTAACAACATAAGTATTTAAATGCATTGCAAATACAGCGAAATACGTACTGTTTCTTTAAGAGTGGCAAGTCAAGCAAGTCAAATCTTGACAAACACAGTAACATGTTAAACAGCGTCCCTACTGTTAAATTCATTTAAAAATGGGGTCCAAACAGAGTGGGAGCATTGCAAAATAGATGCAACAAACTATAGTGTATGTGTAAATTGCATCATCTCTAGCATGCATATATAAAGAGTTTAGGACTGTACACAAGTGTGAGAGAGAAATGGGGTGGCAGTGTTGGATGGAGTGATCTGTACAGAGTGATAGCATCCTTAACTGAGCCCCAGGGACTAACAGGGAAGGAAAGAGGAAGGAGAAAGAGAATGAGAGGGAAACTGTTCAGTCTTCTCAAGTGGATGTATTAGATGTTGTTCTTTTACTCCCGATGAGTGCCCATCACGACTATGTGTCTGCGGTGTTAAAAGACAACGTCTCTCTGCTGCTCTCTTTCTCTGTGATTGATTTTCTAGATCAATACAATGCCCTTAAAGCTCCCCTTCAACACACTGATGCACACAACAGACCCACAGTCAGTACAGCAGTCGACGAAGGGTGGCTTCAGAGAGGAAACTAAAAACTTTAGAACAGTGTAGAGGCCATGTGGAAAGGTGAGGACAGTTTAATGGGTCCTCTTCACCAAGGTGCCCCCTCAGGATCCTACTGCCCCACAAAAGCAATAGGCCTAATAGTCATTTTAGGAGATGGAAAGAGAGGAGGATAAATTAGATGTTAACATTAAGCTGTCATTCCATCATTGGTAAAATGCATAGAATTTAAATTTTTTTGGGGTGGACTATACCTTTAACAACTGCCGTTAAATCTATAACTGTAAAGTGTTATATTACGTTGCAAAAGTATTGTTTTTTATCATTAAAATGAGATGACTATTAATAACTACCACAGTCAGAAACTAGGGACACCTTGGTGCACTAAACAAACAAACAAATACATACATACATATATACATACCTAAAAAAACCAAAGTGTCCCCAAATATATTATTAATAATTATATGATTTTTACACTAATTATTATACATTTGTTTGATAATTATTATTTTGTATTATTACTTTCTAGCCCTAGTTATACATTATCACACAAGTTAAACTTGATTTTATAGGTATTTTTACCCATATTTTTGTATGATTAGAGAAAAAAAATTACCCCAAAAATCAAAATCCAGGATTCCAATATTGCCTCTTAACATCAATATTAATTTCTGACACTTGTTGCTGCATTATCTGAAAGCTAAATTGCAAGGAACAAACCATTTAATGCTAACTTTGTCAACCTGGTAACCATAACTACAAATTATACTACTTAAGTATTATTTATCATCATTTATATTAGATTATCATTAATTGAACATCTTTTTTTATATTGGGGTTGCCACCATTTTTTTTAAATCGAGTCACTCAATGTCACACATAACAGTGATTTTACCATGGTAAAAGGGTTTTATGGATTCAGGTTTTAGGAGCCTATATGTTGTGCCCAAAAACACCCCCATAACCATGGTAAAATCACTGTGACGTGGGGCATCTGTTGCAGTTTTATTTGTGACTCTCAATATCTGAAAGATTAGAAAATCACCATGACAACATGTACTCATTCACCTAAGCAGTGATATCTATAGTGCAGTAAAAGTATTTTCTGCGGAGAGTCTATAAGAGGGAACTCCGGCATATGAGTGACGAGCCCCTTAGCAGCCATTTCCTACACTACTGAGCGTGAAAGAGGAGTGATCATGAAGACTAAAATGTTTTTAAACTGCAATTTACGCATCAACAAGGGCACCTCCCCGCTCAGATATTACAATAATGAATGACGTACTGGTGGCCTTTAAGATCTGACTTTGAGTTTTCCGTTGCGGCACTGTAGGAGGCTGAACATGCAGAGGTCGTCTCCGCGATGATTACAAATAGTGCTTCTATGTCCCGTAGACATCAAAGGAGGTTTGAGGAAGGTTACTCACCCTCAGGAGGGGGTTAGTGAAATATGACCAAGAGAGAAAAAGAGAAACGATATGAGGCTCTCCAAGGATTGACTATTTGTGTTCCCTGTCAAATAATAAAGCCCCAATGCTTAAACTACGGCTGTTATGTGTGCTTGTGCATACTGATGCAATGCTAAGAAACGCCCCATGCAAAACATCACTGGCAGGGACAGAAATTAAGGCCATCAGTGCAAAAAAGAAACATACTGACAAAATTGTCCCCAAAATTGCATGTAAAATTTTGTGTTAGTCAAGTTTGGGGTCAATAAGATATTTGTAAATAAATAAATACTTAATTTGGCAAGGGCCCTTTAAGTTAATCAAAAGTGGCAGTAAATAATTTTACATTGTTACAAAAAAATCTATTTCAAATGTATTCCTGAATCCTGAAAAAAAAACTAACACGGTTTTCACATATTAAGCAGCACAACTGTTTTCAACATTGATAATAATAAGAAATGTTTCTTGAGCACCAAATCACCATATTATCATGTGACACTGAAAACTGGAGTAATGACTGCTGAAAATTCAGCTTTGCATCAAAGGAATAAATTACATTTTAAAATATACTCAAATAGGAAACAGTTATCTTAAATTGTAATAATATTTCACGCAATATTATTGTTTTACTGTATTGTATTTGATCAAATAAGCACAGCCTTGGTGAGACTACTTTCAAAAACATTAAGAAATCCTCCCGACCCCAAACTTTTGAAAGGTCTAGGCCTAGTTATACATATCACATAAGTAAGAGTTGATTTTATGAGTATGTTTTATAGTTAGGAAAAAAATGTAAGGCTGTAAAAAAAGGACCAGGACACAATTATAGCCTCTTAACATCAAGCTTAATTTCTGACACTGGTCACTGCCTTTTCTGAAAACATACGAAATAATCAAACATTGCATGCTAACTTTGTCAGTATGATTTCTGATATTCAAATGGCCCACAACGTAAATAATGCATATACAAACCCACTTTAGATTTTAATGTCTGAATCAATTTCCCCTCATTCTGGAGTTTAATTAAACAGCGCTAGCAAACAAAAGTATGCAAGAACGTACAGAGCCCTCCAAAAGGCAGGATCAAGGCATACGATTCTAGGATTTAGTTTTTCAAGCCGAAGGTATTTCGGCAGGAAACCTGGGGGTTTCCCACCAGATATAATAACACTGATTTATGCCAATGACAGCAAAGCTACTTTTAATTTTACGTCAGTGCTCCCCCACCCCATTTGAAACATACGCGTCTTCTTCTCCAACCAGTGGCCCATTATGCTGTTGTAATACAGATAATGAATACACAGATAAAGCACAAACTCTCCCAAGACAATGGCCTTCCTATTGCAAGTGTGGATAATTTTCCTGAGAAAGGCAGGGCGTGTTTTGGCAAATTGCTCCAGATTCATCTATTAGGCATCCCCTTTCATTATCGAGTTTCCGCCGTCCATCTCTGGGGCGGGCTTATCGTGCGGCTGCCTCTCAATAGCCTGAGCCATTGCTAAGATTTCAGGTGCTGGGGGACTGGGCTCGCTGGAAACAGGTGTTCCCTCTGTTTGTGGGCCGCAGAGGTCCCGGGATGGAAGCATGGGAAAGGGCAGTCACCACCGTAGTTCTACATCAATGGGCAGCTAACAGTGAGCCATTGATTTCATGAATTCAGCTAAATTGGCATACTTAAGTAGAGGCTATAAGTAGTGGTAAGAAAGGGAAAAGGAGATGTCTTCCATCAGTAGGTTTAGGAAGTGTGTGTTGCTTTTAATGACATACCAGAGCTGGAGTGGAAGCATGCTGCACTGATCCCACCCCACATCCCCCGGTGTTTCCAGGGCTGCATCCGAAAACTCTAAAATGCTGCCTTCGGAGGCAGCATTCCAAGGCAGGAAGGCATCAAGGCACGTCCAAATCCAAATTCTGCTTTACTTCCCATCTCCGGAGGAACCTTCTTCTGATTGAAGTTTGAAGGCAGCATAGATGTATCTTTCGCTGCCTTTGATATCCCACAATCCTGTGCGTTCCATTCCGTGATGGTTGAGCTAAAAAAATAAAGATGGCGTCTGAAAGTTGCGTTTGGTGGTCAGTGTGTAAATGTATATTTCTGACTAACTTTTTGCACTTTTTATGTTATTTCTAGATATAAATCAGTATTATAGTAATTAAATATTCGTTTAGTTATCACAAAAACTCGTTCTATTTTGTTGTAGATCATTAAACCGTTACGCTGCCTCAGAAGCCTGTCCGAAATCAGTTTCATGAGGTGCCTTCGAGCAAAAAACACTGCCTGCAAAGTCATTGCCTCATATGGCAGCGAGGCAGCAAGTCAGCTGCCTAAGTTTTTGGACGCAGCACAGAGCATCATCCATCAAGAATTCCAAGTATTAATGGCTGAGGTGGGTGATGTGGTGACTGGGAATGTTCTTACTTGAAAAGACCGGGATATTGATAGCATGGCCTCAGTCTATGGTTGCTTTCCTGACCAGCGTGGTGAGATCAAACACTGGTTCCACCTCTGGCCACACCTGTCAGAAACAAAAGTGATCAATGGAGCAGGTGTGAACGTCTAAATGTTTAGAGCTTGTTCACCTGCAGCCATGCCAGTGGAAATTGGGAGAAATATGCATATATGTGTCTTTAAATGTTTCAAATTGTGTTTAAATTTATGAATGACCTGGGGGGAAAAAATAAGGAAATGAGTGTTTATTTGTATTTTGTAGATTAAAATTGTACTAAAATTAAAGACTTTTTTTTACCCAGATAAATGCCTTTTTTTAGTTTTTTGTCTCATTACAATATACTGACCATGATGATATTTAGAAGTAGTTCTAAAATGAACAAATTATTTATATTTTTAGCATTCTAGATTGGTTGGCCAAAGATGGGTGGGTTGTGATCTTAATACTAGGCAAAAACTGAGCTCATAAATATTAATTAGCTGAGCTGAAGTAATTTCCAGAGAGGTTTAGTAGGTCCTGCTTGTAGATGCCATAACTGCAAACAACATCTTTGCATGACAGATTTCGAGAAATCATTTAAAAAGTAACCATTTCCCAATTCTTCTTTGAAAGGCTACAAGTAAAAATAAATAAATATAAGGCAGCATAGATATATCCTATATATATAGTATACAGTATCTCACAGAAGTGAGTACACCCCTCACATTTTTGTAAATATTTTATTATATCTTTTCATGTGACAACACTGAAGAAATGACACTTTGCTAAAATGTAAAGTAGTGAGTGTACAGCTTGTATAGCAGTGTAAATTTACTGTCCCCTCAAAATAACTCAACACACAGCCATTAATGTCTAAACCGCTGGCCACAAAAGTGAGCACACCCTTAAGTGAAAATGTCATTTTCTCTCCCCGGTGTCATGTGACTCATTAGTGTTACAAGGTCTCAGGTGTGAATGGGGAGCAGGTGTGTTCAATCTGGTGTTATCGTTCTCACTATATATATATGAAGAGTTCAGATGCAAAAGCCTCTTAGTGATTTCACTTTAATTGCATAAAAAATGACCATTGCCGTAAATTGCCATTTAGAGTAAAATTACTGAACCCAAACATAGGTAAACTTTGTCACAGGCACGAAGATATATCTTTCATTTTTTTATCAAGCTGAATGCTCACTAAAAACTGGCAGTCATCCCATTTTCAAGTTATTTCATGTTTCATTTTGATGTGACACAAAGCAGTGATATCTAAGCAGGAGAGTTGTTTACTTTATAATTAGCAGAGGCGGACAGTAACCAAGTAACTTACTTTACTTGAGTATTATTTTTTCTGTAAACTTATGACTTTAACTTCACTACATTTGAAAGACAAATATTGTACTTTTCACTCCACTACATTTCTATGAAGGTCCTTGAAGTAGAAAGTCATTACTATGTAGCAGCTTTGAAAGTTTTCAGACAGCTTATCAGTAATCACTCTTGTAGGGCTACATGAAGTGATTTCCCATCATTTTTTGAACACTGACCAGTTGCAAATGTAATATTTATTTACAATTCAATAATAAGAAGTTAATATTGTGGTATATATTAGATATAATATTGTCTGATTTTGCTAAATTGTGTAAGTTAAAATATTACCTATAGCCACAGAAGAACTGTTGTGCGTCTCCTAATAAAACACAATAGGTGTTGGACTTGACGCAGCACTGCACAGACCATTCTGTGTGTGACATCAAAGTATAGTGAGAGCGATTAGAGCATTTTTAAAATGTTTGTTTTGGCGGCAAATAAGTCTGTTGCTGTTTTGCTTTTTTGATAAAACAGTGTTGCCGTTGTAAAGTTATACAACTACATTTGTGTTGCTGGGTTTTAAAGCAGGTTACATTTGTTTTTCTTCCTTATATCACTCTGTATTTACAGCGATTTCACTGTCAACTCTGTTTAAATGTGGATGAATGGCTACACATAGATGTGTGCACACACTGTCAGAGCTGTGTGAGATCACTACCATCCTGCTTTTGTGGGGGTGGGTAGGGGTGTTAAATATTTATTTATTTTTGTTTTTTTCCCCCATAGGTTTCATTCTAAAAGTTCTTTATTCCAAAGATACTACAAGCTTGTCAGTGTATTCAGTATTGTAGTTATTTCAGAGGTATTGCAAGTATTACATACAACAATAATAAAACAGTGCATTGACATAAAAATAGGAAATTTACTTTTGGTACTTAAGTGCTTTTTAAAGCAAGTACTTCTGTACTTTTACTTAAGTAGAAATCTGTCTTTACAACTTTTACTTGTAATGGAGTAATGTTTGACCAGTAGTATCTGTACTTTCACTCATGTAATAGAGTTGTGTACTTTGTCCGCCTCTGATATTGTCATAACCCATAATTTTCTCATTCCAGCGACGAGGAGCGCGCACGAAAAAAGAGGTGGGATTTTATCACACGAACCATCTGTTACGGGCTACGAGACGTGAACTTGCGGATCCATTCCGCAGAGCGTTTTAATTGGAGAAGACAGAGCCGTGTTCTACAGCATGCAGGGGGCGATGATGGCAAACATAATGGTGGGCAAAACACAAGAATGTCCTAGGGCTAGCGCAGGTTTTTCGACGATCGTCAGACAGATCAAAGGGCAAGACAAAAGGTGTGAATCCAGGAACCATGCGAAGATCAGAAACCAGAAGGCTAAAAGGCAAAGGCTAAGCTATGAACTAGGGCTAAGGCTAGGCTAATGACTAGGGCAAGGCTAAGGCTACTTACTAGAGGCTAGGCATGACTATGGCTAAAGGCAAATGCTAGGTCTACGGCAAATGACACTAGGGCTTCCGTAGTTATCTATCTCAGGGGATTTATAAATCCTAAACAATACTCGGCAGAGGGAAGGGATCAGGGTGAGTGTTAAATAGTGAGGGAGTCATATGAAACAGCTGGGTGAAATCAGTGTAAACAGGTGTGTGCAATACGTGCTGAGTGCAATCAGTGCAATGCATGATGGAAAATGTAGTCCGGGGTGATGTGCAACACTGTGTAGTGCGAGCGTCCAATGAATATGAAAGTTCATGGACCGAATTCATGACAGAGCCCCCCCCCAATGAGCGGCTTCCAGACGCTCAAAACCCTTTTTGATTCCGGAGGGCGGTGGAGTGGAGACGGAACAGGGGGAGGGATGGAGGGCCAAGTCCATGTGAAAGTGGAGAGACCGGGGACTGAGGCAGAGCCGGCGGAGCAGAGGACCACCACAGCAGAGCAGACGGGACCGAAGATCCCACGGCGGAGCAGAAGACCACAGGAGCCAGACAGTAGACCACCACGGCAGAGCAGAAAACCACCAGAACCAGACAGTAGACCAACACGGCGGAGCAGAGGACCACCAGGGCGGGACAGTAGACCACCACGGCGGAGCAAAGGACCACCAGAGCCAGACAGACCACCACGGCGGAGCAGAAGACCACCCCGGCAGAGCAGAGGACCACCACGGCGGAGCAGAAGACTACCAAAGCCAGACAGTAGACCACCACGGCGGAGCAGAGGACCTCCACGGCGGAGCGGAGGACCACCACGGTGGAGCAGATGACCACCAGAGCCAGACAGTAGACCAACACGGCGGGGCAGAGGACCACCAGAATCAGACAGTAGAGCACCACGGTGGGGCAGAGGACCACCATGGTGGAGCAGAGGGAACAGGAAACCCCCCGTTGAACCACACCGATCAGGAGACCATGTCGGAGACTGTAACAACGAGAGAGCAGGGACAGACAACACAGACAGAACATTGGTGTTGATAGACAAGACTGAGCATTCAGAAGCAGCCTCCCTGGCAGACACAAAGCACACAAAGAATCCACAAACGGCGGCCTCAATCCATGACAGGACAGGCTGAGGACTCCCCACCGGCCTTTATAGCCGTGACATGACGAGCAGGGAGTTCGCAAACGGCCCCTATAGCTGTGACAGGACGAGCAGGGAACTCGCAAACGGCCTCTATAGCCGTGACAAGAAGAGCAGGGAGCTTGCAAACGGCCTCTATAGCTGTGGACAGACGAGCAGTGAGCTCGCAAAACGGCCTCTATATCGTGACAGGCTAGAGAGGAGTTTCGCAAACTGGCCTCTATAGCTGTGACCGATTAGCCTGGAGCTCGCAAACGGTCCTATATTCTGTGATACTTTTATACAAAGAGTTACTAGGTCGGCCTCCTTCGGCCGGAACAGGACCATTCAGAGAGTCGTCCTAGCCGGCCTCCTTGGCCGGAACGGACGGCAGAGAGTTCATACCGGCCTCCCGCCTTGTCCGGAACAGGCCAGGCAGATGAGTTTCATAGCCGGCCTCCTTGGCCGGAACAGGACAAGCAAGAGTTCATAGCCGGCCTCCTTTGCCGGAACAGGACAGGCAGAGAGTTCACAGACGGCCTCCCCTGGTGCCGGAACTGGACCCGGCAGAGAGTTTCTTTTCATAGATGGCCTCCTTGGCCGGAACGGGACAGGCATGAAGTTCAGAGACGGCCTCCTTGGCCGTAACAGGACAGACAGAGAGTTCACCGACGGCCTCCTTTTCCGGAGACTTACAGGCAGGAAGTTTCATGAGACTGCCTCTGTGGCCGTAACGTGACAGGCATGAAGTTTCTACAGACGGCCTCCTTGGTCCGGCACAAGGCAGCAGGAAGTTCAGAGACGGCCTCCTTGACCGGAACAGGACAAGCAGAGAGTTCAAAGACGGCCTCCTTGGGGCCGAGCATAACATGCAGGAAGTTTCCTAGCCTGGGCGCCACCACCAGCAAGGAACTGAGACCGTTCGCCCTCGCGGATGTTCTGCAGCTGCGGCCGCCAACCTCCTGAAGATAGCTTTCGTGACACCGTGGCCTCATGGAGCACGGCATCTTTACACCGCTGCCGTCACCTATCGTAGCTCTGCAGCGTATCCGGCCACCTATCTGAAATGTTTTTAGCCTGTTCCCGAGGCTGCCTGCTAGTCAAATCGGACGTGGGTACGCGCTCCCAATACACCATAAAGCCCCCCCATTTGACGGGGTTGAAATGCAGGGACACATGCGACTATCAGAACCGAGAAGGTAAGGCTAGGCTAATGCTAATGACTAGTGCTTCGGGCTAAGGCTAATTACTAGGGCTAAGGCTAAGGCTAAGGAAAAATGACAAGGACAAGGGCTAAGGCTACTGCTATGCTAGGCTCTGACAGGTAAGGCAAATTATCGAGTGGCTAAGGCAAATGACTAGGCTTTCCCGTAAGGTTAGCTATCTCTAGGGGATTGATAAATTCTGTAAACATAATCGGCAGAGGAAAGGGATCAGTGAGTGTTAACTAGTGGGGGAGTGCTTGAACAGCTGTGTGCAATCAGTGTAACAGGTGTGTGCACTTCGTGCTGAGGCAATCCTGCAATGCCTGCTGGGAATTATCCGGGTGATGTCAACAGTTGTGTAGTGCGAGAGTCATGATAGGAAAGTCGTGGACCGTATCGTGACACAGATCACATCCAACCTAAACCGATCATATCCAATTATAGCGCGATTGAGGCATTGCCTCCTCTCACGTGACTTTCCCCATTCATCTCAATGAGCCTCCAGAAAAGTCACGGCACGCTTTAGAGCCGGGGTGCCCAAACTCGGTCCTGGAGGGCTGTTGTCCTGCAGAGTTTAGCTCCAACTTTCCTCAACACACCAGCCTGGAAGTTTCCTGCATTCACCTAGTATCAACCAGATTAGCGTGATTCAGGGTGTTGGTGTTGGCGCTAACTGCTGTCAGGACACCGCCCTCCAGGACTGATTGAACCCCCTGCTTTGAAGGGTCTCTGTAGAACCTCTATGGACCGAATGGAGCAAGCCTCCGTCTTGGTAACTTTAACATGCGGGTGTCGTTTTTTGACAGTGTTCTTCATGGAAACGTGTGTTAAACCCACCTCCTTTAAAAAAGAGGACTTTTAGACTTTTAATGGTCATCATTTAGGTCATATTTGCGTTGTTTTGTTTTTGGTAATTCGATTATTTTTCTCAGCCTTTTATTTCTCATCCGCTCCTGCTACAGTTAATATTCAATATATATATATACACACACACACACACACCACACTTTGCGTTTTTATTTCATTGCGGCCATAATGAACAGCTTTTAAATAAATAGGGAAGCTATGTCTACACGTAGAGTTTACAGTACATTCATAAACTGAAGTGAAATCACGAGCAAACTGAGAAAAAAAAAGACATTTGCAAATTCCAGCCTCTTTGTTCCAATCTGCGCACAAGTGATAATATATAGATGGGACTGTCATTAAAACAGTTTTGTGCTCCTTGTGGATTCATTTGCACTGACCCAGAATGCAGTATTTTCTTAACACTAGCAGTAGGCCGCTTTGATGTTATCTGCCTGTCCAAACAGCCCGACTGGCGCTCGTGGAGTGCAGCGCCTGCGCTCGATCTGCCGCGGTGGACGGAGGAGCCATATTAATCATCCTGAAGTCTGCCAAAGCGCCGTCATAAATCGCGCGGCACGGTCCTTAACGGAGAGAGTCCCTAGACGGCCTCTCCTCATTCATCAACACGCTCTGACTCCGGATGCAGGGTAAATACAAGGGAGGAGTATGGGGTGGCTGGGGCTTGTGATGTTGAGCATATCGAGGAGGCTGTAATGACTTTATACCACTATGAGTGATGCTATTTTCCTTCGCTCTAAACCTCACGAACAATAAATAGTCGTCAAAATCCGGTAATGTTTTACTCAAGTGAGTGTTCTTGGAGGATGGTGGGAACTGAGAAGTCCGATTTTGAACTTAGATAGTTCTTTTCAATAACCGATTCCAGTGTTGCCACGACGTTAGTTGGGTGTTTCTTCAACTAGGGGAACTTTTATCCTTGTGAAGTTGAATAAAAAAACTTGTTCAAAAGTCACGTAACACAGTCTCATAAGTTTAATTAATTTGTCTAGTTTTAAGGTCTGTAAGAGGACAAATTAGATTACAAGAGGAATTGTTAATATTTTACATTTTTTCCAACCTGCAATGAAGGAATGTCATTTCCACCACATCTCAATATACAGCTGTTATTTAAAAATAGAATAACTTATGCCACTCAAGAATTGTCTAAGATCATTTTTGTAACTAGTTTTACCAGTTTTTCCACAATGTACAATAATTATACATTTGTCAATGAGATAAATGAACTGCCCTAAGCACCAAATGCTGAACTGTACACCTGTCACACTATGAAATGTATTAGAAAATAAATACCTTGAATTTTTATATATTAAGTAGAGCATAATCTCATAAATTGTGGATACATTTTTAATGTGATGAGAACTTCTTTATAGTCTCTTAAAAATGTGTGTGGTGATTAATGACAGTGTTTAGTGGAAATGCCAATGAATTTACGTGATGTAAGATCTTTATTAGAACCATTCTTACACTCATCACCTCATCACACTCAATTCACAAAGTCATTAAGCATAACCACACCTGTTTTTAGTGTAGTGCTGAGTTTGTTGTATAAAACTGATTTGTCTCAAAGATTAACGGTTACAGTGCATACTGTAAATAACTGACACAACTGATGGCAAGGCAAATATATAAGCAATAAATGATGCATCAAAATTTCAACGTTGTGAGATAATCATGAGGCTATATAATTGTGAGTGTTTGATACTGAAATGTTCTCATTGGACTCTCCTCTTGTCTATTTCTTTGTTTGATTCTCCATTGTCTCCTTTGTTTGCGTTGCTCCCACTTTGACAGATCTACAATTGCTTTTACTACTCCTTTTTCTTTTTTCCTCAGGTATCTCTCCCTGTCTTTTTTAAGTCTCTCTTCATATTTTATAGGGCCAGTTTTTATTTTGTCCCTATAGGCCTGTGACCTTTTTTTGTTGTCTTAGGTGGCATCTTAAAAATAGATAAAAATGAAATAAATTAATATAAAAGTAATATAATTTAGAAATAAAAATAATATCATAATATAAATATAAAAAGTATTGTAATATATTATAATATAAAAAGTATTACACAAATGTACTCTTTCAATCCATATCAATTGTACTTTGTAAACATAAATGTCATTTCCAGCACAGAGGGCAGTGTGGTGGAAATTACATTTCTGTAGTTTTTTGTGAAAAAATGGAATATAGCTTCACTGATTAGCTTTGAATTAATACTTAACATTTCATGTATGCAAAATACTCTTAACTTAACATTTTTAGCTTTTTAAAAACACCATTTAAGGTACAGCATGTTTGGAAATGACGCAGAATAAATATATTAACTGATCAAGCAATATTTACCATGATTTTTCTTCATTTGTTGTTGATGAAAATTTAAATCCCCCTCCATGTCCAACATGTGCTCTGATGTCACTGAACATTTCCATACAAACCACCTAAACAAGCTTTCACACAAACCTTTTTAAAGGGACATTACAGTGTTGTGCTGGAAATGACACCAATACTGTGCCACAGCTATATTTTGTATAGAAAGTAATATTGATCATGGTCTCACATTAAATACTATTATGTATCTTAATTATTTTACTACTGCTTAATTCAGGTACATTAATAGTTACCATATAAGTCATATTTTTTAAACTGTATTTTCATTGTTGAAATTTAAAAGTCTGGGTGTGCGACAAGGAGAAAACAGTGATTCTGACACCTATAAGGAGGTTGAAAAGTATAAAAAAAATCATAATAGAAAGGTAGTAAAAAGATTTTAAGGTGGTTTTATTGTTAGTTTGACTAAGAAAGAGGAATTTGTCGAAACCAACCACCTCCCCAAATCTATATTGTATTTTTAGAAATATTAACCAAGACATAAACGTGCCCATATCTAAGACACCCAGTTGCTCTGCACGTTCCTCCATCGCGCGGCATATTTCAGCTTTTTGCCGAATAGAAATGTGGACCTATATTGCTGTTTTATGGTGTTTTTATCAATCGATTAATTTACGTTGCAAATTTCGCTCCATCGTCAGTTCACAGTCCAAATGGCTTTACTATCGGTTCTCCCTCTCATCATTTTCGCCGGTTAATTGCGAATCGGACCTGTCCGAGACCGTTCCCAGTTTACTGATTTGGTGACCGAGAATCACCCTACTATTCAGTTACATTCGGAAACAATCTTTCTGGTTTTATAACGGTTCCTGATTCCTATGTAAAGATTCTGCTCAAAAATCTATTCATTTGTAATGCACGTGGAAGCCTGTCTCTTTATCTTTATATTAATATATGGCATAGCTAAAAGTATAACTTAGTGAACCGTGGTTCTCAACTTTAACGATCTCTTCACTTGGACTGTCAGACACACCTTTTCCGTAAAGGGATAGTTCCACCAAAAATCAAAATTCTGTCCATTAATTATCCCCCTCTTTGTTCCTTACCCGGTATACCCTTCTTCATCTTCTGGAAACAATTAAAATATTTTTTTGTTGAAATCGGAGAGTTTTTCCCGCTCTCCCGTAGACAACAAGGGTCCTTACACGATCAAGACACAGGAAAGTACCAAGATGATCGACAAAGTAGGTCCGTGTGACATCAGTGGTTCACTGTACTTTTACCACAACTAGATCATTTTTATTTTTGAAGCAAAGAAAACAAAAATAACTACTTTATTCCACATTTTTGTCTCTACTGCGTCACTTTGGAGGCGCGTTCACGACAGTACCATGACGCGAGTGTGTGGCGGCGCCGGTGCTGACCCAGATCTGGCGTGATGACGTTGAACGTTGACGTTGCCTTGTTTGCACTCGGGCCCAAGTAGCGCCATACGTATGTGTTCAACATCATCACGCCAGATCTGGGTCAGCGCCGGCACCACCACGCGCTTGCGTCATGACACTGTCGTGAACGCGCGTCCACAAGTGACACAGTAGAGATGAAAATACGGAATAAAGTTGTTATTTTTGTTTTCTTTGCGCAAAAAAGTATACTCGTAGCATCGTAACATTACAGTTGAACTACTGATGTCACATGGACTACTTTGTCGATCATCTTGGTACTTTTCTGTGTCTTGATCGTGGTAGTTCCCTTGCTATCTATGCAGGATCAGAAAGCTCTAGGATTTCATCAAAAAATATCTTAAATTGTGTTCCGAAGAAGAACGTGAGGTCTTACGGGTTTGGAACGACATGAGGGTGAGTAATTAATGACAGAATTTTCATTTTATTGTGAACTATCCCTTTAAGCATTGCATTATTTTCTTTATAGAGGCAAATTTGTTCTATCCTTATTAATTGTATGTCATGTTTCATGTGATATTCTTAAAATTCCATCAATTGCATTATTAATATATCAAATAAATGGTGGCAAAACCATACTTGTAGATGTTAAACTAAAACTGCCAGTAGGTGGCGGCAAGTAACTGAGTGTGTCTCAATCAGCTCCCGAGCTTGTGAATCAGTATATAATGTACATGAATCCGGTCACTTGTAAGTACCCTATAGAAGGCTGGTAGGGCCAAAACGTATGATACTAAAGCGTTAACGTAATTACGCGTTGACGTAATTACATGTTAACGCGTCAGTTTCATAAGTTTTGGCCCTAACGGCCTTCCATAGTACCCTGGCTCACTGCACATTGGGACAGTGATTACTCAATTTCTGGCAACATACGTACAACGTCAACAGACAACATTGTACAACGTCACCGCTGGTATTAACCAACAACAGGCAGGGCCGGTCTCTTTTATATATGATTTTTTTATTATCTTTAAACACATTGTTCTTTTACATGTTCTTTCAACATTTCAGCCGAATGTTAATTAGATGTGTTCAATTCCTGTCTAGCTATGTGTGTTTATGTTGAAATATACTAAAAACAGTTTGCCTTTTCAAATCTTCTATCGCGTGTCATTATATGTATCGAGTTGACTCGTGTGGTTTATGTGGAACTAAGACGTCACTTTGTAGGCCAATCGGCTGTTAGCATCACACTGGTCCCCTCAACAATTGTTGCAACAAATAATCTCGGTGCTCACCATAGCTTCGTGATATTTACACATTTTGTCCATCAAGGTATCTTCAAAATATTATAAACTTTTCTGCATTTGAAGCCAAATACATTTGTAAGTACAAATACAGCCAGACTAAAAGCTAACTTACGGCTAGAAACAACATCCACCACGGTCGCGCACCTTCAACGTCCCACCCCATCTTCCTGCACTTTTTTTCAAACTTATTTTTATGACCATGTTTCCTGAAAAAGATTCTTTGATGAATTTTAATCCCATTACCTGAAACCTTTCATTATCAACAACTGGAATAAATACAAAACTATAGCAACTAAAATTAATGAAAACATTAATACTAAATATAATTGGGTGAATAAAATTGAAATACTTCTAACAATCCCAATAAAGCACATATTTCTGTAGGTACTGTCAGGCTTGTGTTGTGTTTTGTTCCCTATGATGTGCTCCCTGTGTCCCAGTGTTTATGCTCATATTTGGTTAGTTTCCTGTTCCTGATTATGTTGATTTAATTCCAGGAGTTCCCCGTTTAATTTCCATTGATCCCAGGTGTATCTAGTCATCCCCTCGTCTTGTCATGTGTTTAAATAGTGTTCCCTGTTTTTAGTTCAGCGTCTGGTATTGTTCATGTCTACATGTGCTACGTGAGTTTCCTTTATGTTATTAAACTTCTCTGGATTGATGTACTCCTCGTCTCCCGCCGTTCCTTGCTCCGCACTCCACTCAGTAGTGCAACACCGTGACGAGATAACCATCCCAGACACAATAGTAAGCGTCGCCCCTTCTCTGTGGAAAATTTTTTTTTCCATTTAGGAAAGTTTTTGTTTGCCTTTGTTTCCCCTCGCTTATGGAGTGCTGCTCGTTCGCCGCCTTATTTCTCATGGATTTCCCTTCGGTGAGTATTCCTGTAGTCCTCGGCAGCTTGCCCCGGCTTCTACCGTTGACCAACGCCACTCAACTCGCTGTTCGGGCACAGGGCCAATTACCATCGCCCCCCCTTGGACCTCCCCATACCACCACGGGACTAAGCTGGAGGGACGAATCCTTTGTCTCGGCCCGAGCCAGCCCACCAGCCTTTCATATCATCCTCCACCCACCGGCCATTCCCGAGTCACAGCCCGCCAGCGTCCGCTCTCTCCTGCCCGCCGGCGCGCATCCGTTTCCAAGCCCGCTGGCTGCCCATTGACAAGCCCGCCGTCAAGTACGACAGCCCAGTCCCCCCCCCCCTAACCAGAGTTATGTTGAGGAGAAAGGACCGTTCTCTGCTTTCATCTAGCCCCAAGCTCACTCCAGTGTTGGCTCAGCCCTAGTTGCTCCATTGCCACTCCCTTGAAAGCGCTTGATGTGCCTGCTCCTCCAGAGCCCCCCCATGCCCAGCCTCCTCGTAAGCGCTTCACATTTCCCCGTTGACCGGGAGGGCTCCTGATCCCCAGTTAAGCCAGGGAGGGCTCCCGGTCACTGCTTATGGCCCACGGAGGGTCTTGGAGCCCGAAATCTTCCCCAAGTATTTTTTTTGGGGGGGGTAGTAGGGCTCCAGCCGTAGAGGCTGGGGCCGCGGCCTCGGAGGCTGTTTTGCCATGGCCTCCTGAACTACCTGCTCCACCGTGGCCTCCTGGGCTGCCAGATCCGCCATGGCCTCTGAGTCTGCCTGCTCCGCCATGGTGCCCCGAACTGCCAGATCCACCATGGCCTCCTGTGTCCCCTGATCTGTCATGGCCTCCTGAGTTGCCTGCTCCGCCATGGTGACCGGATCTGGGACCGCCTTGGGGCATCCCATCCCGTCCAAGCCTGTCCTGAGGGATCTCCAAGGCGCCCACCCTCCCACCCCTTTGATGTTGTATGGCGCAAAGACGCGCCTTCCGGAGGGGGGCGTCATGTCAGGCTTGTGTTGTGTTTTGTTCCCCATGTGCTCCCTGTGTGCCAGTGTTTATGCCCATATTTGATTAGGTTCCTGTCCTGATTGTTGATTTAATTCCAGGTGTTCCCTGTTTATTTCCATTGATCCCAGGTGTGTCTAGTCATCCCCTCGTCTTGTCATGTGTTTAAATAGTGTTCCTTGTTTTTAGTTCAGCGTCCGGTATACTTCAGGTCTATACGTTCTACATGAGTTTTTCTTTTGTTATTAAAAGCCTCTGGATTGATATACTCTCATCTCTCCGTTCCTTGCTCTCACTCTACTCAGTAGTGCAAACGTGACCGCTACATTTCGAAATTAGGTGCTTTTAAAGTCAATAAATCCTTGATTAATATGAATATTTTAATTAAAACATGTCTCCATGTAGTATTCAATAAAATACGATCTCTATGTCCTGTCCATATTTGATTTTCATGCTATTAAGTGATAAAACCTACTGTAAAGATACATTGAACTGTAATGATATTTGCTAAAGCAGCATACCCCTCAGCCATCCTATCATATGCAAACTGTGTGTGTGCATGCAGTCCGTTTTGACCGCAAAAGACGAGGCAATTTGATGAGATGTCATGTATTTTCCTGTTTCTACACTATAAGTGGCATATTGCTTGTCAGAAATACATGCTCGATTTTAAAGTAACTAAGTTGGGGTAGAATTAAACAAGCAGCATAACTAAACATTTTTATTTATTTATTTTGTATACCCCCTTTGTCACCTCACGTACCCCTAGGGGTGTACGTACCCCAGTTTGAGAACCACTGAGTTACCGGGGAATCACGTTCATAATGACTAAACTATACATTTTTCATTTTTAGTTATTTGTGTTATGTTTCATGTGATTTTTTTTTTTGTTTTACTGTAATTTTAAGCGTGTAATTTGTCCAACTTTATAAAAATAACTTTTTACATGTTACATATGAGTTGTTGCAGAACTTGCTGATTAAATCCTAGGTTAGGTGTTTGCGCCTTGCTATGTAATTGCTAACATGTTCTGAGTGAAAAAAGATAGTATGAAAATTATAAAGAACCAAAAAATGTGTGATTTAATTGATTTCATATTCATAACAAATTAAGCAAACAAATTAAATCTCAGTATGGATTAATCTTGACTTTCAGGCTTATACCTTGTACCTGTACTCTGTTATCTTGTTTTTCCAAGGCAGGAGCTACATTGCCATGAGCAAACCACAAGAACAGCTCATCAACACTCTAAGTCCTTTCATGTTTGTACCTCCAGCTCATAAAATGGCTGTGGTTAGGAGTGGCTCATCACTGCAGTGTGTGAGTGATGACTCTCTCAAGGGCCAAGACAATAGCCATAGTCAGGTTACACTCTTGGACACGTCCCCAGCACACACACTTGTGCCTGTATGTAGAGTTTTTCACGCACATATGCATTAAGACACATTCCTCCAAGACATCATTTACAGCAGTGTCAAAAATTACAGCTGCTCACTTACAGTGTGAGAAATCATTTTAGACAGAATTGTATGGAAGCTTATTTCTGCTACAAAATAATAAAAATGTATTTGTGACATTTTTCACACAATTCTGACATTGTGTTTCTCACAAATCGGAGTTTATATTTCACAATTTAGGGGGGGGGTAACCTCCAGAATTGATATAAATTTGCAATTCTGAGAATTCTGTCAGAATTGTGAGATAATCTTGTCATCCCTTACCAAAAAGTAGTATACTTCAAGTTTATTTGAGTAAGTATACTTAAGTAAAGTTCAAGTATATTTTTAAGTATATTTATGTAGTAAGTATACAAATATCAGTTTACTAGTAGTATACTTGTAAGTGTACTGTTTCAATACTCTTTGGGACTAAATTGTCCCACTTTCTAGTATATAAAAGTATACTTTAAGTATAACATTAGTAAACTTTGAGTACACAACTAGTGTACATCAAAATGTTTTGTTTGTACTGCAACTATACTAAAAGTTAACTTAAAGGTATACTGATAGTTTACGAATTAGATACTTGTAGCATTTTTATTACACTTTGAAGTATAGTCTCAGTAACTACTAGTTTAGTAGTTTTATACTGCAAGTATACTCATAAGTTTTTTTAAGTGAACTTTACATCATACTTGAAGTATACTACTATGTCCCTATATT
Source organism: Sinocyclocheilus anophthalmus (assembly GCA_018155175.1). Lineage (NCBI taxonomy): Eukaryota > Metazoa > Chordata > Actinopteri > Cypriniformes > Cyprinidae > Sinocyclocheilus > Sinocyclocheilus anophthalmus. Next base: position 253,700 of record JADLZN010007999.1, read on the forward strand.
TAATTTGTATATATTTTGTTACATGAAAATCTGAACTTACAAAACATCAAAAAGAAAGAACAGGATATCTGCTTGTAAACAAAAAAATGTTATCCTAGCTTCATGCATTCTTTTTTTAAAAACTTTAATGTGGATAAGTTTCATAAATAAAAAAAAAAGAAATAAACAACATTTTGAACAAAAAGCTGAAAAAAGACTATGAATTGGATTCAGAATGATAATCAAAACGTAAATAAAGTCGATCAACACCCCAAAGCTTGACAGTCATTACCTATCTTGCATTGGTCGAAACATTTTGTCCATAATCCATAACGTTACGAACACAGTTTTGATGCTGTTTTATGTCTATTGATCGTGCTAGATTACATGTGGAAGCGTTTGTTGTTTCGGTTTCTTCTTCACTTGTGTTTTTTGGAAATTCTGTACAGAAAAAGTGTACTAGCGCCCCCTACAGTATAACAATGAAAACACGGATTCTAGGAGCACAAGTATAGCTCAAATATATTTAGAATTTTTCTAAGTATAAGTCAAGTATACTTAAATGTCATTTTAAGTATATTTCTGAGAAGTACATAAACCCCATTTCTGAGAAGTACATAAAAAGAAGACAAAGTATACTTTCCTATTTTTAAGTTTAAAAGAAGTATACTAATAGCAAACTTGAATAAACTTCTTTTTCGTAAGGGATTACAAATTACCTTTTTTATTTTTTTTTATTTCATCGCAAAAACATAAAACACAATTTTGAATTTTTTCTAGTAATAGTGAGTTTCTATCTAAGACTTTTTTGTCTCAATAAGAAGTGTGTTTTGTGTTTGTGCATCACAATAAAAAAAAATAATATTTTATATCTCACTAATATATTTATATCTCACAATTCTGACTTGTTTTCTCAGTATTCTAGAGAGAAAAGTCAGATAAAAGCACAATTTATCTCGCAAGTGGATTTTTTTTTTTTAGAATTGTGAGATAGAAACTCAAAAGTTGCAATACTGAACTGCAATATATAAACTTGCAATTCTAAGGAAAAGGTTTTATTATGAGTTTATAACTCTCAATTGCAAGGTATAAACAAGATATAAAGTTTGATAAGAAAAGTCAGAATTGTGAGATATAAACTCACAACTGCAAGAAAAGAAAGAAAATTGTGTTTTGTATTTCTGCTACAGTATCACAACAATAAAATATTCGACTTTTTATCTCACATTCGGGACTTTTTGCCTCAGAATTCTTATTTATATCTCACAATTCTGACTTTTATTCTCATATAACTTGCAATTCTACTGGGAACAACTGTCCGACTTGGTGAGATATCCTTTTTTAATTCTACGAAAAAAGTCAGAATTGTGAGATAAAATGTCGTAATTACCTTTTTAATTTTTTTTATTCCATGGCACAGAAACACAAAACCGTTAGAATTGCAAGATCATATCTCACAATTCTGACTGTTCTCCTCAAAATTCTGTGTTTATATCTTGCAGTTCTGAAGTCCGAATTGTAACTTAGAATTGCAAGGGGGAAAAAAACAGAATTGTGAGATATAAATGTATTTAGTGGCAGAAACAACAAAACACAATCTGGACTTTATTTCGTGTCAATTACAGTTTATATCTCGCAATTGCTTTTTTCTCAGAATTATAAACTCACAATTCTGAGTTTATATCTTTATAATTCTGAATTACCAGAAACACATTGAATTGTAACTGTCTTTTTTCTAAAAAAATGAATTTCATGAAAAAAAGTCTGATAAAAAAGTATATTTATTTATTTATTTATTTTTTATTCTGAGGCAGAAATAAGCTTCCATATCATCATCATCATTATTTACAGAAGTTTATTGTATCGTCCCTCTGGTGTTCTGAGAACTCCTAAGGTAAAACCACATATTTGAAGAGAATTAAACATATGTTGAAAAACGGAGCCACCACCCTCTAATTCACTGGCCTACGCACAAAAGAATAAACAACACATAAGTGGTTTCCCAGGCTCTTGATGAGGACTGGATGAGGATCTCAAGGTTATAACACTGGTTCCCTGTGCGGGGCAGGACAGAGGGACAGAAAGTCCATCATCGGAACCACACTGGACTTGTCCTCACTCTGGCAACCCAACAAAGCCTTCCAAAGACAGATGACATGCACACAAAGAAAACACAGGTGGCCATAGACCACCTGGAGAAAAAGAGAGAGATGGAGAGAGAGAAATAGGTGGCTCCCCTTTGAACTTTCGGCTTAGTGGGTAAACCGGGTAACCCACCCACCCCCAACAGTCTTCTGGTCAGAATGCTTTGACCAATATGTCTATGACCATCTACAGTGGTCGGCTGTTTTGTGACCTAACTGGCTTTTGGGGAAAAAAATTTAAATAATAATAATAATAATAGAAAACGAAAATGTGAAGTGTGACTCCTCATGGTATAAAAGTGTATAAAAACAAACATTATGGATAGAAATACTATTTGAATATATTAGCATTATTTAAAATGTCTTGTCCTGAATTTACATATTGCCCAAAAACGTCTCAGGTGACGTATGTAACCATGTGACCCTTGAGTAGGGCAAGAGCCACTGAGCCCTCTAGGGGTGCATGGGAATACCTAATCGTGGACCGTGTTGACGCCCATACATTGAAAACACCAACAACACGTTGGCCGGCGGCAGCCATGACGTCACTACCGGTGTGATTATAGTATAAATAGGTGCCGGGAGAACACATCATCCACTTCTTCGTCTGAAGCTTGCGTACGCAGCATGGCAAGAAACCTAGAGGAACAGTGTCTGTTCCACTCAGGGAACCATGGTAATGACGTAAAACTGAGGAGTTTCCTTCATGGGGAAACTTCAAACGCGTCCTTAGGGGTCCTATGGGGAATGGTATACCCCACGCCCCCATGCGAGGGGAGTGGCACATGCCAGAAACTATGGGGAGCACTAAGTACCACATCTACCATATTGCCATGGGGCGTTGACCCTGGGATGTTAGACGGATGTCAGTGACATAAGTCCCTAGCCAAAGGCCTAGGGCTACATACTCCAAAAACGTACATGTTAGGGGCCGGAACTCTGAGACCAGGGTAGAAGCTCAAAGGCTTTGGCGAATCAGGAAATAGAGTCCTTTAAGGGGAACTACGACCACAAGCATAGTAGAAATCATACTAAGTTTGGCTGCCACAAGGGCTACCGCACGCTCTGTATATGCTAAAGGAACTGTCTCAACAGACCCCTAATAGCAACACCCTATTAAAGTAGGTATCCAGAGGATACATAAGAGTGGTGGTGCCCAAGGCGGAACCGGGGTTTTTAAACCACTCAGAAAGCCCGGGTGGCGTGACTGTGCGTAAGCTCATACCATACAAGGATTTTACAAAAGACACGCCAGGGAGTACTAGCGTTTGTGAACTTACCCACGTGGGATTTTCGAAAAGTGTACAAAGACTTCCAGTTGGACTTAACGGAACATCATGGATTTGTAAAAATACCGTTATAAGGGGTTCTCGTGGCCAAGCTGAAAAGAGCAGCCCTAGAGGAAATGATGAATCCCAAATGTTAGTTAGAAGTCATCAACTCGATCTAAGGACTTCTAAATTCTGGGTGGCTAGCAGTAAATCTGTAGCGAGGGAGCAATCCAGCTCTCAACGAGAGGGGAGTCGACCTACAGCATGTTCCAATGGGGGAACAGCTAGCAGTTATTTAGCTGAGGGAGCAACACCCCCAGTTCTCGAACCAGAGGAGGCTCGACCTGCAGCATGTTCCAAACAGGAACAGCTAGCAATAGTTTACTTAGCAGTGGGGGCAACACACCTAGTTCTCAGACGAGAAGGGGGCTCGACCTACAGCATGATTGTAAAATCAGAAGGGTAAGAATACTGCAAGCTAGCCAAACACTCAGAGCATCAGAGAGGCAGAGGAAGGGCCTAGTTTGCCTGATGCGCTGGGTCCAGGTGCTCTGGAAAAACGTAAGGCATATCATAGGGATCCTTGATAAAAGGGGAGCACTGCTCAAATTACCACGATGACAGCCCATGGAGCGAGGAATCCAATTCCTCAGAGAGAATTAAATGCTCGAAATGATACAATAATGCTCACAATAACCCTCAATGGTGAAGGGAGCGATGCTTCCAGAGTGTGTCGAAAGAGACACACTAGTTGAGTGGAAACGCATAACCCTTACAATACAGGATTTCAGAAAAGTAAACAAAGCATAGCGTGCACACTTACCACTTATGTGGATTTTAGAAAGTGGGCAAAGCATAAGGTGCACCACATACCACTATGTGGATTTTAGAAAGTGCACAAAGGCTAGCGTGTGCACTTACCATAGCATGGATAACAATTTCCAGGCATCTGATCACAGATACCCGGAAGTACTGGGCCAAACAGGAGAGGCAAGGCTCAAACTCACATACAACCCTCTAAGGTGAGGGGAGCACTGCCTGAGGCAGCATTACACAAGAAGGTTCTCGCATATGCCACCTATACTTCCCGCTCGATGACTCAGCAAGAGGGGATATGCTGGTGATCGGGAGGCCCCTCAGGGCGACCTAGATACGGTAGACCAGACAGGGCAAGGCAAGGCAAGGCAAGGCAAGTTTATTTGTATAGCACATTTCATACACAATGGTTATTCAAAGTGCTTTACATAAAATGAAATAAAAACAATAATCACAACAATAAAACAAGAGGAATTAAAAAACTTTGAAAATTATAAAAAAAAAATTTGATTTAAGAGGTTTATAATGAATTTAAAACAGTTAAGAATGGAAAATGATTATACATAAAATAACAGTGCAATCAGTTTGGACATTGCACAGTGCTCATTCAATAAACCCACAGCTAAACAGATTATTTTTTAGTCTGCATTTAAATGTTACTAATGTTTTAGCACATCTGATCTCTTCTGGGAGCTAATTCCAACTGCGGGCGGCATGATAACTAAAAGCACATTCCCCTTATTTTGTGTGAACCCTCGGTATTTCTAAATGACTCGATCCTAATGATCTGAGTGGACTGTTAGGTTTATATTCAGTGAACATACCTGCTATGTATTTAGGTCCTAGGCAATTGAGTGATTTATAAACGAGTAAAAACACTTTAAAATCAATCCTAAATATAACCGGAAGACAGTGTAAGGACCTGAAGACTGGTGTAATATGCTCAGATTTTCAAATGTTCTAGTCAGAATTCTGGCAGCAGCGTTCTAGATGAGCTGCACGGCTGTCTTAATGGTTTCTTCTGGGGAAGGCCGGGTGAGGAGACCATGTACAATAGTCCACCCTGTGGTGATAAAGGCAATGAACAATTTTCTACAAGTCTTGATGGAAACCAAAACCTTTAATTCTTGTATGTTTTGAGACTGCAGTATGCTGATTTAGTTACCCAGCTTTGACATGGACTACTTGAAAACTACAAGGTCGTCTCCAGAATACCAAGATTTCCTGCCTTGATTTTTTAGTTGTTTGACCCCTAGAGTCAAGGTTTGCATTCACCTTGAGAACTTCATCTTTTTTTCCAAATGCAATGACTTCAGTTTTTCCTTGTTTAACTGAAGAAAGTTCTGGAACATCCAACTGTTAATTTCATCAATGCATTGGTCATGGGAGCTGTAGTATTTGGAGATAAGGCTGGTAAAATCCTGGGTTCCTATCTGCAGAGCGGTGTAGGCATTTGGTTCGTTCTCATTATTGACTCGTTGGGAGATATAAAAGGTCTAAACAACGGAATTGAGCCTTGTGGGGGACTCCCGATGTCATGGACCGTCACTTAGACATGCTTTCCTTTCACATAGAAAACTCTCCTTCTAAAGTCTGGACCTGAACCCCATTAATTGACCATCCCAGAAAGGCCCAAACCAGTTTCCATGTCTCTGCTAGTAACAGTATGTTATGATCGGACAGTATCAAAACGCAGCATGAAGGGGATCTGTCGTACAGCAACTGATATTTTGCCCAGATGTTCAGAATTTAAGCGAATATCTTTATATCTTAAGAGTGCTGTCCTCTGTGCTGTGATGCGGCGGAGGAAAGCATAAGGGCCCCGGGCAGCCGAAAGCATAAGACCAGCACGGACGTGCCAGGGAAAATTTGCAGTGCCATTGCCGGGGGCATAATGACAAGACGGCTCTAGGCACGAAAGCCTGGACCCAGGCCGAATAATCCAGAAGTATGAAGCCAAAACGGGTAAGACAAAATCGTGGACATTAAAACGCCGATTAAATAAAAACACTGCAAAGTCGAGAACACAGGCCAACTCGATCCCACAACATTGACATCAGCAAAAAAAACCGCTCCAACAACGGGACGCCCAGACCAACGTCTGCCAATCTGCCTGTACAGTGAAAACGGGATTATCTGTGAAGAGAACACTCTCCAAAGTGCCCAGGGACGCATCCCGAAGTGAGCATTTGCCACTCAAAGTCGGTGAACGACGACCGAACTGGCCGTTCAGGTCGGACCCATGAGGACGCCAAGCATGAAGATGAGCTTCCCTGGATGATTTTCTGACAACGTTTGTGCGACATTCTGGTTATGCAAAAAACCGATTGTTGCAGGCAGATGTTCCGAGGGGGGGCTTGGTGGTCTCAGACGATCTGGAGGTTGAAGATGGCGGATGGGAGGGTCCTGGGTGGATGTGGTTACAAGTGGTCTGCAGTTCTGAAGACGTTGGATGTAATGCACATCTCCGAAACGCCTTTGGAGATGGTTTATTATAGTAGAGGAAAGTAACATTAATTCACGGGGCCACCAGCTATGCGTGGAATTCCTGGCAAGTCAGCATGCCAATTGAATGCTTCCCTCCAAACAACTTGCGACATCTGTGGCATTGTGCTGTGTGATAAAAACTGCACATTTTAGAGTTGCCTTTTATTTTGGCTAGCCTAAGGCACACCTGTGCAGTAATCACGCTGTCTAATCAGCATCTTGGTATTTCCACACCTGTGAGGTGGATGGATTATTCGGCAAAGGAGAAGTGCTGACTAACACAGATTTAGAAAGATTTGTGAACAATATTTGATAGAAATAGGCCTTTTGTGTACATAGAAAAAAGTCTTAGATCTTTGAGCTCATCTCATGAAAAATGGGGGAAAAAACAAAAGTTTTGCGTTTATAATTTTGTTCAGTAAGGGGAAATATATATTATATATATATATAATATTATATTACTATATAAATATATAATATATATTAGAAATGGGATTCATTACTCACCCCCATGGTTTCCCGTGTCAGAGGGCCCCGTCTGAAGAAGCCTCTTTCCCTCCGGACCATCCAGTAAGGTGGTTCACTATTGAAAGCCATAGAACCCAACCAACCTCATTGTCCAGGCATAGGAGACTGTACTTGGAGGAAATTCCCACCTAAACCTCGTCAGGGGAGAGATGGGTGGTTACAGGGGAATTAGGAGGGAAAGATAAGGGCGATGTAAGACCACCCGAAGGAGTAGTGATTATGGAGGTCATTTGCGCGGGGACCAAAAGCGGATGGGACGCCTGTTCTGGATTCACACCCTTAGGTTTGAACTACCTTATTTGGACCCGCGATTTTCTAACTTAACCAGCGGGCGGGGGGAGGGAGCACAGCCCAGCCCCAAGCTTCTGTGGAATTCTCGATCCTCCAAAATGAGAGGGCCAGGGGGAACCACTGGGTTGTTCGGATTCCAGGGACTGGACCTTCGTGAAGCCGCTGAGGCGCGACCTTTGCCTCCCTGAAAGTCTCGACCGACAGTCTCAACGGACCGGTACCAATAATAACGGAAGGCGGAACAACCGGAGCATCGAGAGACAAGCACATCTTTTTTTCGATATCTGCTAGGTTCACACAGGGTCCTCGTCACTAACCATAGCCGCCATGGACCGCCGCTAGCAGAGGCGGCCGCTAGTAGCATGGAGAGCTAGAATCCGTTGGTGCGGAGCACCAGCTACTCATAAGGGGAAGAAAGGCCCTAGCCTTTTTTCTCAGGTCTGTCAGCAGGTCAGGCCTGATATGATGGAGCCGCACAAAAGTGTGCAATGAAATGACAGGCACGGACCCTGGCTGCTGCTGCGATGCCCTTGGGCATCGAGCGAGATGTCAAGGAGGAGTCTAAGAGACGACGTTATCTCACCATAGAGAGATAGTGGGGCCAGAGTCTCTATGGGGGATTTATAATCAACCGCTTTCGCGCATCGCCCGATGTGGATAACTAGTATGCCATTCTTCAAATTACGTAATTATTTGTTTAAACACAATACTTTAAAAAAGAACAGCAAAAATTGTTTGTATGTTAAAAAATATTCTACCTTAAATAAATGCTGTTCTTTTGAACTTTCTATTGATCAAAAAATCCTGGAAATGGTGGTTTTACCCGCGGGTTTTGAACCGCGAGATAATCTTGGGCGGTTTCATGGTTTCCATAAAAATATTATGCAGCATTTCAGGCATTGATAATAGAAACAAAAAAATGTTTCTGAGCACCACAATCAGATTATTAGTGTTCACAGTTGGATTACGTGTCGGAAGCCGGAACTAGGCGAGGAACGAGGAGACGGAGGAGTACATCAATAAGGAGATTTTTATGACTTCAAGGGAACCGGAAAACACACGTAGCTGAAAGAAGGTTGCTACACAGACCTTCACATACGGACACCAAACTGATAAACGACCATTGTTTATACAAATGACAAGGAGATGGGATGACGAGGACACACCGGGATCAAAAGAACTTGAAAAGGGGGACACATGGAACAAATAAGGAAGGAAGGGAAAGGGACCAAAACACTGGGCATTAGAAAACACATGGGGAGCAAAACACAGACCAAAAACACACGGAACAGAGTCGACATTCTCAACCCCTCCCGGGAAGGCGGCTGTCCGGCGCAGTCAAATGACACAAAGGAGTGGGCGCCATGGAGGCTGGTGCAGGGGAATTGGGAACACGCGGGCAGGACCCACCTTTTTTTTCCAGGGAGGCAGGAGTATACAGCCGAGGAAAGTCCAGAGGAAATCAACGTGGGGCGAGCAGACAAGGGAGCGTCGGGGCGGCCATGAGCCAGCGACAGAGAAGGCTCACGGCAGGGACTAGGAAGCCAGGAGGTAGAGGCCGCTCAGGAGAGATAACCCGATGATCCAATGGTGGAAAGGGAGATCGGGGCAGAGAGAGCTGGGGTCAACAGAGAAAGTAGGACTAAGGATGCCATGGCGAACGCAGGGGACAGTCAGGAGACACTCGGCCCGTGGACACTACAGCTGGGATAAATGCAGGACGCCATAGGCTGGATGGCCTTCGTGGCATTGGGACTCGCCACTCAGCTCACGGCCACCACAGCTGGAGAATAGAATAAGGACGCCCAATGATGGACAAGCCTCCGTGGCCTTGGGCCTCATCCCTCGGCATGGCCCAATCCGGCAGGACCCATTCTTTACACCGCAACCCCCCCCCCCCAAAAAGAAAAAGTCCGGTAGCGCCTCAAGTCGGGGGAAATGTGGCCGCACCTGGGGCTTGGATTGGGGAACTGGGAGCGCCCGTTGTCTTGGACGATCGGCCTGGGACATGGGGTGGCTGGAACACCTTTTCATGTGCTAGACAAACAGGGGAGGGATTGGAACTTCCTCTGGGAACTGTAAAACACCACCAGGGGAAGCTGGAGCCCTTTCTGTGATGACCACGGGGAATGGAAAAACATTCTCATGGGCTAGAACTCCAGTACGAAGCTGGGAGCCAGATTGATCTGTTCGGGGTAAACTCGGGGGACGGGAGCCCCCGTGGGCTGGATCGGGGGCTGGGCCGAACACTGGAGCAAAAGCTTTTTTAACTCCTTGATGTCCCTTTAGGTTCGGGGTGACAAGGACCGTGGTCGGCGGGGGGCCAGATTGACCCCCCCTATCGTTTGCCAACCCCGCGGGCTCGTGGGGCTCCGCGACACGCGCCCCTTGGACACCTCCCCCCACACCACCCCGCCAAAACCGGTAGATCCCTTCCCTCCAGCATAGTTCCTTGGTGTCTGGGAGGTCCATGGGGTGATGGTAGTAGGCCCCGATCCAGATCAGAGAATTGATGGTGGCGTCATCCAATGCAGTTGCCGCGGCGAGCCCGCATAATTCCCAGGTGTACTCGAAGAAGGGGAGGAATATCTCGACCGGGCTAACGGAGGAGAAATAAGACGCGAGCGTTTCCATGATTCTCAGGAGGAGGAAACAAAATGGGAAAAACACAAAACTCTGTTTATAAATCGGATCGGGGAAACAAAAACACCAAGGGGAGAGGTGATGCTCCTCTACGGTCAGTAAGTCTGGTATTCTGCGTTCATGGGTTGTGCTAACGGTGGTCGGAGCGTGTTGGGACAATGGAGCGAGTGAGAGGAGTAACGAGGAGAAACAGAATGAGTACAATTCAATAAAGAAGGGATTTTTAAATGATCAAGGGAACACACAAGGGAAAAAACCCACGTCTAAGCACGAATGAGTATGATTGTACGATAACGGACAATGTCCCCAAATTAACAGACGACGAACTGATTAGAACAGTGGAACAATCTATTATACAAGTGAATGGCCGATGAGCGAACACAACTGGGACAATTCAAAACGTAAAATCACGTGAAAAACGAGGGGGACACCTGGAATACAAAAAATCAACATAAGGGCACGGAATACGGGGGATGGCACCTAGAGCTCTGAGCATTGAGAGTGATGAGGGTTTTACTTTCAGCGCAATGATCATATGACACTGAAGGACTGGAGTAAACGGGATGACAGAAATGAATCTTGTCGAATCACAGGCATTAAAGTACCACAATTAAGTTATATACTTATAATGAATTCGATCCAAACGGAGCCGTGGCCTTGGTGGACAACCATAACGATCGGAACTTATACGGCAACCGAAAACGTTTGTAAGAAAACAAACTTACTGACCCAAAACTTTTTGAACGGTATTGTCCATAAATATCCATAAATATCAGTGGTGGGGAAAGTTAATTTTAAAAAAGTAAGGCATTACAAATATTGTGTTACTCTATAAAAAAGTAACTAATTATGTTACTTAGTTACTTTTTATGGATAGTAATGTGTTACGTTACTTTTGCATAACTTTTTAAATCTGGACAGGGTTTGCTTGCTTGTTTTTAAAATAAAAAAAGTGTTATATTTGGCAAATATAAAAGCCTTTTCACAAAAGTGAAATGAATAAGCCTCAGTCAGAAGGGAAAGTACATTTACGTCCGTAAAGTAGAACGCAGAAGAAGACATTTCAACACACATCAGCAATAAACAAAGACACACAAATGTTGTCTAGAGTAATTTTTGCTCATTAGTACCGTTGAACTGGATCATCGAAGGTCAGAAACAAAGACACTGGTTAATAGAATGGGATTAAATAAATAAAGGATATTTGTGTTGTTTAACATTTAATTATTGGGCAGGTTTGAGTCATATTCTGAGTTGCATTATTTTTATTCATTTTTATTAATTTATACTGAATCTGTTTTTTTTTGTGAGTGAGATGAATTAATGCATATTCATATTTATTTTAAAACTACAGTAACATCTTCTGATTTCTCTCAACATGGAGACAGGAGAGTTGTCAATCAATAAATTGAAAAAAAAGTAACTTGCATTACTTATTTGAAAAAGTAACTCAGATATTCTCTTTTAAATTAAAAAGTAATGCATTACTTTACTAGTTACTTGGAAAAAGTAATCTGATTACGTAACTCACGTTACTTGTAGTGCGTTACCCTCAACACTGCTTATGTTTATAAATTCATTTGTTAATGAATAACATGAAAAACATAAAATATAAGCTGTCAGGATGTTTGTTACATAATGTTTTAGTTTAAGTTAGTATCCATTGCCTACAGGTTTTGTAGTTCCAGGTTATGTTTCATAATAATGTTTCACTGCTGACCTTTTGTTCACCAGGCCTTTGATCAATATTGTTTGATAATTAATGAAGTTGTTACACTCACTAATCCAATTACATGCTTTGCTCCCTGAAAGGTCTCGGTCTGATCAAGATTAATTTCTAATGGAGGGCTACTTCTCTATCCACCTTTGAACTGAGATATGTTCATCACTGACCTCCATCAATTTCATTCTGCAGAAGCCTTTCTGACAACAGCGCAACCCTCAGGTCTGACCGTCTTTGTGTGGTGGGAGATTTTCAACCCTGTAGATCTTTATTGGAACATCCAGAGAAGAAAAACTAAACTGCTTTGGCTTTCAGAGCCATACAATATATGAGCTGAACCTAACTCATACTACACAGACTTTAAAAACCTCTGGACCAGATTAGACCCTCTAATTGCTGTAACAGGCCAAGCAGTTTCCCAAAGGAAGAGTTAAAGGAATATTACTGGTTCAGTGCAAGTCAAGCTCAATCAAAAGAATTTGTTGCATACTGTTTATTACCACAAAAAACGTCTCTAGGTTACGTATGTAACCATGGTTCCCCGAGGGAACGAGACGCTGCGTCGAGTCGCATTGGGAACGCCCTTGCGTGACCGCGTTCTGAGGCATGTGTAAAATCAGTCCAATGGAGCAGCGAGACGTCCCGAGCAGGGTGACGTAAGCACCAGAAAAGCATAAAAGCGCATCCGGCCGGGCGCAAAACAGCTTCGATGAAGTAGCGCATGCAGGGATGCAGGGAGATGGGCAAAGAGACGCAGCGTCTCGTTCCCTTGGGGAACCATTGTTACATTCGTAACCTGGAGACGTTCCCTTTCAGGAACTCGAGCTGTGTCGAGATTTGCTTTGGGAACGAGAATACCAACTGTGCCATATTACCAAGTCCCTGCCTGTGTGTGTATTTTGCGAGCACATCACGAAGAGAGAACTTGGGAAACTGGGGTAGAAGCCAGGTCTAGGTTGTAAAAGCGGACAAAAGTGTGTGGAGAGGACCAGCCCACCACAGCACAAATGTCCTGCAAGGCCAAACCCAAGCTGAAAGCCTTGGAGGCCGGCCATTTACTCTGGGCCCGTCTAAGTGCGGCTCTGGGACCCCCCCATAGGTGATGGAGGGCCAGAGGGGGGACTCGTAGGGATAGGAGATGGCCTCGAAACACCCACCTCCGCGTAGTAGTCTGTTGGTCGCCGGAAATTCCCTTCTTGGCTTACCAAAAACGTACGCACAACAAAAAGATGATCTGCGTACGCGACGGGGCAATCTCTGCTGTGGCGGCGTAAGGTAACAGTGCTCGAACAAGGGAAAGAGGCAGGCTGTGTCGCCTTCTTGGCCTACTTCAGGGTACGGAGGGGGGACCGAAATGCCTTAAAGTACCTGATGGGCCTGGGAGAAAGTGGGGACCGTGTAGGGGAAAAACCCCCGGGCCCTCGGGTTAAGGAATGGCGCCGCTAAACCATGCTGGGGAGCGAAATCCAGGCACAGAGGAACAGAGAGTGGCCTGGAAGACCCTGATCCTTTAGTGAGGAATTAGCGAGGAGGAAAGATGTCTTGAGCGCGCTGGCAGAGCTGTGAGCCGAACTTCTTTATATGGTTCACAAAGGGGCAATTTGCCATGAGCCGTCCCGAAAACGCCACAGCCAGGTTCCCTGACGAGGGACGGAGATAATCTCTTGCCTGAGGTGAGTGAGGCTATCTTGAACCGAAGCCGTTTGATTAGCCGGTTCAGAAGATCGGAGATTACTGAACTACTGGACTGGGAGTAAATAGTCTCAACAACGTACAGTTGAGAGGATCCAGACTGCTAGGAGCTGTGACCCCAATCCTCAGGGTGGCCAGCGCCAAGACAGAATCACACATAAAACCTCCGCACACGATGATGTAGGAACACAGACATGTCGATTGTTGTCTGTGGCGGACAAAACGCATGATGGCACCCTTAGGTATGGAAGGAAGGTGTCAGAGCTCGAAAACACGGCCCGCATCCCGCAGTTGATGTGCCAAAAGAGGATGATGGCCTTCACACCAGGAACCCGGGCAGATCGGGGCCACTTCATTGACACGCCCACAGCCCGTGGAGAGAGGCATTCCCGGGTTAGCTAACGGCTGCACAGTATAAGGATGCCCATAAAACGTAGGCCTTTGAACCAGGAACCAACGTTTCATTCCACATCGTTTAACGGCACGTAAGGCATCGCCGCGTGAACTTTGCAGGTCATGCACAAGCGGATTCCCCTCAGGACAAAATCTTTGGTTTGAGCCCCCACTGCAGGGTATCATGTCCGCAGGCAACAAAGGTATCACTGTGGACCACCCGCTGCCATCCAGGACCAATAGGCCTTCGAACACTGTTGACCAGTGAGGGACTGGCCTCCTCTTCCCTCGTGACTGTCGTGAGGAGTGATCGATTCGAGCAGGAGGTACAAGACGTGCCTGCTATCGAGGTTGAGTCCGCCACACCCAAGCTAGAAGTAAGTGGGTTCTCTGTAGTGGAGGAAAAAGAAACACTCTCTTGCATTAGTATTAACCCCAGCTCTCTCGTTCACTATGGGGCTGAGGACGGACATCCGATGCGAGCGACCATATCGCTCCGATTTGAGATAGGTACCGACTAATTCGTCGATATTTAATTGAGTATGCGGATGCCATGGCAGTCGCATTGGAAGCCAAGAGCAGCATCCAACACACTTGTGAAAGGGCGGGAGTGAGGAGTGAAAGGCCGAAGGGAAGAATCTAAATTGGTATGGATTCGCCCCAGGAAAAGCAAACCCTCAGGGACTTCCAGTGTTGAGTGAGGATGGAAACATGGAAATAAGCGTATGTGAGATCTATCGTAACAAAACCAGTCCTCGGACTGGATCTGAGTACTATCTGCTTGATAGTGAGCATCTTGAACCGAAGCCTTTTGATAGCGCGGTTCAGAAGACGGAAATCTAAGATCAGACGCAACCCCCCCATCCCTCTTCGGAACAATGAAGTAACAGCTGTAGAACCCGGACACTCTCTCGAGAGAGAAGAGGAACACGTTCTATGACCCCCTTCCTCAAGAGAGTATCTACTACTTGTTCCATTACCAGAGCCTGCTCGGGGCCAATCGTGTGGGGATGGTAACCCGTTGAAACGAGACGGCAGACGGAGAAAGGAAACAACGAAACTGGAGTTGGCTGAACTTCTCTACACATCTGCAGGACCCATTTTGAGATTATTTGGTAGAAGTTTCATGCTACAGACAGAGACTTACGAAGGGAACCAGGCTTCTCGAGGCTGGCATCTGGTAATTATTAGAGGAGCCAGTTGACGGTGCCCTGAGGGACAATATATGGAACGGCAGGGAACGACCAACGACTGGCTGTAGCAACCATCACTTTGGAGGGGGCGGAGCTCTCCCGGTGCCGTACAGTTGCCGGGCGGCAAGCTGGGAAATTTCGCTGTCGGAGAATCACTGACAGCCCTGAAGCACGAGGTGGCAGGGGGTACTCATAAAACCCCATGAGGGCCACTGAGGGGAATACAGAACGAGTGCTGTATGCAACCCTCACTTTGAGGGGACACGATCTCCCGTGAAGTTACCGTGCCAGCAGGCAGCTGGGAATTTCACTCGGTCAGAGCTCACTGAGCCTGAGGCCACCGTGGTTCGCAACCCCCCCCCAATCCTTCTTTCGGAACGATGAAGGTAACGGACTGGCAGAAACCCGGACGTCTCTCGAGAGGGAGGACACACGGTTCTATGGCCTCCTTTCTCAAGAGATTGTTTACTTCTTGTTCCATTACCAGAGCCTGATGGGCCCACTAGTGTGGGGATGACCCCCGTTGAGGCGGACGAGAACCGAACTGGATTATGTAACCTTTCTCTACAATATG
Source organism: Sinocyclocheilus anophthalmus (assembly GCA_018155175.1). NCBI lineage: Eukaryota > Metazoa > Chordata > Actinopteri > Cypriniformes > Cyprinidae > Sinocyclocheilus > Sinocyclocheilus anophthalmus. Next base: position 269,434 of record JADLZN010007999.1, read on the forward strand.
CAGGACCCATTTTGAGGTTTTTGGTAGAAGTTTCCACGCTACCAGGAAATCTACTAAGGGAACCAGCCTCTCAAGGCTAGCGTCTGGTATTATTAGAGGAGCCAGTTACCCGTTGGCACTAAGCGGAAATAATGGGGGGGATGACCGGCAGGGAATGACCGACCTGACTGCTGTAGCACCCTCTCTTGAGGGGGCGAGCTCTCCCGTGCCTTACCGTTGCCGGGCGGCAGCTGGGAATTTCGCTCGTCGGAACTCACTGAGCCCAGAAGCACCGAGGGTGGCAGGGGTATCAGTGAACCTCCACGAGGGCACTGAGGGAACAACCGACCCAACTTCTGTAGCACCCTCACTTGAGGGGGCGAACCCTCCCGTGCCGTACCGTTGACTGCCCAAGGACGGCGCAGAATGGGGAAAATTCGTGGTCGGGAGCTCACTGAGGGCCCTGAAGCGCCGAGGTGGAAGGGGGGTATAAATGAACCTCAAAGAGGGCATGAAAGGAAACATAACCTGACCTGATGCATGTAGACAAACTCCGTCATGAGGGCAGGCGAGCTCTCCCGTGCACGTCCGTGCACAGGCGGCCACGGGCTGGGATTTCGAATCGTCGGAGCTCACTGAGTCCTGAGGCACCGAGGGTGGCAGGGGTATCAATATGCCTCCGTGAGGGCACTGAGGAGGATTGGGCACGGTATACTGAGGTGTTATCCTTTCCTCGCCAGGTGGGCTTCCCTCAGGGACCTGACAATGGTAGGAACATTTAGCCGAGGTCCTCTTAGACAAAAATAACGGTCCGCAGATCCGTTTTCATTATAGAAGACCCCAACTGAGAGCATCGCCACGACACCCGATCTTTCTGTGGAGGGGTGCGGATTGCAACGCTCTGTCTTTGTGACTGGCGGTATTTTTATGAGGAGTTTATGGTATTGGCTGCTGCTCGCGCAGCAGCCTAACACCCGGAGAGGTCACCGGGTATGTTGTACAACCACAGGGTTGTGCAAACATGCGACACGCCGCGACTACCGAAATATATAAGCTTTCCCAACCAGACGCTGAATACTGAACGCCTAAGAGGACAGGTGGGAAAGGCGATTCCGGGGCCTTTCAGGGCAGATGTGAGGGATGTGGGAGATTGATTTTGAGCCGAAAAAAGCGTCTGCTCACCACTTGGCATCGCCCATATAAAATTAATCATTAAAGCCCCCACGATGTTCTTTGAATAATCGAGGCACTGTGGGGCTGTATCATACGGGGGCAGGATGTACGGCGTGCTGTTACCCCCGATCTTGGACTCAGCATGGAAAGATCGGGGGACAAAGGACGGCCGACACGTCGTGGAAGGGCTGTGATCTGGAATTCAGGAACAAGTCGTCTAAGTTATTTTAGGCCGAGGTTCTCCCACCTGTTCTAGGCTGGCCAAACAAAATATTGATTTTTGGCACGAAATCAACCCCATAATACGAATACACCTCCATACGCGTAGGGGGACTGTGGTTCCACAGTCTCCTATGTCTCGACACTCATCACCTCTACCTCCTGGGAGGAAGATAGATGAAGCGTCTGGCTTTTTCTCTCTCGCGGGGGGGGGGGGGGGGGGGCGCGCGAGAGAGAGAGAGAGCCGCGGATCTAGCGGGTGAGGACCGAGAAAAGGACGAGCCGTCTCGGATCCCTCCTCCAAATCCACTTGCGATCCCCATGATAACAGTCTGCGCTGTGCCTCAGCAACAGCGGGACCGCGAGCCTGGCCGCTGTCATGAAACGCAGCCAGGCGAGAGCGGAGCGTGCGCAGCGAGAGCTGGTGGTGATGACAATCAGCTGCTCGAGAGCTGACCGTGCATGCTTTGCTCCTAAACAAACGAAACACAAATCGTGTGTATCCCCTGCCGCCAGATATCATGGGCAGGGAGAAACACAACGTTTGTAATGCCGTTCGCTCGCCATAGACTTTCTCATTGTTTTATATATATGAGTGCTTGTGCGGACAGACAACAGTAAATAGACAGACACATACACAGAGCGCTACTGAAGAGCAGAAGCTGGTTTGCACCCTGCCGGATGTGCTTTTATGCTTTCTGGTGCTGACGTCACCCCGCTCGTGACGTCTCGCTTCTCTATTGGACTGATTTGGAAACGTGCTTCAGAACGCGGTCACGCAAGGGCGTTCCCAAAGCGACTCGACGCAGCTCGAGTTCCTGAAGGGGAATTATTTTGATTCATCCCTCGTTTTCTTAAAAAAAAAGAGCAAAAATCAAGGCTAAAGTGATGCACTTACAATAGAAGTGAATGGCGCTAATTTTTGGAGGATTTAAAAGCAGGTATGAGGTAATACATTAGGTAATGAAAATGTAAGGTTATGATTTAATACAAGCAGATCTGTTAAAAATTGTGTATTATCTGTTATCTCATTTTAAAGGGAAAATCAACTCCAAAATGAAAATTCTCACCCATATCATTCCAAACTTTTCTGACTTTGTTTTTATGTGAACATAAAAGAAGATATTTTGAAGGATGACAGTAACTAAACAGTTTCTGTTCCCATGGACTTCCATTGTATTTCTGATAACGGAAGTTAATGGGAACCAAAACAGTTTGGTTAAATTTTTGTGGCTATACTATTGAAATGGTGAGTATGTATTGTTAACAAATTGGCCCTATTCATGTCCATTTTAAGGGACTCACTTTAACCCAGAGTTTTGCTCTTTTTTTTTTAAATAAAGTGGAAATTAATTTTGTAATAAACATTAGGTCACAAGTGCTGTCAATTGAGCTTAGCGTATACTCTAAATGGTCTTCTTTTGTATTGTATAGATTATACTATTGTCCGAATTTCCAGTGACAATTACAAAAAAAAATTAAGCCATTAATCGCAGGAATTGTGTTTTATTTAGGCACAGGATTCTAAGATTTCTGTACATGATTTTTCTTCATGAGTTGTGAAGTTTATCAAAGTGTGGCAGAACCTCTCCATTGCTCACCTATCGAACCTCCAGTCTGAAATAGGTTTCACCTTTGTGACATTACTGGCATAAATCCTCACATCCCGTGAAGGCTGTCTGCAAGTGACTTCAGTGGCTATCATAAAGTGAAACAGACAGTCTTAATTGCTGTTCCAGACTCAAGGAAATGGGACTAAAATATTTGCATAATTTCACAGAAGGCAGAGGAAATAGCTAAAACATGTGAGCCAGAATCCGTGTGCAACCTAATACCTGTTCAGCCTGGCTCTTGGGTGCCACCCAGTGCCGAATGTGCCAAGAAGGGCACGTGTATGTGTGTGTGCGTCCAATCAGAAGGAAAAGGTCACGGGCCAATCTTATCTCGCCTTTCTCCCACAATCCCAAGCGAGAGCCTGTCAAAGTTGCACCAAAGTCTGCGTATTAAATGCACAGAGAGTGTTGCGTTTCTTATTTTGTGACATTTCAGATATATTTCTGCGATTGGGTTGGGTTTCACTCTTTACTTGTTAAAGATGATGTCCAATGCTTTCTTGAACAAGTGTGTCTGTTTTTAAGGTTTCTAGCATTTTCCTAAGAAAATAGGTGAAACCGAGCAACAAAGCATCTAAGATTTGCAATCAATCGTATTAATTTCATAAACAGCGTTTGTACCACAGTGAAACGGAGAGTAATGCCATGGCTGTTAGCCCATAGTCTTTTCTTTTCCCACACAGTTGCAGACAGTCGTGGGCGGAAGGCACAGCTGAGCGGAGTAATTAAGCCCACATCGGACATGTGGAAAAGGCATAGAGAGCATAGAGTCCTCGGTGGAGCGCATATGAACACTTCATATGGATCTATAGGGAGACACAACTCACATAGATACCAGCCTCACTCAGATGACGGTAACAGTTTGTCACCTTGTAAAGTGAGGAGAGAAAAGTACGCTGTCATGAATCATGAGGGAATATAGTGACTTTTTGTTTGCCATCGGAGGAATAAAGACCAGTGAATGGAGCAGTGATTTCTACAGTCTGGGGAACCGGTGAATTGTGGGGTATGAAATAGACTGTGAGGGTTGTTTAAGCGATGGTTAACATAAATCTTTAGTTTTTAGTTGTGGATTTGGATTTCGGTCCATGTTCATGGGAATGATTTTAAAAGGAAGTTTTTGAGACTGTTTGAGAGAACGGAACCAAGGGCAGAATATGCATGAATTAAATGAAATAGATTGGATAGGAATAGGCCTTTATAAGGAAAACACTCATTAATCTGGAATTAATGTTGTATTCTATTAATTCATTAATCATCTATTAATTTGTTTTTTTTGTCTTCAATACATAAACTACAATAGCTACACATTCACTGAATAAATTGGTAGATGTTTGATCTTAGATGTTAGATTTTAGTTTGCCTACTATTTACTGTATTTTTCAGGTAAGAAGAGAATTTCGGAATTTTTAATTTTTAATTTATTTAAATTTGTCTTTTCAGTTTAGTTTCAGTTTTTTTTTTCGGTTTAGTTTTCATTATTTTTCATTTCTATCATTGTTAGGTTTAGTTTTTTAAAGTTTCATTTTTTTGTTGTTGTTTATTTTGTTTTATGCTTAGTATTTTGGGGCTGCAAGGTACTGTAAGTTAATGTGCAAACCGGTATAATTTAAATGTTTTATTTTCATGTTTAATGCAGGAAGTAGTAATGTTTAAAATTGTATAATGTACCATAAAAGCTACAATTAATTTGTGATACATTCTATTTAATTGCTAAAATGTTTTTGTTTAGTTTTTGCTTTAATTTTCTCTAGTGATAATAACAATGTTTGACTGTTGTTCCAAGGTATTCACATTTAGTTATCTTGAACACATGGATGTAAATGCTGCAACTAGTTCCTGCTATTCAAATTTTTCTGAAGTTTGATGGAAACAGCTACTAAAGGAGCTATTACAGAAAATGTGTTCTTGTGGCCTAAAGCAATCTCTCTGTGTCTTGTCATGCATGGCCTTGCTGCTCCCCTCTGGATTAACTATCTGTTTGGTGCAGGTTCTGAGGCAGCCTTGGACCTTGTTGTTTGTCTCTTTCTGCACCAGTTGCTGGGCAAACAGTCAGTCCTCATCTCTGCTCACTCATCCCCTGACTTGAGCTTTGATCTGAGGACCCCTAAGGGCCCCTAAGGTCCCAAACCAGAGTGGAGGTCAGGGGCCTTTGTCCATCCTACCCTTGCCACAGTGGCTACACTCATTACACAATGCAAACAACACCACGGCTACTGTTAAAACACATCACCTTGACACAAACCAACATCCACACCTTTACATTTTTGCAAAGCAGACTCATTGGAAATAAATGCATGTACGTATGAACTTCTCTTAGTTCTTGCTTGTTTCGTGATACTTTCGAGGTGCAATGTCCATAGTTGCACAAAAAGTGTGTTATCCAAAAGAGATTATATGAATCTGGTGATGTTTTATTATGTTGGTTGTTGTATATACAGTATTGTGGCAGTTTGGAAATAAAATGTCCAGTGAGTGGCAATGAAAGATTAATGCTCTATCGTGTTTGAAAATAATGATCCACTTTTGCTAAACCCTACCCTAAACCGAACCGATAGTGTTAAAAAAGCAAACGTGAGATAAAAACACATTTGCTGAAATAACTGTGCCATTTTAGCTTGCTTTTAAAAGTCTTTGAGCTCCTTTATCATAACTCATGTTTCACAGACTCGCATCCGAGCTCTTTGTATCACAAGTGTACCAGGTGAGCTACTGAGTAAGTTTACTATGTCAGCAAAGCCATACATATGGAGCTGATTATGCGATACAAATGTCAATATGTATTAGTTTATGAATCATGCACTATGGTAAGATTGTTTTGAGGTCATAACATAGTATTGCGCAAGAATCCTTGCAAAAAATAAAATTGAATAAATACAAAAAAATAAATATTTATTTGATAATCTGTCCCATAATCATAATTTGTGTAAAAAAAAAAATCCATAATTTTTGGTGTTATATCTGTCACGGTGTTCGTTTCAGCAGGAATCTGCAGTGAATTGTATGTATAGGTATGTTTTTTGGAGTTTTGCAAAAATAAAGGTTCCAAAATGGAATTTTCGCCCCACTGCCATGTACCCACTTTTTGGTTTCCCAAAGAAACTATCAGTGAACAGTTCTTAAAGAGATAGTTCCTCCAAAAATGAAAATGCTGTGATCATTTACTTATCTTAAAGTTGTTCCAAACCTGAAGGAGTCTCTTTCTTCTGTTAGCATAAAATAATATATTTTGAAGAATGTTGGTAACCAACAGTTGGTAACGCGCAAAGGGTGGGTGACATTCTTCAAATCAACATTCTCCAAAATATCTTATTTTGTGTTTAACAGAATAAATAAACTTTAAAGGTTTGTATATAGGTTTGGAACAAGTGGAGAGTGAGTAGATGATGACTGAATTTTAATTTTTGGGTGATCTACCCCTTTAAAAGAACCATTTTCTTCTCAGTGTGAAAACTTTTTCCACTGTGGAACCACAGATGCCAATAAAGAACCTTTATTTTTAACAGTGTTAAGGCACATTTTTTACAATGTTTCCCTTCCCACTTACATCCCAGATGTGAATGTGACTGATTTGTCCCAATCCAGGTGTCTTACTGATGAAGGTGGATGACTTTGGTTGACATCAGTGATTCATGGCCAACTCAGAGATGGTGACAAATACCTGAGTGACCAAGTCAGCAGTGAATAAAAGGCTAATTTAATCTACACATGGCAAAATTTGTGTCGCCCCTTAGGTAGAACCCTAATTTTGTGAATAGCTACTGTCATCATATTCCCTGGTCAGGTTACTACCCTTACCACAAAGACAATGGGACGGAAAAAAGACCATCCCATCCTGTAGGATTATGACGCTTTAATCAGGCTAATCCAGAAGACTCCTAAATTCCCACACAGGTAGAAATCGCACACCTATACCCCATTCATGATGACAGACCTGTCCACACGCAGACGCATGTCATGGGAACACTCGGTCACCCACAGTGACACACTCAGACATCAGCGCCTGCTCTTTTGAAGTCAGTATAATTAGCAGGCCATGCGATACACTATCAACCCAAGAGGCTCTTGGTCTCAGAGGCACGTAGCAGATCCATCTGTGGTTGCTAACAGGCTGCACTGTCAACAGTCCCAAGCGCTCCCATTGTGACCCTTCCATGCCCCTTAGACTTATCAGTAGGACGTGGGGTCACACCGCCAGCTTTTAGGCCCACTGCTCACACAAAGATATACAACGCATCGCGTATGGTTTATTAGACGTTGTCGTAGTCTGTGATAAGTTATTCATGGCTATGTGTGAATAAAAGATGATTGCCTGCAAAGTGGTGCATGTCACAAATGTTAATGAGACAGACATACAGCTGATGACTCACAATATGCATAATTGAGGACAATGACTGTCTACACAGAGGTGAGACTGACCTCGATAATATAGCCCACGTATCCAGTCACAATGCTAATGTTTGCAGATCACAATGAAGAATGGAGTACAGTTTGTAGAGTGTTTCAATGTTGGTTTCCATGTTTTTTGAGCATGTGTGAGCTTGTTAATATTCTGGCCTTTACATATGACTTGGGTCCCTCCATCATCAAAAATATATAAGATTTTCTTTTGTATCCACCCAAAGTCTGACATTTTTCTTCAACTCTGGGCACTTTCATGCCTCAATATTTTTATTATTATTATTATTTTCTAAATATACTGTTGAAAAGTTTGGAGTCCGTAAGAATAGATACTGTATACTTGCATATATGCTGGAGAAATTAATACTTTTTCAGCAGCACTATGCATTAAGTGGGCTTATATTAAAAGTGACAAATGCTTTTACATTGTTATAAAAAAAATACATTCTGTTCTTTGATTTTCCATCCATCAAAGAATCCTGAAAGAAAAAAACTGAAAACGGTAACAGTTTTTTTCACGAAATTTAGCAGCAACCACTGTTTTTTCATCATTGACGTGTATCATTTTTTTTAATAAGTGGTTTTTAGCAGTAAATCAGCATATTAAGATGGATTTCTGAAGGATCTTTGAAAAATAAAAATCTGAAGGACACTGAAGATTGAATGGCTGTTTAAAATTCAGTATTTGCCATCAGATGAATAAATTACATTTTAAAACATATTAATTTTATTAATGTGTTTTCCACAGCTTTGGTGAGCAAAGAGACTTAAAACTAAAATTTTACTGACCTCAAACCTAGTGCATATATTATATAATTGTGCATATTTAAGATACTTAAAAATGCTATCTATGAAATTAGCCATAGCAATACAATGAAATCAGCTGTTTTATTTCAAAGATGTGGTGGAAATGTATCTAGACTTTTTAGAAAAAAATAACAAAAATGACTGAATTATTTTGTGATATGTATATGCACAGTTGGACACTGTTAGTAGAGCAATTAAATAAACTAGTGAGAGTGTGAAAGAGAGGTTTAAGAGAGTTTATTTTATAAACGTCCACAGGCCCAAAAGTGTCCATAGCTGTAGAAACTCCTAATTATGAAACCGATGATTGTTTATGGTGTGGTAATATCAAGTCAAACACTGCAGTCTTCGATTTTGCCATGATTTTCCTCATTGTTTCCCGATAGCTCTTAAATGTTGGAATTTTGGTTTTGTCTATTGGACTCATTAAGTTTTAAATATGTATATATTTTTGTTTGTATAAAGGTTCAACTTTAAAACTATGTCATTTGTTTGACCATTCAAAGAAACAAAATTTAGTAATTATAATTAATTTGTCAAACACAATCTCCTCTGACTACACATTGTACCTGATATCCGTAAAATCTCTCTGATGCGGTCACTGAAAGTTCACTGCGGAGAAAAACACAACGCTGAATTAGCGTCCTAGCTGTTTAGACATCTCCATCTGAACCTATGACAGACTATTTATTTCTTTTGAAGTCCTCGCTTATTCCTGCCTTGTCAAAATAAGACTGATGTTTAGAGAAAAAAAATTAGTGGGAAATTTGTTTTTGTTCTCCGAATGAATTGGCGGGAATTTGCAGTAAGGGTGTGTTATTGATTTAATTACCCACTGAGGTGGTCAGTGCCATTAAATAAAACCTCACTCCTTCCCCATCTGATTGTTACGTCACCAGAAAACAAATCATTTTGGCGACCGCCATCACAAATGTCAGTAGAACGTATAAAAAAGGGTGTTATTGTAATATATGAGTGTAATATCTCATTGTAACCAAATAACTACTAAGGAACTCATGACTATAGCAAGTTTTTTGTTTGATGTAGTGGACACAGCCAAAGGCTATAGCCATGAATCTGAGAAAAGACAGGAACGAGAGAGGAAAGGAAGAGTTTAATCCACATTCACAGGTGTGTCACACCTTTGTTACCATCTCTGAAGTTCACAATGGACTCCGAGACAAAGGCCAGAGCTCCATGTGCCCATTGTAGCCATTGTTGGAGAACAATACAGTGATTGTGACTTACTAATTCCTGTGGAGCGCTGACAGTTCAGGCCTGAAGCCACTCTAGGCCTCATCCCGCTCAGAGCAGTGTCTGTGAACCACAGTGATGGGAACGGGGAATATTTATAGTTACCAGAATCTTGCCAAAAGGAGGGAACCAAAAGCCATTAAATATTATCCCCATTTTCAACCTGTGGCCGCGATTGTAGCGTCACTTGATGGATGAGACAGTATGTGTCTAGAGGGGAAATGGCTCACTGCATGAAAGCATTTCAGGAGATATTTGTAAGGAAACTGTCCCATAAAGAAGAGAAATAATTGCAGTTCGTATTTCATAAAGCAGGTGTCTGTCAGATTTTACTCACCTCACCTATCCTGGTCATACCTGTGACTTATAAATGACTACAAAAATATCTCAATTTCAGGGTTTGGCAATAGGTCAAGAGTTAGAATTGGAATTTGAATTGACTGGCCAAAACACACAGGAAGCAAAACTGGAATTTGATTCAGAATTGAAGGAAGTGGAATTCCAATTTGAGTACTTCAAAAGAGTCTGGTAAGCATTGTGGGAAATGAAGTGTTTTCCACCCTGGTCCATAAATTAGGTAAATATGTATAATTACATTAAAAAGATAGTTCTACAATATATCTTACATTTTTTTTAACATCTTCAAATATTCAGACATGGCTTCAAAATATCTTCTTTCGTGTTCTAGAGAAGAAAGAAAGTCAAATCGGGTTGGAACAGAATAAATTATGACGGAATTTTCAGTTTTGGATTAACTGTCCCTTTAAAGTCTTCTCATAACATCTACAAAGCCTTCAAAGTTCAAGAAACTTTTTACAAACGTTTTAAAAACTTTTTAAGCCAACATGCAAAGTTTGCCAAACCTTACTTTTCTATTTAAAATGACACTTATTACATATGCCCTTATTATGTTATTTCGTAAATTTCAAACTAAATTCGAATTACAATTCTGCATCGTATTTGTTTCCTCAATTCAAATTCAAATGAAATTCTGTAACTGAACTGTAATTTTAAAAGCATTCTCGATTCAATTCTGAATGGCGCACAATGCAGCATGTTCTGTACTGTTTTTTCTGTTGCATCGGTTATTATATTTTGTGCCATCTCCGTGTTGTGAAAACTGACACTTGGAATGTTTTCACAGGTGACATTATTCCCAAACACACCTTAGCCTTGGAGAATATCAAAATGTGTGGCAAAATGTGTGAACAACAATGCCCTTCAGGATCTCACCTAAACCCTATTGTTTGCTCCACAATGGCTGCATTTCCCACCCTTTTCTTGAAAACTGCAAGAAAAGAATAACGCATACCTTGCGAGAAAATATCAGTATCCTGAATCAAACTTCTAATCAGGCCATTGCATAAAAACACTCAAGGACGCTGCCAACACCACCCCTCGAACTTCAAAAATAATTGAGAAAGAAAGGACTGAGTGGGCAAAGAATCAATAGGAAGAGGGGAATATCTGATTAAATGTTTTTTATGTCAATGCTCAACCTCATCACCCCTCCTTTCCCTGGTTTGACCTTCCTCTGTGAGCACATCCAGCCACAAAGAGGCTCCATTCTCCCGGGAGATACAGCGCCTTGCTCTTGTGCGGAAACTCTATCACCTGCCTAAAAGAAAACTGTGTCATCTCCCCCCTCCAGCCCAGCAGGAAGTCTCCAGCCAAGCAGATCACAAACCGTGTAATATTCGCAGTGACCTTCAGCGCGCCACCAAACTTTCTCACAGTCTGCCCTGTTTCATGATGCTACATATTGGATGTAGTTGTGGATTACACTGAGCGCAGGGTAGTGACTTGGCACTGTGAAAAGACAGCAATCTTCAAAGGAAGGGTCTAATTTGCCAGTGTAAACACAGAACATTCTATTATACGGCTTCCTACAATACTTGATTCTGATTGGCCGATCATGATATCTTTATATATATATATATATAATATATAATATATATATATATATATATATTATGTATTGGTTCTAAAACATGTTAAAATTTAAGTTTTTAAGTTTAAGATAATATGCAGGTAAAATGTCAAATAATTCCAACATCAAATCAATATTTCATGTCAACGTATTTATTTGAGGGAGACACCAAGAAAAATAGGGTTTTCGGGGTACCAACTATCACATACGTGCACTGGGTGATTAATTATGGTACTTTGAGACAATGTTTTTGTATTGTGTTATGAGTTAAAAATTTAATGAGGCATTACCTTTGCACATATTTGCACATACATTCCAAACAGAAATCTGGACATTTGGTTAAGTTTCAATTTTGTTTACATAATTTAAAGTCACGTGTTTTTACAAAAGGGATTTTGGCTATCCATTTAATATTCACCCATCGATCAAAACTCTATAACAGCCTAAAAACTCTCTATTTTTTACATGAATAAAATGTTATACAATTAGGCAAATGATATATGAACCCACACATGAACAAAATATATAACAAACAACCCCTCAGTAAAAACCTTCAGAAGATGGGAATAAAACAGTAAACCTTTTGGCTCAGTGCATGAGCAAAAAAAAAATATTTTGAGAAAAAGGCTCTTTAAAGATATGTATTGCAGTTAATCTTCAGACACAAATAGATAACATGTAATAAAGTGTACTGTAAGTGGAATGGATTTTTTTTTTGGCCTATGCTATAATCATGCGTGCCTTTGGTCAGTTCAGTGATAGCAATATTTGTTGTACAAATTATGGAGCTTGAGATAAAGCTAGCAAGACACGAGATTAAATGACCTACATGTTTTGAATGAAACCAAAATAAAGCAGATGCTAAACTGATAATCAATGTACTAGGCCCCGTTTATCATTTTCTTCCTCCTTGCTGCTGAATGAATATATTAGATAACAAATAAGCTCAGAATGTCTTTCATATCCTCAAAGACCGTTCTCTGAATCTTGGCTTGCCGTGGGTTTGCAGTAAGTGCTTTTGGTTAAACTACAAAGAAAGCCTCAGTGAACTGCGCAGCTTGGCTTTGGACCTACAGTTCCTTCCTGTTCATGGAAATTTGGTCTCTGAAATGTGTTTTGGTAAACAAAAAATTGAAAACATAGCTCCATATTAATAAAAATGTGTTCCACCTGAGAAAAGGAAGGCTAAACATATAGAGTATTTCAAGAATTTAATGAAATACTGGACACTTCGCTCTCCATACAAACACACACCAGTAGGTCTACAGAAAGACAGTTTGCTAAGTTTAGCGTTTACTAAAATAACCTCTCATTATTCAGTGTAAATTAGGAAAATGTCAAGGTTAAAATGAAATACAAAAAACTTGCTGACAGAGAGAGTGCCAAAAGATTGTTGTGGCTGATGCGTAATGTGGATCAATAGCGATCTCTGCTGGCTATGTATAAAACTACTGACTCTGAATAAAACTGACGTTAGAATCACATTAACAAATATGATCCTAATCAAATTAGAACACTGTATCTTCGTATTTGTAATATTATAATTTTTTTCAATCCTCTGTTTGAGTACGATATCCAAAACAAATCATAACAAATGAGAACTATAGGCTAATATCAAAACTTCAAAACTTAGAAGTAATGTTGAACTTGGCTGTTTGGCCATCTAATTAAAATGAATGAACAAATGTATATATTTATACATATATACATATACTAGATAGATGATGATGCTAGATATATAGATAATAGATATATAGAGATAGATAGATAGATAGATGATATAACATTTTAATTTTCATATCGCGTTTAACTTTTTTTTTTAGCTTTTTAAATTTTAAATAATTTACTGATGCCCCTACTGGCCCCCTGGCCCCTGGTTAAGAGCTACTGTATCATGTGGCCAGAAAGCTCTGTCACCACTAGATGGAACTATTAATTAAGATTTTCCTTGTCTATTAGTCTTAAATTTTAAACAGTTTTTAGAAATGAATGATGCATGAAATGCATATGTACACTTTATCTACTAGCTGCGTATTGAATACTGGGTATTCTACTCTACATTCCAGTTGCGCTCTGATAAAATGATGTATTAAAGCAGCAGGTAGAAGAGGATGACAAATCACGTTGGTTTATGAAGTCATGAGTTTTAGCAGTCAGATAATGCTTTCCTCATTGTTAGCTCGGTGAACCCCAGAGTGCTCGTCCTGCAGCAGCGGTGGAGAACGTGAGAGCCGTTTCTGAGCTGTCCTTGCCTGACAGAGTGCTTCATCTCCTGTGGGACTCCCTCAAGGGACAAGTTCAGTGTTCTGGGAAACTAACTGCACGACAGCTGCAATCCTCCACAAACGTGATGAAAAGCCGGCTTCCTCTTCAAACCGCACACATTCTAATGAGCACATGGGCACACCATTTGGGTTCTACACATACAGTTTGAAAAATGCAGTATTTTAAGTTTACGTATTTAGAAAGTTAACACGATATGGACTTTATGAAATTTAATTAACCTACAAGTACGTTCATCATAGTATTCCTCCTAAGAAATGTGATATAATGTAGTTCAGTAGAAACTATACAGATGAACAAACATATTCAACATGATAAATGAGATACACTTGATCAAGTGACGTATCTGTAGTGATAAAAATAACGACTTCTATTCCCAGCTAAGCCGGAACGTTCTCAGAACTTTAGGGTTGAACATTCTGGCACTGTCCTCCTCAAAGTTAGGAAGTTTTCAAAGGTTCAGTTCAAAGTTATTTGGCCTTTATGACGTATTTTTAGGCTGATGATACACTGGGCAACTTTTTGAGCATTGTTGCCTGGCAACTTTGGGCAATGTTGCTGTCAATGGGCAACCAGGTGAGACACAGGGCCCATAACCGATCTAAATTATCCAGATAGAAATTTGTTACCCATCCTCAATGGGAAAATGCCCAAGCAACATTGCTCAAAAAGTTGCCCCGTGTATCACCAGCTTAACTTTTTAAAAATGTTACTACTTACTAGTTTCAGATAACTGAAAGAATATTCAAAAGTAACATTGCCATAATGTTTTCTCTAACATTCACATAACAAAGAAAAAACATTCAGAGAACATTCAAAAATAACATTTTCATAACTTAATGTTTGCAAAATGTTCTTAGAATACATTTTTTGTTAGCTGGGCTGGTACATAAAAAGATTATTATGCATCAAGGCCGTTGAAGTGGCATAGACATTCATTGAATGAGTGATTCAGTGATAAAAGTAAGTACATTAAAAAAAAAGATAGAACAAGCCACGCATATCACAATCATAAATAAACTTTGGAGTATAACGTGGACAAATGTCAAGACATCAAGCATATTTGTGTTCTATTCCATCTAGCCTTAATTACATAGGTCATGTTGCTGCATAATGAAAAATAAAATCTCTAAAAAAACCAAAGCAGATTCCACAGGGTGAAAACATCCTGTCAAAATATGGCTTTTAAATGTCTGCTGGATGGTTAGAAAAATGACAAGTGCCTTAAAACAATAAAAGTGATTTTCAGTGTGCTTCCCTGGCTATGCAAGTTATTCTTTTTTTCACAAGAGTTAATTTTAAGCTAAATACAGACAGCATTTCAAATATTTAAACAAATATAGCAATATCTGTTTTTGTTTGCTATGAACATAAAAACATCTGGCTATATATAAACACAGATTTGTGTGCAGTGACTTTGCTGTTTAACTACTTGTATGTCCCACATGCAGTTGCATTCAATGCATAATGTCCATTGATGTAAGTTCAAAGGAAGTGCATGAGTACAGACAGTAAAAAGAGAGAGAGAGAACGTGAGATGGAGGGGGATAAAAGACAGAGAGGTGCCAGATGTTTATGCTGTAGCTCCACATAGTCTGACCGCTGCTGAAATGTCTTTGGTGTCCTCTGATCGTGCTGAGACCACAAAAGGCCAGGTCTGTGGAAAAAGAATAAAAAAGTCAGCCACACATTGCTGGTGAAATGCCATAAGATGCAGATGCGAATGCATGTAATGCTCAGCGTGCTGTAAAGTATTACTTTTATTTTTAAATATTTATCTGATTTATTCATTCTAATATGTATTATTGATAATTAATATAGAATAAAAAGATTTAATAAAATAAGTACTATATTATTAATATTATATCTCTCTATATATATATATAGATATATATATATATTTACTATAATATATATATATAACAAATGTACTTCAGTTTATCAAAGTAAATACATGTCAGTTGACAATATAACTTATATGATATTGAAATTACAGTATAAATAAATAAAATTATAACTATATATTAATACAGTTAATACAGTATATGTGTTGTGTAAAAAAAAATAAAATATGTACGATTTCCGTTTATCTTATTATAATATTTATACAAATGTTAAAATGTATATACTACAGAATATTAAACAGAAAATATATATATATTAGGGGTGCAATGGTTCTCGGTAAAAAATCTAACCGTACCGTTCTCCACCCATGGTTCGGCACGCACTTGCACCACGGTTCAACTTGAATCTGATAATGCATCTGTAATATGGCTTGTTAAAAATAACACGCAAAACAGACAGAGTTCTGCTAATGTATGTTTCTGTCGATGGATACACATTCTGGCTTCATACATTACAACAACAAAAAAAGAAACGTGGACAAACCTGTCACTCTTTGTAAACTTTGTTCAATGCGAGTACCTTACTTTTTAGTTAATAGTATATATTTTATATGTTTACAAAATTGAACATAGATTACGTATTTTACCAGTAATACTGAACAATAAATCTTCTCGACCAGATGGAAGTGTATAAAATCCTGTGATAAACTCACAGGATTAGACAACACTCACTCATACCAAGTTTACAGGATGCACAAAGCTGTTCTCATATCTGTCCTCTTGCAAGAGCTGTCTGAGGTGCGAAATGTAGCTGGATGCCAGACGCAGCGTGTCCAGCTTTGACAGTTTGGTGTCTGCCGGTACCCACGGCAGGCTGGTCTTCAGCCTCGAGAACGCTTTACTCAGAACCCTCATGCGTGCCCTCTCTCTGGCGTTAGCTGCATTTCTGTGAGGTTGTCTGCTATCCTTCGCCATCTTCATTTGTTGCTTGTTGTTGTTGGAAGCAGCTCGAGGTTGTTTAGTCTTTGCTTTCAGACTGTCATCGATGCTAAACTCATCTTCTGAGTCTTCTAGACAACGTGTGTCCATGTGAGGGATTGACAGCTCCTGGAGATCTTCAGGATCACTCACTGAACCCGTGGACATCTGGACTGTAACTGCTTCAGAGCAAAGAACTTGATTTCCTGCTTTTCAATCGTATATGATATTCAGCGGCCTTGCTGTAGATTCAGAGCAACAGGTGCTGCCTTCATTTTAAATCTCTGTAAAAGAAGCCCAGGCAAAAATGGCGCATCAATACAAGCATCTTCTGAATGTAAATAGTTGTTAAAATTGTCAAGTAGACCAAGCAGACTGTATATTCTGCCCGTCTTCACTGAGCATCTCAGAGCTTGCTCTGTGGTGTACCAAGCACATTTAAGGTTTGAGTTGGCAGGGTCACTGTGGATCAGGCATTTCTCCTCCCCTTTTTCCCATCTAACTTTTGGCAAGACGACTTTACACAGTGGCACTGACAGCATATGCAGTATGAATCTATGGAATCTGCCATGAACTAACGCCATGAGATTTTTATGTAGACCACATAAAACAGCTTGCAGATCTGGTTATTTATTGGTTTGTTGTTATTTATGAAATAATAATTGAATCATAATAATCACACAATCCCTCAGAAATCATTCTAACTTCTAATGCACTGATTCAGTGCTCCCCAGAAAAATTTATTTTTATTACTCAATGTTGTTGATTAATATTTTGTAGATACGTAAACACTACTATTCGAAAATATTGGGGTAAGTGTGTTTTGTTTATTATTATAAATACTGTTCGATATTCAGCAAGACACATTAAATAGGATGGAAAAGATGACAGTAAATGACGGGGGGGGGGGGGGGGGGCATTTATAATGTTGTGACATATTTCTGTTCGTAAATGCTGTTCACTGAATTTCTATTATTCAAAGAATAATGGAAACATTTTTTATCACAGTTTCTATAAAAATTTAAGCAGCAAAGGCTGTTTTCAACATTATAACAATACAAACTATTATTAATAATTGAGCAGCAAATCAGCATATTAGAATGACTTCTGAAGGATCATGTGACACTGAAAACTGGAGCAATGGCGGAAAGAAAGTTGATGAAATATACAGCTTGACAGGAATAATTAAATGTGAAAAATATTAATTATATTAATCTAATATGCGATTGTAATAAATTTACAATATTATTACTTTTACTGTATATTTAATTAAATTTGGCCTAACGAGTATATATGCAAATAAATAATTTATATTTATTAAAATTCTGAATACAAATGCACACTAAATGCGCACACACACACACACACACATCACACACCCACAATAAATATTTATCATTAAGTGTTTATTGCAAAGTAAATCTCTTTTAAATTAAATTAATTCATTTGATTCTAAAAGCTAGCACATTAAGTGTTTTATATTAAACGTATAAAGTAAAAAATTCAATAGATAGGCTTTATCTATGGAACTATGGTTATAGTTTTTGCTGTTTTAAATAATTTAATATCATTACTTTACTTTTTACTTCATACATTACATTTATTAATTTTATAAACAATAAAATAAATAGCTTAAGTAAAGAATAGTAAATATAAAATATATAATAAATGTACTGAATCAAATTAAAAGGCATTCTCCAAAACAACCTGCTTTACACTAGTGTAACCCAAACCAACCTAGCCATAATTCAACTGAAATATTTATTGAAATTGAAAATATTGTGAAAAACTTAAGTTTCTTATTTCTTCAGATCAGTGGTCACCCACGGTCCACTTAAATGCTTTTCCCCACATGCTCTTAAGCAAATAGAAATGTCTGAAGACTTATCAAACGTTCTTAATCCACTGGCCATTTCACAGAGATATTGGGTTTCTGCTTGGTTAGAGCGCTCTCACACACGCTCGCTGCACATTGGCCACAGCTGTCAGCACTTTACATTACATCTGCAGGATGGGGGGCAATTGCTGGGACCCTGTGGGTGAAGGAGAAATACACATGTTGACATTTTTCACATGATCACATTGTGCTCCCGTTTGTCTCTCTTATATTGGCAATTGAATGACACATCAAAGAGGGCCATAGCTATTTTGGCATATAAATTAAATAATTTTCAGCATTATACAGAATGTATGATTAAACACATGTTGGTTAGACATGCATATGAGGACCTCTTCCCATTTAAGTTTGGACTCTTTAAATACCACCAGACCATAAAGAAGAGATACCTTCCTTAGCCACATCCATTAAAAATGTATTTGTATATCTCTGCACAAGACGTGTACGCAATACGGGTATCTTTTATGTGTCCATACATGAAGAGCAACATTTCCTAAACCATAAAACCAAATTTCACACAGCTGAAATTTTCTCAGCATTTCACAATATCTCTCAGTAAACTCGATATGTACAAGTTTTCATTCCCGCCTAATGAGTGTGAAATTCAGATTTTATATTACAGTGGTCACCCTCAGCCAACAATTATCCAAAAGCACAGCTGAGTCGCATGCTCCATTTTTGCAGAGGGTTCATGCCAAGACAGCTTTGGAACAACCTACAATAAACAGTTTATGCTTCTTGCTCTGTGGAATTTAAGATAGTCATTCTTACTGTAAGAGCCCATTCACATAGAACACCTTGTTGTGTACCATTTTCCATAATTTTCTACATGTAAACATGTTTTAGACAGACGTCTCTTACTGCTTGTTCAGCATCTCACGCATTAGTGCTCTGTTTTAAAGTTAAAGTAAAAATGTTATTCGTTATTAATGCCCTTCAATGCCCTGTAGATGGCGATATCACTTCCTTTGTAGCAGAAATAAATTGCTGCAGAAGAAGTTAGGTGCCCTGCAAAATGTGATGAGTAATTATATTACTCATCACAAATGCATTGGAATAAAGAGTACATATACTTATTCAAAAAATGTAGTCAAGTAGAGAGTAAAAGTTTCTAATATTTCGATACTCAGTGAAAATACAAAGTAGCCAAAAAGATACTTAAGTACAGTAACTAATTACTGTACTGTAATTACACCACTGCTCTTGTTTCTCCAAGACAACTTACATTCTAAAGTGACAGTTACCGTTTGTTATGGTGTGTATTTTCTTTTTGTTTTTTTTTGGCTTTCTTGTAGGTGGCAGGAGAGCTGAGAAACACGTGATTCAAATGGGGAGGTGGAAATATAAGTGTTTCTGCTACAGGCATGGACAGGTTTTGGTACGGAGTTTCGGCTGGCCTCTTGTTACCTCAATCGAGTCGTGTGTTGTTATTTTTGAATTTTACAATTGGCATATAATATACATTGTTATATTGTGTGAAACCCCTAGAATTAGGTACTAAACTTTATTCATATCGAGATTTTGTTTTTGTCTCCTTTTTTGTTGTGAGTCGGCTGTAACACCGTAGCGAAATTTTGCAGGCAAAATCCAGTGTTTGCAATAGGAATCTGTGCAATCTGGAATTTCGCACACAGATTTAGCAACAGTCATGCAGATTTGCCATGTTGACCAACAGAAAGCTGACTTGGTTTGAAATAACTTAGACAAAGTGGAACTAACTGTGAAGTGTAGCTGCATTAGCAAAAATTCTGAGGAAAAGAAGTTCTGAGTATGTCTATAGTGTAGCGATGTATGAAGCACAGCTTTGTGAGTCACAAGCCATTTTCAATCTTTTGGTGACTGCATCAAATACATGTGACCAAATTGAACCCGTTGTGAAATCTGCAAGAGGAAATCCTTCGCCTTCACATGAAATTCCCACTCACATTGATTCCAAATGTCTGGATTTTGCCCATGAAAACAGACCGAACAACAGAAAATGTGGCTGCACCATAATTCTAATTTCACAGCCCCACAGTGGAAAAAGAAACTGGGATGTTTCGCAATGAGAATTCAACTGCTTCTGCCCACTCAGAGGTTGGAAGGAAAAAAGGCTTATAATTTTTATAGCCTTTATGAATGGTAAGAATCTCTATAAATCTAGAGATGCATATTGCATAAGGCACAGTAGCGAGTTCAGTGACCTGCATTTTCTTCCAGGATGAGCCTTAAAGGACACATTCACATGCTTTTTAACAATAGCAGGTCTAAACTGTTTTACATGAAAATAAAATAATATGTGACCCTGGACCACAAAACCAGACATAAGGGTCAATTTTTCGAAATTGAGATTTGTGCATCATCTGAAAGCTGAATAAATAAGCTTTCCATCGATGTGTGGTTTGTTAGGATAGGACAATATTTGGCCGAGATACAAATATTTGAAAATCTGAAATCTGAGGGTGCATAAAAAATCAAAATACTGAGAAAATCACCTTTAAAGTTGCAAATGAAGTTCTAAGCAATGAATATTACTAATCAAAAATTAAGTTTTGATATATTTACAGTAGGAAATTTACAAAATATCTTCATGGAACATGATTTTTACTTAATATCCTAATAATTTTTGGCATAAAAGAAAAATCTATAATTTTGACCCATACAATGTATTTTTGGCTATTGCTACAAATATACCCCAGCGACTTAAGACTGGTTTTGTGGTCCAGGGTCACATAATGGGAACCTGTTGCTCTGAGCTTGCAATGATTTAAACTAAAAACTACACCTCTTTGAGGGAAAATCTGCAGGATCGAGATGCCTTAGTATGAAGTGTAAGCAAACAAATGCATGTGAAGCAGCAACAGGGGCACCTTAGCATTTTAACACTAATCTCTGCTTTAAACAACTGTGTAAGCACATTTTTCCCAAGCTTCCACAGAGGGACTAATTACATGGGAACAATGCTGCCCACGTTGTTTTAAGACAGAACTAACATGAGAAATGTGCAGTTGTCTGTCGGTAAGCGTATTAATGGTCATAGCGTGGGCAGTGGCTCTTTTCCTTCTTTCTCTCCCTCTGTTTTGTGTGAATGAGTAAGCGGGACAGGTGCAGGACTATGACATCAGCTATGCGCACTCTCCTCCCCTGGTTCCCATGGTCACCACGCTCTCACAGCTGCAGTGTAAAACAAATGGCATGTAACAGCATCAAAACAGCCATTAGGGAAAATCAATACGCCCCCCATTTGAGTCAAGCCTCCCCCTGCATTGAATCAAGCACATTTAATTGAATGATATAAGTAGCTGAAGAGTGAACTATCCATTTGCTCCCAGTTCCAGCCTGACTTTGATGGAAGAGAATCTCACAAAACCTAAGAACACGTCCAGATCATACCTTACCTTAAAATCAATGGAAATAAGTAGCTAGATTTTGCTTTTAAAAAATAGATGATTCTTTTAAGGATTTTCGTTACTCTACAGAAAATATATATATATACATATATTTTTTCATTATATCAATAAATGTTTGGTAAGCAGCAAATAGGCATATTATAATGATTTCTGAAGGATCATGTGACACTGAAGACTGAAGTAGAGCCTGCTGCAAATTCAGCTTTGCGTCACAGGAATAAATTACATTTCAAAATATATTTAAATAGAAAAAATTTATTTTAAGTGGTTATAATTCTGACTTGTACACAGGTTTAATTTAAAATAATGAAACTTGGGTGCGAAAAAGCTGATCTTTATGGATAATCTTATGATTGCGCTTAACTTATTTTGGACTGGGTATTTATTATTAACTTTTTAATAGTATTAGTATCAGATGAGCATTGCAGAACTGAACAAACACATTTTCATTATGGAAATGCTTGAATAATTTAATAAAATAGAATACATAACTCTTTAATTTAGGTAGCGAATTAGCTGGAAATATACTTAATTTGACTTCCATAGTAGGAGAAAAAAAAAGGAGTGTGGAGTCGGGTACCAGAGGAGGGTGGGGGGACCCAGAATGAATCGGTTCCCACATTCTTAGAATATCTTCCTTTTTGTTCTGCAGAACAAAATCATTCATACAGGTTTGAAACTACTTGAGGGTGAGTAAATGATGACAGAATTTTCATTTTTGGGTGAACTATCCCTTTAAAATGTCAAACATTGCAAAATGTCTTGATATCTTGCAAGGCTGTCTAGATGGATGAATCTGCAGATCAAATCTGTGATATGGAATGATGTGAATGCTCTGTGACTGAGATCTTTTTATATCTGTCTAGCTGAGCTCTGAGTGGTGGGTGTGAGAAATGCTGCTTACCCTTTGGAGGAGGAAGTGATGTATCTGGGCTCTGTAAACTCCTAATGCTGTGAAATACTGACCAGATGACAGATGTGAATTGTTGTTTTTCTCTTATTTGCCTCCAAAGCCTAAGAACAGCTGACTGGGGTTCAATGTCAGAAAAATTGAGACTCGAAGAACTGAGGTGGTATTTTGGTTTTTCATGCATCAAACACATGTACTGCAATAAAGATATAGGTTTAGCATTGCTTAAAGTTACCAAATTTAAAGCAAATCTATTCCATCTGGATATTGTGATCCTTGTCATCAAATTTACTACATCCCATGATGTCCATGCAAAATCACAAAGTGATTTTTACAGTGTTCTGGCCATGCAGTTGCATGTCTTAATCTACTCCCAGCTTGAGTGACTTGTTTAAGTCTGTGAAATCACCATTGACAATCTGATCAATAAGATGGTTTTATTGACACCATTGACAATCTGATCAATAAGATGGTTTTATTGAATGCAGCTTTCATGGGAAACTCATCATGATGTAGTGGTGGATATACTAAAAAATGGACTAAAAGAGACCCAAAAATGAGGGTTACACACTTGTGCTCTCCTTCGGCAGAACTGCTTTGAAATTAGTGTTTGGTATGACAAAGCATCTCAGGGTTACTACATCTGGCATGAGGCCAGATGAAATTCACATGCTATGTTGAGAACAAATGTGGACCGATCGGTGAGACAAATCTATATGTGATGCATCACAGAGTTTGAAGTCTTTAAGTTTGCATTAGGAGCTTCTCAGAGCATTAATTCTAAATGATTTTCTCATCTTCAGTATTGATGCTATAAGATCTTCATTATGTATTACAGCACTAGATATCATTCAAACTCTTCTCTTCAGAGTTCATTACAAACTTTAAGTGGATTAAATAGACTGACTTAATATTATCAGTGAAACCTTCTAAATACACTATGAATTTATGATTACACAATTACACTTAATCAGATAAGAAGAACAGCTCAAATTAATATACTAAATCACAACAAAATATAGCACAACAAAAGTTATTTGGCTTATATTTGCACATGATGTCATCATCTCTAATATCACTTCTTTGCCTTAATAGCTTGCAGCAGCGGGACCCACTTTGACTTCTGAGATGAGGAGGAAGTGGGCTGTTTCAGAGCTCTAGGGTTATGTGGGCCGTCGTATTCATCAGCCTCAGAAGTGATTTCCATCTTCTGGATGATCAGCTTGAGCAGGTTATGCTGTTTCTCCAGCATACAGAACATCGCTTTCAACCTGAAGGGAAGAGCGGATCAAATGCAGTATGTTGTATGTCTGACAACTTACATAGGCTTAAATAGATGAGTGAATAAAAATACAAGTACATGTTAACTGATGCAACCACATGCCACTGCTCAGTTGTAATAAAATGCTTGTTTTTGTTATGAAATTATGAGCAGACTGTATTTCAAAAATTATTTTGAAAAGTATATGTTATAAATCACATTATCTGAAACGCTCTAAAAAGTAAGGTAGGTGAGATATGGAAATTAGAGCTGTGTGCCATTCATATTTGAATTGCTAAAAGCTTTAAAATTAAAATTCAAAGGAATTTGCTTTATGAATATGAATGTGTAGTTGATGGTGCATTATAGCCAATGAACACTAGAGGCTGCTCTCCCACAAGTCTGAAAGGTTTGTGGCAGTGCTATTTTAGTATCATTATTAAAGTTTTAGTACTTTTTTGGTACATATATTGAATACATCTATATCGTTTTTAAGTTTTAGGTTATCTAGTCATTTTAGTAATTCAACTTAAACTAAACAAAAATGAGAAATATTGCTTTACTAGCTCAAGTTCGCAAAATATTTTACCCTGTTCCCCATGTTATTTTTAAACCGGGAGTGTTTATGATTGTAGTGCATGGTAATAACCCTGGTTTGCTTACATGCATCCACTGGTTAGATGTTAAGTTTTTAGTGCATTTATATTGCCAAGTACAAACACACCAACACAAAAAGACTAAAAAAATAATATAATAAAAAATCTGAACTATAATATTAAGATAAAATTAAATAAAATTGAAATTTAAATAAATTAAATAAAATTAAGAAAATAAAGAAAATAAAATTCAAAATAAAAAATTGTAAATATACAATTAAAAGTAAATAAAATACAATAAAAGAAGGATAATGCTCCAAAATACACCAAACACACACCACACACCACACAATAAAATAACAAATAAATTAAAATAAAATACAATAAATAATAATAATGTAATTAAATTAATTAAATAAGAATGAAATTAAAATAAAATAAGAGATTATGCTCAAATATTTTGTAGAGGTTTCAGAAAACTTGTTTAACAGCTTGGCACTGTGCACTCAAATTGTACACTTAAATGTATCTTTAATACATCTTAAAGTACTAATATATATCCTTTAAAGGTAGTTTAGGTACAAATATATTTTTGAATGTTGTTAAAAGGTGCAGAGGTATACCTTAATGTCCCAGTGACAAGCTGTTGTACTTCTAAAGGTACAGTTTTGGCACTTTTATTCTGCAGATGGTTTTATAGGCACATTATTGCATAAAAAGGCTGATAAACCTTCTCATTTTTTATTGTGATGTTCAATAAATGGAGAAATAGAAATCTTTTCTAAAAAGTTCACATTATAACATACGTTTCTGCTCAAACCCTTTTTGTTGCTCAAAGTTGGTGTTCCTGAGTAAACCCAAAACAGCGGTGGAAGTACAAAGAGATCACCTGTTCTTCTGTTTGTGCAGCTCTCTCTCCAGAGGCCCTCCTTGCCGTGAACAGAGGTTCAGACGGGTGCGAACTCTGTTTTGGATCTCGCCCTCAATGAGCGCCTGCATCAGCACTTTCTGTATTACAAATGATTGTCATTAAAAGTTAATATTCACCAAAATGTCTTTATTGTTTGAAAAAATGTTTTGTACAGAATTTTATCAGAAGTTCATGTGTGACCAGAATAGTAATAACAATTGTTATTGTTATTATAGACAAACCTTGCATTTATTGGGATAGATGGTGATAGTCGGTTTGTCCACACGCTTCAGGAACCAGTAAGGTAGCTTCTCCTCAAGGTCAGTGTGAAGATCTATCTGTAATGAAGTGCTTTCTTGAGTAACGTGAAGCACTACTTATACTTTTACTGATAAGAGTTCTTTTTCCTGTGTTGGTGCTTTTCATTTTGAAACAGTTTTTTTTGTCAATAATTTGTGCCATAGCTGCCACTGGTAGTCAGACGCTGGTGGCA
This sequence comes from Sinocyclocheilus anophthalmus, assembly GCA_018155175.1. Lineage (NCBI taxonomy): Eukaryota > Metazoa > Chordata > Actinopteri > Cypriniformes > Cyprinidae > Sinocyclocheilus > Sinocyclocheilus anophthalmus. The sequence goes on from JADLZN010007999.1 coordinate 295,371, forward strand.
GTAGGGGGAGGGAGTCATTAATATTTTATCATTACAATATTTTAATACCAATCATATTTTAGTTATATAAAATAAGTTTTAAATGCTAATTTTGGGGTCAGTAAGACGCTTTTAATTCTCTTATGCTCATCAAGACAGAAAAATACAGTAAAAAAGTAATATTGTGAAATATTATTACAATTTAAAATAACTATTTTCTATATTTTAAAATGTATTTGTTATATTTATTCCTACTATGGCAAACTGACTTTTGCACAGCAGCCATTACCACAGTCCCCCCTCCTACAACCACCGCCAACAATTCTACTATGCGGTAGTTGCTGTCAAGAAACATTTCTTTAATTGTTGATTCAATGTTAAAAAACAGGTATGGATTGCCGACATACTGTTTCCGTGGAGTTTTTTTTTTCCTGCTCTTTGATAATAAGAAAGTCAATAATTATGTGACATTATAAATGTCTTCAGTCCACTTTGATCACAGTGAATGCATGCTTGCTGAATAAACTTACTATATTAATTTATTTTTTCTTAAAAGAAAAAAAAAAATCTGACCTCAAACTTTTGAACAGTAGTTTATTGTTAACTTTGCCAACTTTGAAAGTACACTACCAAGTAAATTTTTTAAAATCACAAATTTAAAAACACCACAAATCTCCAATTTTGATTAAACGGGGTCTTTAAATCTTACTAGGTTTTGTAAAACAATTTAGCAAAATACTGCTAAAAATGTACATCAATTAGCTGTAGTCAATGCAGTCTGCTCACCTGCATGGCTATCCTCTTCAACTCTGCATTTCTCTGTACCTCTGCGATGTCTCCTACTGCCAAACCAATCTGCAACATAATTTAGACAAATAAGCCTAATATGTCCTAACATATTGCAGTCATCACTAACAATAATAGCTGGCTTCCAGCAGGCAAGTGTTGAGTGTCCTACCATTAGGTTCATGAGAAGAATAGGCATGAGGAGCACAAAGATCACAAAAATAAAATAGGTGACTCCAGGGAATGCCATGCGGCCATTTTCATAAGCGTTCAGAAATGTGCTCTGGTAATTCAGCTCTCCCACTGTCATCACAAATGTCTGGGCTAATGCAAGGCTGATGGAGCTGAACTCATCCTGTCGAAAACAGCAAACAGTAAACATCATTATCAAACCACACTGATTTGCCAAGACTTGACAGGTCTGTCATGCTGGGTTGATATGATCTCTCTGTTTGGACTTACCTGGTGGAGCATCAAAGCGTAGAAGGCCAATCCAAACGCAAGTAAGAGGAAGATAAAGAGAATCATGATGCACAACAGGGTCCTAATGATTCCACCAAACATCACCACGTAAATTCCAATTCTCTCAAACCTGCCATGTGAAAAGGGCATATGAAATTGATTTATGAAATAAATAAAAAAAATAAAAATTAAATTATTTCTTTTAAGTGAGTGTAGATTATGCCAAACAGAACAAAAGTTTTGTTAATTATGTTTTTTTATTTATTTTTTGTATTTTATTTTAATGTGTAGTATATGAAAAACTGCTTTATTAAGCAAGGATGCATTCAATTGGTGAAAAGTGACAGAAATCTTTTGTAAAATTATAAATTTCTTTACTATTGCAAATAATGGTTTCCACAAAAAATATACCAATATTGATAATAACAAGAAACATTCTTTAGCTCCAAATAAGCATGATTAGAATGATTTTTGAAGGATCATATGACACGGAAGACTGGAGTAATGGCTGCTGAAAATGTAGCTTTGCATCAAAGGAATTAATTACATCATAAAATACTGTATATTAAAATAGAAAACAACTTTCAATTGTACTAATACCTTTCAATTGTAATAAGATTTCACAATATTACTATTTTTTACTGCATTTTAAATCAAGTAAATGCATTAAAACATTAAAAAAACTCAAAATCTGAATCCGAACAGTAGTGTATACTAAATTTTAAAAATAGGGAAAATTAACATGCACAATATCAAATATCGACTCATATGGATACATTTATAAAAATCTCAAATAAAGGCTGATAATATAGTATCAATATATATTGTGCATTTCTTACAACATATACACTAAATACAATTTATAGTACTTCATTTTATTAATCAGCTTATCATGTACTGTAATTAATTTGATTAGAAATTTGAATTGATTGGCACCCCTAGTAAAATACAGTTTATTTGAGATAAATCCGTAGAAAATGTGACTTGTTCATATTCAAATTCTAGGAAGGCCACTAAAACTAAACCTCTGAAAGTAGAGCAGGAAAGCGATCCATGAAGTCAGAATGGCGAAAGCTCCAGCCTCCCATTGCCATGTGTTCTCTAGATTGAAGCACATGGGAAAGACAAAGACTAAAGAGCTAATAGCTGCACCCCAGTCAGCAGGGTTAGAGAAGTCCGTGAAGTAGTTTATTCGCTGTAATGTAAAAGACATGAGGAGTTAAATAAAATCAAACATTTAGGTACCAAACATAGTGCAATTTGAATACCCTCGCCAGTGGCAAATAGAACAATAGAGTACATACTACAATGCATGCAAAATCTGAGCTGTGTTTTTATAGCTAAATCACTTGGCTGGAAGGCTTAGAGCCCTGCAAGGGAATCCCCTCAGCAAAGGCATAAGTGTTTAATTTGCATCATGACATTTATGATTAGTGATGGTTTGATTGCCCTCTGCTGAGAGTCTGTGTTGTAGTATGAGAGGAATTTATAGTGGATGCATCATGGGAAGTGATGACATAACTATTACCTGCTGAGCCAACTGCGCCAGCTCTTTGCAAACGGAATACACATTAAAGACAAGCACCATGATTATACAGGCTGAGATTAAACTTTTTTGCTGGATGGAGATAAAAAGAGACAGAGAGTGAGAGAGAGTGTCATTACAACATTATCACCAAATTAATTACATTAACATAATGATTGTATCACTTTTGATTCATAACCCAACTAGCATATTGTGCTTAATTAAAATCTCTGCTATGGTGTGTGCATGTTCCTCACATTCAAATATGGATAATAATAATAATGCCAATATGACTATTGTGTGACATTTCTCAAAATATAAATGGTAATATGCATACAAGATTAGACATACTTAATTTCATGGGGATTATAACCTTGGAGCTGATGAATAAAGGGGAAGTTGACGAATGCCATTCAGTTCATAATGACACTCGTTAAATTAAGTAACAGGACATGGACAAGGTTATAAGGAAGTGAATGCAAATGTGAATGGATATGTGACATGACATTGTACACGTGATAGACTATGGAGTCCATTAGTGCTTGTCTTCCATGGCTTAATAATTTATTGCCAGACTTGTAACCACGCTGATACCAGGGTCCTTTTGACGGCCTACACATGTAGTGACCAGGGTGGACGTAAGTATGCGAATAGGTCTGAGATGACAGGGTGATTGTATATGATTCAAAAAGTATGATGTAATACCTGGGCTTTTCTATCCTCCGTGACGCGCTAGGGAGTACCTTAGAATTACATGAGCTTGCTCCGCCCAATGTATCCTCTGTATGGAATGGAGTGCCGTCATGAATATATTTAACACAGCACAAGCAACAGTTTTAAGCTTGCAACACATCTTAGTGTGGATGTAATTTGTTAAATAGAAACACACCGTGTTCAGCGCACCAAGACACTAACGCATGCATTGGACGTCAGGTGGAAATTTAGTTGGGGATGTTTTACCTAGCTGTTTGAAACTTATCATTCTGCCGGACACCCATTCACTGAGAGGAGCAAGACCTGAACTGGATCAATTTCTCCAAATCGGTTCTGATTTTAAGCAGCAAAAACATCTTGAGGGTGAGTGCTTTTTATCTCTTGGGACTGACTTAGTGCTCTAAATAGAATCGACAAATAAGGTATCATGCATTACATGTATTCAGAAAAAAAAGGTTAGTCTAAAAATTTTAATTAGGTATCATTAAAGGGATAGCTTCACCTAAAAATATAGTACTGCAACGATTGACACCTCAAGCCATATAGGTGTATAGACTTTCTTCTTTCAGACGAATACAATCGGAGTTGTATTAAAACATGTCCTAGCTCTTCCAAGCTTTATAACGGCAGTAAATGGTGATCAAGATTTTGAAGCAAAGTGTAAAAGTGCATTCAAGCCATCATAACAAAGTACTCCCCATCCATATTTAAAGAACACAAAAGACGCAAAAACCTTTAATAAAACTGAATCTCTAAGCTTCACCGCTACCTTGACGTACCAGCGTGTCATTTGTTACACACATGTAGACTTACACTCTACATGGTGTGAACGCTTCACTAACACGACTGAGCATCAACTTCCTATAAGTGTGCACCCCGACGAACCTCTAAGAATAGAAATGGGCGTGTCTACGCTTCTAAAGAATACGGGCACTGACCATTGGGTGACAGATTGTGTTGTTTCAAACAACGAACCAAGTTCGATTCGTCTCAGATTGATGGTATGAGGGGATCGTGAAGTGTGTCAACGAACCCCACCAGGAAGGTAGACAGCTAATAGGTGCCATCTGCCCACTACCCAGAACCCTTGCTTCCCTTGTCCGCCTCCTGTCCAATCACACACAGTGCGAGTAGGAAGTATTCAAATGTTTTACTTCGTGCTCGCACTCTTTATGTTTGAGAATGAAGGGTGATATGAGTAGCCACCACTGTACCTGGTGATCCCTTGTAATCGCGTGTGCAGCATAGACAGTAAAAATGGCAGTGGACTTGTGACACTTGTCTTTGGGCCATAAACCAAACAACTGCACTTTCAGAAACGGAGGATATCATAGTAGGGTTTAACACACACAGTCGGTGAACACAGAACTGACTACCGGCCATGAACTATCTTCTACAGTACTCCTACTGCATGGGCTACCCCCCACCATGTCTACGTCCAGATATTTTTGGCTCACGGGGTGAGTGAGGAGCTCCAGACGGTTGTACCGCACCATGGCCTAGTGTGGTACAAGAGTTACAATTTATTCTCACACTGTTTTAGGATGCAAAAAGAATAAGAGCTTTGTATTTAAGAATGTATAGTGTACAATGGGGTCTAAAAGTCAGATATCACTGGAAACAATGCTTATAAGGAACATGACATGATTTTACAGTAAAATACTTTTAAATTGACAGTTTTGAAACTGTAAATTTCACTGTAAGTGAAAGAGATGTAAGTGAAATGTCTAAGAGTTGTAAGAGATGACTGTAAGTGAAAAAAGATTGTCACCTTATAATTTACAGTTATTAATATTCAATTTTTTATGTTTTTTACTGCATATACAGTATATATATTAAGGGGACTTACGTTCATAGCAGCTAAAGGTTGGCACTTCATTGCTTTGTCTGCTTTAGCATACTTCATTGACTGTATTGGAGCCTGAAGCCACTGAAAACCATACTTGATCTGCCAACAACATTGAACAATTATTAATAATTTTAATGCAACTTTTTGCACATTTGTGCAAGGCTTACATGATAATCCGGACTGTTGGCATCATGATCAGATTCTAAAATACACCGGTCCAGAAGGTGCTGTTCAGAAAAGAGAAGGGTTTCATGTCAAAGATTTTTATATAAAAAAAATTATAGATTTTAATAAGGTGAGAAGTTAATTTACAGACCTTAAAAGACTCTGGGAGGAACTCTATGATGTCTATCACGGGACAGCGGGATGTTGCTTTAAATGACTTTATTGCCTCGCCACACCTGCAGTGAATTAATATAACTTTGTCAATCATTGGCAGACTGCAGAGGAGAAAAACAATATAGGTTTAAAAAAAAAAAACATCTCTTTTGAGTTTTGCAAAGGTAGTCCCTCAATCAATTCTCTCATTTTGTTCCATTAAAAATCCTACACTGAATCCTACACTTTTTTTTTTTTTAGATATTTTATTTCAAAAGCAACTTGAAAAGGAAACTGAAACGTCGTTTTAAAAAAAAAAATAGTTTGTTTTTCTAGCTAAGAAAAACGTCTCGGGGATTGTGGTAACACTCGTTCCCGAAGAGGGAACGGGAGACGTTACGTCAGTCGGACTGACGAATTGGGATCTCGCTCGAGAGCCCAATTACCTTCGAGTGTAAACTAAACAAGCCAATGACAGTTGGCGTGCATGTTTCGCCACGTGCACCCCGCCCTGCCGTGCGGGTATAAAAGGATGACGCCGAGTGGCAAGACGCACGTATAGATACAGTTTTCGCTGAGCGAGCCGAGGACTACAGCGCGCCCACCCGGCAGTAACAGGGTGTTACAGCAGAACTTGTGGGCGACGGAACATACGTCTCATTCCTATCCTTCAGGGAACGAGGGTTACACAAGTAACCGAGACGTTCACTTTCAGTCAGTCACTCTCAACGTCACGTCAGAGGACCGACGAATTGGGATCTCGCTTGGAAAAACGCCACTATTGCTGACCCCCTCCAGTGCACTGCGGAAGCCGGCAAGTCCCCTCACACCAGCTGGGGCGGAAGATAGGAAAGCGGCTAGGCAGAGGTGTCCGCCACCGCTGTTCCATACAGTGGTACATTGGAAAACACTGGGAAAGCTTACCCAGTTGGGAACGCTACAGAAGCCACATCCTGCATATAGGAGGTATCATGTGGAATACACAAATGGACTGGCCCAGGGCAGTGCTACATAAGGAATGAGTCCTCGGGTACGACTAACCCCAGCATGTCGGGTGTAAGACAGCTATTCAACTTTTCGGACTACAAAAGCAGACATGTCTCAAACTACAGGATAAGCCTAAGCAGATTGTAAATGGAGGGACACACAACTTCAAGAAATCGTTCACACGCCTAAAAAACAATCGAATGCAGCCTACCAGCTTTATTTCCTTCTTTTCCCTCCCTGTCTTTCCCCTTTCCCTTTCTCTTCCCCCCCCTCCTCCCTCTTCCTTTCTTCCCTCCCCCCCTTGATATAAAATCATTATAGCTACCTACAGACAGAATCGCCGGAAATAATCATTCACCCTACTCATTGTTATCTAGCTAGGGTCCTCATAATACTAGATGGCCCAGAGAAACGCTTGCCAGGGAAAGACACGGGTTTACCGTGAGGGGAGCCGTACCGTGGAGGAATACACATGTGGGATCACCTGAAGTGGGAATCACTACACACGGGCACATAGCCCAGCACAAGGGTTGACCTTGGGCATGCACACGAGTGCTGAGCTGGCGTCTGGCGCTCCGCCACACCTGACCACCGAGGGTGCTGGAGGAACTCCAAACAGTGTTCGTCATGAGGAGACTGAATTGAGACGCAGTACACACAAGGGAAACCACGGATCCGGTCCTTCGAATTAGAGGGGAAATGGCCGGCAACGCAAGCGTGGATCGGACACCGAAGGGTCCGGTGTCCTGTCTAGCCTGAAGTGCGTGGAGTAACACGAAATGGAGGACACAGGTCTACACAGGCAGAGTATAACAGAAACTCTATCCAAGACGTGTTTTCAGTTAGGCGAGTACGCCCAGCCGGAAAGCTCTACAGATGTCTGCTTATCGAAGGCAGCCCGCGCAAGTGCCCAAGAAAGGATGCCACTTCCTACTCGTTGTAGAGGACTCTCACTCCCAGACGGGGGGCAGAGGACCAATCCGATGGGCCTGGTATTCTAAGACTATAGCCTCCACTATCCAGTGGGAAAGTCTTTGTTTGGAGACAGCTTTTCCCTTCTGCTGTCCTCCGAAGCAGACAAAGGGCTGGTCTGAGGTCCTGAAGCTCCGCATACAGTCCACGTAAATGCGCAGAGCGCGAAAGGGACAGAGCAGAGCGATGGCTGGGTATGCCTCCTCCCGGGGCAGCGCTTGCAAGTCCACCACCTGATCCCTAAAAGGCATGGTGGGAACTTTGGGCACGTATCCAGGCCGGGGTCTCAGGACAACATGAGAGTTACCCGTTCCGAATTCTAGGCACGAATCGTCAACCAAAAATGCCTGCAGGTCCCCTACCCTCTTGACCGAGGCCAATGCAGTGAAGAGCACTGTCTTTAATGACAGAAACTTAAGCTCTACTGACCGCAGAGGCTCAAAGGGCTCCTCCTTCAAAGCCGTCAGGACCGAGGGGAGATCCCAATAGGGTAACAGGTGAGGGCGCGGAGGATCTAACCTCCTTGCCCCTCTGAGAAAAGAGAAACCTGATGACCAAGTCGTGCTTCACAACAGACTTACCGTCTACTGCATCGTGTGCGGCAATGGTGGCAACATACACTTTGAGGGTGGAGGTAGACAGCCTTCGCTCCAACCCATGCTGCAGGAAAGAAAGCACGACTCCAATCGGGCATCTACGGGGGTCTTACCGGTGGGAAGAGCACCAATCAACGAACAGGTTCCACTTCAGCCTGTAAGCGTGTCTGGTAGACGGGGCTCTAGCGGAAGCGATGGTGTTTACTACAGCTGGATGGTAGGCCACTCAGAACCTCTGCATCCAGTCCAGGGACCACAAGTGGAATCCACAAGTCTGGCACCGGGTTGCCAGAGGGTGCCCCCTCTTGCGGAAGGACCGATCCTTCCTCAGAGGAATTGCCAAGGAGGGGCTGTCGCGAGGATCATTAGGTTCGGGGGAACCAAGTCCGACTGGGCCAGTATGGCGCTACCAAGAGGACCTGCTCCTCGTCCTCCCTGACCTTGCACAGTGTCTGTGCGAGAAGGCTCACTGGGGGAAACGCGTATTTGCGTAGGCCCCGAGGCCAGCTGCACGCCAGTGCGTCCGTGCCGAGGTGTGACGCAATGGTCGAGTGTGTCACCAGCGGCCAGTACATGTAGCATTTGGACCAATCAGAGACACAACTTTTTGTTATATTTAACAAACAATATCTAATGCCCCCTCACCTAACCAAAAGGCCAATTACGAGGGTCTATGGACCCTTCCCCCGAAGTGCACCTAACACCTCAGAAAGGCAAAACAGGCCCTCTGGTCCCCATGACAACTAATCATGATATCACTGGTTTTATTACGCCTCCAGGAATGTGAGTAGGATAAACCATTCTGTGTCCCCAGGCACAAATGCACAGTAGAAAGTGACTTTTCTACTAATTAATTCATAGGAAAACATTCTTTGAATGAACACCCATTTTCTTCAGGCAATTGTGTATATTATTGCTGTTTTGTAATAATCTGTTGTATTATAGACTATTTTAATTCATGCTTACGATAAACCACTCATACATATAAGTAACTATTTCATGTCTAGTAACTATGAATTCGCCTTCTTATGATCGAAACAAGCGTGTATATTATATGCTGATACCTATGCAACATATTGATGTTCTAAGAATTTTTACTAATTTGTGCCTCAACACCCAAGCGAATTACATACGCAAAATACGCTAGTACAGACAAGAGTCAAGTAAATACTCCCCAGTCATTTCCAACTCCCCCCTTTGGCCAGTATTGTCAGCCATTCCTCATGGACCAACCCATCTGAGAGGCACATTCATGTGAAGGTTGCTGCAAAGTTTGTAGGCATGAATGGACAATAGTATAGTTCACGAGAATGGAGCTCGCCAAGCGCAAGTCAACCGTGCGGAGGTGGTAACGGATGTCCCGGCAACTGCGTCATCACGGCAATTTCATGTCTGCGTAAGACCAACACCGCTTCAGGTACATATCCAACACGAGCATCTCATCTTCAGCCTGAAGTTAGTGCCCTGTTCTTCGGGTCTTTCAGTGCCCCAGGAGACTATCTTTTCATCAATGCTCTGACTCAAAAAACTTTGCGCGGCTTTTACTGGATATTCCCCATTGTATATATTGTAATCCCTCCACACGTGTTCACGATGATCCTTAACCACCGACCAAGCCATCATGGCATCCATGCGACCCTCACTTTCCACAGGACCGCCCGAGACTAGCAAGTCATCAAATTCGTAGTTTATTAATTGATACATTAAGATCAGTAAACACTTTTGACAACAGGTGTGTTTGAACTTAAAATCTGCGTTTTCCCTCAGGTTGTAGATCTGTTGATATGCATGTTCCATAAAATTATTCTTATGACTCTTTCTATGCTGAGTTATATCTTTTGGGGGTTCGTGGAACTCTTCTATACCACATGTATGGTGTGTGATGTGTGGTAGGTGCATGTTAGACCTGCAGTTTATGTGTGTATGTGGTATGTTAGACCAGTTATGTGTTTATGTAGTATGTTGGTCTAGTTTAAGTGTTTATGTAGTTAATTAAACCTTACTTGTATCACACTTGACATTGTTCAATGTTTGCTCATAACTGGAGTCACTTAATCATGCAGATTTACGTTAACAAGCTATTGTAGGATTGTACAGTAAGGAAGTTATTTCCCTTAACCAGTAAATTAACGTTTTTAGAATTGACAAGACGGTTGACCCTGTGTGGTCAGCTAAATATCTACAGTGGATCTATAATATGAATAGTTAATTATAACTAGTAATGGTTAATTATTCATATTTCCCATGAACTGAGGCGGCTACACATGCTTGTCGTGCAGCAGCGATTTGAAGCGGCGCAGAGCAAGCCATACTGTTTGCAACTCGAGGCAGTTGATATGCCATTGCAGTCGGGGCCCCAACCAGAGCCCCACAGCTGCATTCCCACTGCACATGGCAACCCAGCCCCTGGCGGAGGCATCTGTTAACACAACAACATGCCTGGATACTTGCACAAGGGACACCCCTGTCCGAAGAAAGACAAGATCTGACCACGGGCTGAAGGTCTGACGGCAGAACGGGGTGACTGAAACCCGGTATGTGCCGTGTCGCCATGCCCATCTCAGGACCCGGTCGTGAAGCCAACGCTGAAGCGGTCTCATATGAAGCAACCCGAGCGGCGTGACAGCGGCGGCGGGCTTTGGGGGGGGATGACACCCTTATGTCCCAGGAGCATATGAACGGTTTCGTGGAACCGCCGTTTTTTTTTTTTTTTTTCCTCTGGTGGGGTGCTGGAAGGACCCCAGGCAGTTCAGCATCGGCTGGGCACGCTCTACTGAGAGACGTGCCGAAAGGTTGAACGAGTCCAGCTCCATGCCGAGAAAAGAGATACTCTGCACCGGAGAGAGTTTCGCGAAGCCCAACCTCCCTCAATGAATGAGGGCTGCCTCCACAAACCTTGGTGGTGAAGACAAAAGGCGACAAGGACAGCCCGAAGGGGAGGACCTTGTACTGATACGCTCGCCCTTCGAACGCAAAGTGGAGAAATGGTCTGTGTCGAGGAAGAATCAAGACATGAAAGTACGCGTCCTTCAGGCCGATCACTGCAAACCAATCTCGGGGACGGACGCAACCGAAGATGCGTTTCTGCGTCAACATCTTGAACGGGAGCTTGTGAAGGGCCCGGGTCAGTACGCGCAGGTCCAGGATCGGTCATAACCCACCGCCTTTCTTGGGTACAAGGAATTATGGCCTGTTTGCTAAGAAACCTGCCTCATGATCGGCTGGGGAATGGCGTATCGCGACCTTCGCCAGCAAAGGACCGCGAGTGATTACTTGCACGCAAGACCGGAGCATCCCTGTCCAGCACAGAGGTGAACCGAATGCTCCTGAACTTGGGAGGGCGCCGGGCGATTTGAATCGCGTAGCCGAGTCTGATGGTTTTCATGAGCCAGCGAGACGGCCTGGGGAGCGCTAACCAGGCCGCCAGCGACCGAACTAGCGGGACCAGGAAGACCACCGGCAGTGGTGCAGCGAAGTGGAACACAGGGACCCAGCCCGGGAGGCTGTGCGTCCCAGGGTGGGTTCTGAGTGCGCAGCGCGCCACTTACCTGGTTCCACAGCTGGGCAGGGGGCTCGCGAGGAGGCATAGCGTCCCTGAACCGGACCCTGCTGCCCATAGGCGAAAGGAGAGGGGAATGGCCGTGTAGAGACTGGGTCCCGTGCACCGCCATCCTCGCCCTCTTGGGACCCGGAGGCAAAGGAAACTGCTCTTTTATTGAAGTTTTGGGTACCACTGGCTGGGTTAGCGTGGCGGAACAGAAAGAAAACAAAACATTCTCACCCTGCCCTCCTATGGGGAAGGGAGTGGTGCGGTCACCATCTCCTGAAAAGCACGATCCAAGAACTCCGGGTTGCCCGTCCCAGGGACGCTGCCTGCCCTGGCGCCTCACGGGCTTGGCAGGGGCGGAGGCGGAGGCGGGCTGCGCCGGTTTCCTGCGGCCAGTTCCACGCTGCGGCCGTTGTGAAGGCTGCTGCTGAGGCCGCGCCGGAGTGGTTGTGGAGGCCGCAGGAGGGCACCCTCGCGACGAGCAGACAGAGGGGCTGCAGACAGCTGTGGGGTGGAGACAGCAGCAGACCGCCGGGGCAGGATATGTCGAAAACGCCTCTGTCTGCTTCTGCACGGCGGAGAACTGTTGGGCAAAGCCCTCCACCGCTTCGCCGAATAGGCCGGCCTGGGAGATCGGGGAGTCCAGGAAGCGATGCTTGTCGGCCTCCCTCATATCCGCCAAGGTCAGACATAGGTGGCGCTCCTGGACCACCAAAGTGGACATCGTCTGACCCAGGCCCTGCGCCGTGACTTTCGTCGCCCTAAGCGAGAGGTCCATCGCCGTGCGCAGTTCTTGCAGCACACCTGGGTCAGCACCACCCTCGTGTAACTGCTTCAACGCCTTGGCCTGGTGGTCTTGCAGGAGGGCCATGGCGTGCAGGTTGGAAGTGGCCTGTCCAGCAGCACTGTAAGCCTTTGCCGTCAGCGCGGATGAGAACTCACAGGCCCCAGACTGAAGGCGTGGACTACCTCTCCAGGCCCCCGGCGGGCTTTGCGGGCAGAGCGCATCAGCAATAGCGCGCGCGGATGGGGGGATGTTCAATACCCTGGGGCCGCCCCACCAATCATCCAGCTCGAGCGTTAGGGAGAAGGAGGAGGCCCTCACAATGCAAGCGACCCTTCTGCGGCCCTGGAAAGCATAGCGGTCAGCTCTGGATCTGGCTCGGGCAACGCCACTCTTCCTGACGTTGGCAGCGCAGCCGAATCCTCATCTCCTGAGCCTAGCTCGCCCTCCGATGCAGCAGTCGAAATCCTGTCAACCGCCTGTGCTCCGCACAAGATGCTGGACCCCGACCTGTCCGAGGACCCAGCACACTCGTCAGGAAACCCCAGGTGGTGCGCCATGCTCGAGGAATGAGAGGCCCGCGGAGAAGTACTCAACGGGGAAGCTCTCACCGTAAACCTCAGGTCTCCCTGACCATGAACCGAAGTAACCCTCCGACCGGAGGAGCTAGAGTGGGGCATGGCAAGGGGGATACCCCCCCCCCACCGTTTAATGAGGAGGTATCTAGACCACAACGTCGCGATGGTCATATTCCCGCACTGAGAACATGACTCATCAATGAGCGCTGCTTCAGCGTGCTGCAAGACCAAGCACGACACACAGTGATCATGACCGTCAGATGAAGCCAGGAAACGAACACATCCAGAAACGCACGACCGGGAAGCCATCTTTAAAAAGACGCCCATCGCTCATGGAGCTCTTTTAGATATTTTTTTCTTTTTTTCTTTTAGGAAAAAAAGGAAACACTCTTTTAGAGAGAGCGCTGAAGTGCCCAGGGGAGGTTGCGGCGAGACCGCAGAATGGCAGCTGCAGCTCGCCGAGGTTTCAACACCGAGGTTAACACCAACGCCAGCTGTTTCCAAACACTCGTGGAGATTTGTCTTGTAGAAGGCTCGGCTCCGAAGCGAAAAGCTGATGTGCGTTTGCACACGCTCTCCTTTTACACCCGCGCAGGGGGGCGGGGTGCGCGTGGTGAAACACGCAGGCACACTGTCATTGGCTTGTTTAGTTTACACTCTAAGGTGATTGGGCTCTCGGGCGAGATCCCAATTCGTCAGTCACGACCCCTGGGCTCTTTGAGAACTGTTAGAACGTGAATGACCTGAAAAAAAGGGAATCAGATATACTCAGCCTAACCATAAAATGAACATTGCAACAATTTGACAATATTAATTCATATACTATTATTAATCTGAATTTCCAAGTTACTTTTTTATATTAAAAATAATACTGGTCATTTTGAATGTGGATGGCTTCTTACCTCTCACTTTCAATGACAGCATTCACTACATCTTTTTTTTCATTACGCACAGCTTCATGTAAAAAAGAGTTGTCAGCATTGTTGAGAGTGATTTCAGCTCCCCTGTCCAATAACAGCAAAACAGCACCTACATGTCCCGCTTGTGCAGCTATGTGAAGGGCTGTTTTCTGTTAAAGCATACACGTTATTAATAAGCAGTTTCATTCAATTATAATCACAAAGGACAATAATTACTTTAAAATTACAGCATAGTAAAATTATTACTGTACTATAAAAATACATCTTGAAAAAGACACTCTTTCATCAAGGCTGCATTTCTTTGATCAAAAAACAGTGTAAAGAATAATACTGTGAAATATTATTAAAATGTAAAAAAAATGTTTTCTATTTTACTATGTTTTAAAATGTAATTTATTCCTAATGTCAAAGCTGACTTTTCAGCAGCCATTACTCCAGTCTTCAGAGTAAAGCTCTTAGACAATCAGTCTATTATGCGATTTGGTGCTCAATTAAAGTTAATTACTAAAAGTTAAAAACAATGAATATTTGAATATTAATATTAATATTTTTGTGGAAACTGTAATGTATTGTTTTTCAGGATCATTTGATGAATAGAAAGTTCAAAAGAACTGCATTTGTGAGACTATGTTAATTTTTGGGGGGATCTTGTTCAGTTTTTTTCCTATGGCTTAGTAATTGTATTTCTCAAACTGATTGTGCTCCACAGTTGTTTAGGATTTTTTACGCTGCTTACCCCATCCTCATTTGTTTCGTCCAGAAGTTTGACATTGGCTGCCAGGAGGATTTTCATTGTCTGTGTGTATCCCTCAGCCGCAGCATGATGTAAACAGGACCAGCCTTTGTAATCACTAGAGATTACAAAAGACCTTATGACAGAATGTCCAGCTGAATTAACTCACAAGTGTAATTTTTGAAGCTACTAACTTAAATAAAAAATGGGAATATTAGCTTTTGAGATTTTGACGCAATTATTACCTGGTAGGGTTATTATCTTGCACTAAAACTAAAACCATAAAAACTATAAAAACCATAAAATAAACATTACCTGAATTTTTTTTTTAAAAAATTTTATTTCAGTTAGTTGCCAAGGCAATCATTTCCATTAAATGTAAGTTGAAATACTAAATTAACTAAAAACTAACACTTAATAAATCTACATTAGACATAAAAAAAACACGCAAGAAAATTATTAAAACTTTAACTGAAATGCAACTATAACAGTAACTCAATGATGCTAAAATAACACAGTATTTATGAAAAACTGCTTGTGATGACTGTGAAAATGTAGATTCCCGGAAAAGTATGATGTACCTTTGAAACAGCGCACCACTCCTGAGCAGCAGCTCCACAACTTGAGTGTGTCCTGCCATTGAAGCAAGATGGAGGGGCGTCAGACCCTTTTCATCCCAATCGTTCAGCATTTTAGAGTCTGTGAGGGTCTCCAGCAGCCTTTTACATGTGTTTGTACGCCCATATCTGACAGAAATTGGAGTAAACACTTAATATTAGCTGGAGTTATAGAGTTATATTTAGAGTGTGTAAGATTTGAAAGCTTGGAGCTATGCTGCATTCATTTGTTTTAAGGCCTGCAAAATTCTCATAAATGGTCAGAACTACCTTTGATATGTTATTATAGGTCAAAACCTATTGCATATATACAGTATATAAGAAAATATGCACAAAGATCTGATTTTGAAATAGCTGTGGCTGTATTACAAACGTTCTCACTCTGCAGCGAAGTGAAGCGCTGATTTCTTCTCCCGTGACTTTTGACCCACAAAGATATTAAGACCCAGCATATTTTTGACCGAATCGTGGATGCCAAGTTTGCAGGCGTAGTGCAGAGGAGTGCAGCCTTCAACATCCTCACCAGACAACATCTCCTTCACGGCGTTGCTCTGGAGGAGGCAATGGGCTCTTATAACTATATACAGAACATACGCATGTTTAAAACAGTACATTATGTAATAATCCATAACAAAGGGTCACTTGTACTCTAAGAGTTGTGTTCTGCATCTGACAAACTGAACTTGACATTTAGGAAGGTTTTCACACCTGTAAGACTGTCTCAGGAAGATTTTTCAGCCCTTTTGGTTGAAGAACGACAAAGTGGAGGAAGTTGCGACCTACTTTGTCTTTGATTCTGAAATTGGCACCTTTTTTCAATAAGACAATATGTTAAATATGCAGAAATGTACATGCAAATAATTTTGGAGCTATAACGTGTTGAAAATGTTTACCAATTGACAGCAAAAACGCAACTGTTTTCCAAGCACCGCATCTGGAGGCCATCAGCATAGGAGACAGTC
Organism: Sinocyclocheilus anophthalmus; assembly: GCA_018155175.1. Lineage (NCBI taxonomy): Eukaryota > Metazoa > Chordata > Actinopteri > Cypriniformes > Cyprinidae > Sinocyclocheilus > Sinocyclocheilus anophthalmus. The sequence goes on from JADLZN010007999.1 coordinate 311,700, forward strand.
CCTTACAGTCAATGCAGTCAATTTCTGCTTCCTTTCCAAGACAAATGAGATCCAAATGACAGTGAATTAGCAGCTTTATCTAAGGACATATGGTGAGATATTGGACATCAAAGGACATACGATAAGATGATGAGATATTGGGTGCTTAATATTCATCTTATCAAAAGATAACTCCAAGCTTTACAGCTTGCTGGTTCACAGAGTGCACATACAGCAGAATAAAGGTTTGAATTCGGATGTTTTAACTGCTCACATTCTCACAAAGCAGCCATTTAAACATTTACCTTTGAAATAAGATATTCAACCAACTCGACATGATCAAACAACGTGGCTCTATTAGGAAAAAAAAAGTGATTGTTAATCATTGAAGCATGGATATTAATCAAACAAATACAGCTGTGAATTGTAATAGGCCAAGCACGCTAATGGCATAACCATTATTAATACATTTGTTTGGTCATAGCAAAAAAGTGCTTTAAAAGTCATATTGTACCAACAAGAATACAAATACATATTTTAAATGACAAAAACATTGTACATATTAAACAGCTACATAGTTTGAAATGCTTTCTAGTTTCTACTTTTAGATATTGTTTCCAAATACATACATTTTACAAATTAAAATGTATATAAAGCATATAAATACATATGCAAATAATTATTTACATACGCTCGCATACATACATTATATATACATAGTTTTAAAAAAAAATCTTTAAAAGTCTTATGAAAAAAGACTAAAGAAGGTAAAGAAGTCTCATATTGCAACATTAGCCCGGGGTCGTCTGCCATGGCTCAAGGAATGATCTTTCAGTTAGATTGCTTTAATACATATTTCACCTTCATAATGTTTTCTTGTACTCTGAATAAATTAGGAGTGTGAAATCCAGTGCAGATTTGCTTAAAAGTCATAGTATGATCCTATAATGTTCTTATATTGTATGTTGCACTCCTAGCACTGAATATGAGTAATTTAATAATTTAAAGGACATTTATTTGACTTGTAAGCAGTCTACGGTGTGCATTTCTGTAAATAGTTCAGGTCTTTTTAAAGGGATAGTTCAGCCAACAATGAAAATCTTCCCATTTCAGGACTTAAACAACAAAAAAATGCCACTGGCTTTTGTGCATCTCCTAATCAAATCAGACACAGCAAGTCTGCATATACAACAGTGTGAATAAGATTTAAGATTTGTGAGTAACTTTTTAAAATGCCCTCAATGTACAGCTTGAAAAGATGTGAAATATAGCATCATTTGGACTTTTATTGTGCTTTTTGAGTTTGATAACCCGTTCACACCAAGGATGATATCTATAACAACTATAACTATGATAACTATAACTTTAAAATAATCGTTCAAATTCTATGACAATAGGGAGGTCCACACTACAACTATAACAATAATGACAATATTTTTGGAATCACTTTTAGACTGTTTTTTCCCCCAGTTGATGAATGGTAAAAACATTGACAGCCAACCAGAATCCACCTGACTTTAAACCAGCAGTATGTAGTTATGTCTATTTTTGTGACTTTAAAGCCCCCTACAGTTAAGTGAGTGGAATTCACTTTTGTAAATATATCACTGTGGTAATTACAGTGGATAGCTGTACACATGCATTTGTTGCTGCCACCCTCGGTTTTTGGAGAGATGTGTGAGAAGAAGATTCCTCTAACATCTCTGATTTGATGACATGCAGTTTCAAAAGTTGTATGAATCTATGAAGGTTGGAAGTTGTATTGAAGGCAAATGGTGGTAAAACACCTTAATAAATAAATATTGCCTATTACCTGTACATACAGTACAGTTGTTTTAAAGAGCTTGAACATTTATAAGCGTGAACATTTAGAGCTTAAACATATAAGCGGGTGTTCACCACAGGATTCTCAGATTTCTTCTCCTTCAGCGACGATGATGATCTGCTCGCCGTAGAAAGCAACGCAGCAGGAATTAAGCTGATTCGCCGCTCCTCCCGCTACCTTCAGCATCGTAGCAGCAGAGGTCCCAGCTAATTCCCCTGCCGCAATCCGGCGAGCCTAAAAACAGCCTAAAAGAGCTTAATTCTAACAGGCAAGTTCTTAAAAGAGTTAATTTTCTTGCGACGTTGTTGCAAATGTTGTGCTGCGGGTGTGGCTAGAGGAGTAGTGAGCGCGTCGCCTGTCTGGGCCGCCCCCATGCAGAGACTGCACGCTCACTGAGACGGAATGCTCTCACTGAGAGCTTGAGTCTCACCCCTCTCCACTCGCGCCCCGCCTTCTTCAATGAAGGCAGCCCCACTCTCTCATTTCTCCTCTCTCAGCAAAGCTCGGAGATAGAAACAGCAGAGTCATGGGGCTGAGCAACCAGGTTTATGCAATCGTACGCCGGCACAGAGCCTATGTGCCTGCTCTCCCCACTGCACTTTGATCTGCCGGTGTGTTTTACACGTGAGGATCAGCGCCCCTCGTTACATCGAGCTGCTCTATCCTCCTAGGCGGATCGGAGCAGAATGCTGTCACCTCTCTATTGCTGACAGCTTCGCATTGTGTGTGTGGCGCTGAAGCTGCACTCAGACAGGCTGATTTCATTAGAAAGCCCCAGTCTGTTCCTGTTTCGCTCGCTGGTCCCCTCCCACTCTCAAGTTTCTCCTCCTCCCGGTTACCTCAGAGGACGAAATGGCAAATTCTGACTGCTTTACATTTGTGTAAGCGTCGCGGAGGCTGCTTTCACTATGAAAGCCTGAGTCTGTCCCCACGCAGCTCTTTGATCGGCCAGCGTGTTTTACACATGAGGATCAGCGCCCCTCATTACATCAAGCGGCTCGATCTTTCTAGGCGGATTGGAGTAGAATGCTGTCACCAATGATTCATATCGCTGACAGCTTTGCATTTGTGTGCGCTCGCCCGGGCCACACCTACGCCGAGACTGTGCACACTGAGATAGACCGCTACAAGAACGTGTGTCTCGCTCTGCTTGAGCCGGATTTCATGAAGCCGGCCCCTCCCCTGCCGTACGAGCGGATTTAAGAGAATGTGCGCAGCTTTTGATTCTGCCCGTGTGTTTAAACATAACCATCATCAGGACCCTCTTCTAATGAGCGGTTTTGATATTTTTAGGCAGATTGAAAGGGAATGCTGTCACTAATGATTATCACTGACAGCTTCAGATTCTAGATGCGTCTGGGCCACGACCACGGGGGCTGACTGCTCTCGCTACGAGAGCATTGAGTCTAGCGCCCCCAAACAGACTCTGTTATGCCTCCAAGCACCCCATTTAGTTCTGGGTGCTGACGGCAATGTGTTTGTTGTGAACTCCGTTGTGAATACTGGGCCCGTTCAAAGCGCCCAGACAACTGGTCGCTGTTATAGCAAGAAAAATAAAACACAAACATTAAGAGAGAGCAAATTAATTTCATTTCTCGCGCGGCGTACCCACCTTAGTGCAAAGCAAGGATGCTCACGTCCTGCGTTCAGAGGTGATGAATTTGCTGGCAAAAGGAGCCGTAGAAACAGTTCCCCAAAATCAGAGCGAGTTAGGCTTTTACAGCCGTTACTTCCTCGTCCCCAAATAGGATGGTGGCCTCCGGCCCATCCTCAATCTCAGACACCTAAATCATGACCACATGAAAAGGTCGTTCAGGATGACTATACTAAAACAGATCCTTGCGCAAATTTGCTCAGGAGACTGTTCTTTTCTCTGGACCTGAAGGATGCACACTTTCACATCCAGATAGCCCCTCGTCACAAGTCATTCTTGAGATTCGCCTTCGAGGGAGTGCCTTAGCAATACACGGTCCTGCCCTTCAGGCTGGCTCCCCGCACTTTTACGAAGCACATGGACGCGGCTCTCTCCCCTCTGAGACAGATGGGAATCCGCATTTTCAACTACCTTGACGACTGGCGCGTGCTGGCCAAGTTGGAGGCAGAATTAAATCAAAAGGCCCACTTAGAGCGGCTGGGGGATAAAGTAAATTTTGCCAAGAGCACGTTGTTCCCCAGCCAGTGAATATCGTTCCTGGGAACAGTTTTCGACTCAGCTCAAATGTCATGTCGGAACGGGCTCTGGCCATACGGAGACTCGCGGCCTCTTTCGAGATTGCGACCACTCATCCTCTCAAAATGTTTCAGAGAATGCTGGGTCACATGGCTGCAGCATCTCCAGCGCTACAGTTGGGTCTGCTTCATATGCATCCCCTTCAGCGCTGGTTGAAACCACGGGTTCCATCCCATGCGTGGCGTCACAGACGCCTACATATTAGGGTGAGGGCGCATATACCGGGCAAATTGAATCGAGGAGCGGACATGTTATCAAGGAGCAATGTCTCCTCAGAGGAGTGGATGCTCCATCTGCAGACGGTTCAGAGAATCTGGGAGATCTTCGGCGAGGCCGAGGTAGACCTCTTCACCTCAGAAGACAAATCTCACTGCCCAATTTATTATTCAAAGACCAAGGACGCGTTGGACAACGATTGGCCCAACCTCCTTCTTTATGAATTTCCCCCGATCGCCCTGATCCCACACAAGGACACAAGGTTCTCCCGGTGGCCCCTCTCTGGAAGAAGCAACTGTGGCTATCAGAGCTGACCCAGCTGTTGGTAGCGGCCCCTTGGCCCATTCTGTTGAGACGGATCTTTCTCTCAAGCAGACGGGACAATATGGCTCCCTCGGCCCGAATTGTGGGCCCTAACACTCTGGTCAGCCCCGTCTACGAGATGCCTTTACGCCCTTAAGTGGTCTATATTCTCCGCTTGGTGCCTTAACCGCGGTGAAGTCCCATCTACCTCTGACCTATCAGTGGTTTTGTCATTCCTGCAAGAGCTGCAGGATAAGGGACGCTCCCCATCCACCCTCAAAATTTATGTAGCAGCTATAGCGGCCTCTCATGCCCCTATCGCGGGCCAATCGGTGGGCAGGAACAGCATGGTCATCCACTTCCTGAGGGGTGCTAGGAGGCTGAATCCGCCCCATCCCCCTACTGTCCCTTCATGGGATCTGCCCACTGTGCTGAGGGCCCTCCCGTTTGAGCGCTCCAGCTACAATATCCGGTCACTGTCGCTGAAAGCCCCGCTGTGCTTCTAGCATTAGCATCGGTAAAGCGAATAGGAGACCTGCAGGCACTTTACATTAGCCCTGCCTGCCTGGAATCTGGGCCTAACGACCCTAAGGTCGTCCTGAAACGAAGGCATGGTTACGTACCCAAGGTGCCCTCCACTCCATTCAGAGCAACGGGTTCATTGCGCTGCTCTACGCTTCCTCCCTCTGAAGAGGACAGAGGAGTTATCCTGCTCTGCCCCTAGAGCTATAAGAAATTACATTGACGTTCCGAACCCTTCAGAGGGTTGGAACAACTCTTTGTTAGCTGTGGTAACCACACCAAAGTGCATCTCCGGGTTCACCAAAGACAAAGACTCTTAGGATGGATAGTGAGAAGATATCACTTAGCCTGGACTCTTCATTGGGGACTACAATTCACATTCGGGCTATGGGCCACATTCCACCAGAGGCATCGCCTCGTCTTGGGCATGGTCTAGTGGTGTGTCCATTGCGGAAACCGGCTGGGCCTTGCCATCCACATTTGCTAGGTTTTATAACCTGGATAGTGCCCGGCTGAAAGGCCAGGTTTTCTGCTGAAGAGGCCACGCACTGCGTTACGCACAACAAGCCTGATAGAGAGACTTTACCGTATCACGCTCAAGCTCTCTGGTTTTAGTTTACTTGTCAGCTCTCAACCCTTGGGTGCCGAAGTTGCATGAATACTCTGGAACGTTTAACCAGACCGGGCGTGACCTCAGGGAGTTCAGCTCATTTTAGCCTTGGGTTATTGTTAACTTCCCTCTGGGCATTACTTGCTTATGGAAGTTATAATACTTAATAATACTTATAATAGGTTACCATGGCGCATGCTCTGCTGCAACAGCACGGCTTGTTTGACTCTGTTTAACTTGTTTATGAATGTAAAGTGTATGCATTTGTGTTTCTATGTTTTTTTTTCTTTTTATGTTAAGTTATACTCAGCTGGATGAGCAATGATTCATCGTTACTAGGCGATTGTTATTGTCCTAATCTTAACGGCATGGCTGATCTGCAGGAATCACGCACACCCGACAGATACTGGCAACAGGTTACTCACCTATAGCCGTGATGTGCTTTTATTACACCGGTCCTCATTGCTGTGTAACATCAAGCCTGATGTGGTTTTACCACCGGAACTTCGGCCGAGGAAAAGAGGAAGACGTGGGGGTATTCACAGCAGAATTAGGAAACGTCCATTTAAAGCTCCTTTCCCCTCCATTATACTATCATAAGTACGTTCACTCCTCAATAAAATCGATTTTTTACATGCCAGGTGTCGATTGGAAAGGGCCTTAAGGGATATTTGCATCATCACCTGTCAGAAACATGGATATACCCATCAGTCTCTGATGCTGAAGTCAGCCTGGACAACTTCACAAGAATCAGGGCAGACAGAACCGAGCAATCGGGGAAGATGCGCGGCAGTGGAGTGTGCTTGTACATTAACAAGAGGTGGTGAAATAACATCAAAGTACACCACAAGTCATGTACAGCCGACCTGGAGATACTAGCTGTGTCCCTTCACCCCTACTATTTGTCTCGGGAATTCCCTGTTGTTGTGGTCAGCTGTGTTTACGTTGCCCCCAGCGCTAACATCAATACAGCAGCTGAGCTCATAGCCGGGGATGCTAACGACAAGCTAGCTAAGTATCCCGGCGCTCTGCTGTTCATTCTGGGGGACTTTAACAACTACAAGGTGGACTGTGTATTGCCATCATTCCAACAGTATGTGGACATCCCCACTAGGTGGACAAACATCTTGGACATGTGTTATGGCAATGTGGCCGATGCATTTCGTACCTGTTCCTATCCACCGCTGGGAGCTGCCGATCATAACATCATCTCCCTATTCCCGCTCTACAAACAACAACTGAAACGACATAGTCCACAGTGCTACAGTGCCTCACAGTGGTCAGGGGATGCCATCACCCGCTTACAGGGTTCCCTGGCATGCACTGATTGGGACATTTTTGATGGGAATTTGAATGACAAAGTTTCTGTTATTACTGATTATATAAACGTTTGTATTAGCACGTGCATCCCTGTTAAAACAGTAAGGAAATATCCCAACTCCAAGCCATGGATTACTCCCCAAATAAAACAATGCCTTAAAGAAAAACATAAAGACTTCAGAGAGAAGAATTGGGTTAACTTGAAATTGGCAAACCGCAAAATCAAGAATGAGGTACTCAGGGCAAAACTGAAGTACAAGGACAGATTGGAAAATGAGTTTTCCAATATGAACACAAAGCAAGTGTTTCAGAAAGTACGGACATTAACAGAATGTGAATTTAGAACTACTTCTTGTGCAAATTCTGCAACAGATCCAGCACTATTTGTAAAAGAACTCCGTTTTGACAAGCAGGATTTTTCAACTGAATGTGAAAAACTTTTGAGAGCCCTCCCTCCTCCAGACCCTGATGAACCATCCCCCTTCAGTGTGGAAGATGTGAGGTGTCAGCTCAGCAGATGTAAGCTGGGCAAGGCCCCGGGTCCCGACGGCATCTCAGCACAGGTGCTGAAGAACTGCGCTCAAGAGCTCTCACCTATTTTTCATTTACTCTTCAGTGAGGCCTACTTCACTGCCACCATACCTTGCATCTGGAAAATGTCCATCATAATCCCTGTCCCCAAGAAGCCGCGGCCCACGGAGCTCAACCACTACTGACCTGTTGCCCTCACATCTATAATTGTGAAATGCCTGGAGAAGCTGTTGCTGAAAATCATCTTTCCATCTGTCAATTTACAACTGGAATTTGAAATCCAATTTGCCTATAAGGCTAAAAGGGGCACAGAGGACGCTCTATCCCGTCTGCTGCATCTCCTCCTTCAGCATCTGTATTCTCCTGGCAACTTTGCTAGGATACTTTTTGTGGACTTTAGGTCTGCTTTTAATTCCATCCAAAGGCATCTGATGATTCAGAAGCTGCATCATCTCAATATCCCCACTCGGTTGATTCATCTTATATACAATTTCCTTAGCAACAGGCAGCAAGTAGTTCGGCTGGGCTCGACCACACCTTCTCTCACTATCAACACTGGAGCACCGCAGGGCTGTGTGATAAGTCCTTTCTTGTACACACGTCACACAAATGTCAACATCAGTCCATCACCCAGTATAAAATACTCTGACGACACAGCCATTCTTGCCCTGCTCAAAGACAACAACTCCGTTATGGACTATCACACCACTGTCACGCACTTTTCCAGTGGTGTGAGGATAATCATCTGAATCGCAACGTCAGCAAGACAAAAGAGCTGATAGTCAGTCCCCCTTCACCTCAACATCCTATTGTTATTCATAATCAAACAGTTGAAACAGTACCTCCGGAAAACCGGACCAAACTCACAAAGGTGTCCAATATTGCTGCGCAAGTTATAAGTCTTTCAATACCCAACCTCACCAAACTCAATAACAGAGCTATTATACGCATCGCAACTTCAATAGAACAGGACTCCACACATCCACTTAATGAGTATTGAGCCCCACTGCCTTCAGGGCGCAGGTACAGGGCTATGAGGTGCAGGAGGGCTCATTTTGGAAGAAGCCTGATTCCTTCAGCCATCACATATCTCAACAACAGACATCGCTGAGGGTTATCTTAAGTGTTTTTTTGTTTTTTTTATTATGTATGTTATGTTGTGTGTGTCAAACAAGTGCAGTGCTGTGGAAAATAATTTCCCCCTTGGGGAAAATAAAGTTAAAGTTAATTAGTTATATAGTCGTTCCTCTACCTTAGCACAGCGTGATTGTACTATGTTCCCATAGCGTCTTTAGCAGAAGCAGTACGAGTGAACTATCAATAGGGAACGTACTCGGTTACTAACGTAACCTCGGTTCCATGAGATACGGGAACGAGTACTGTGTTGCTAGCCGTGCTATGTAGCCGCACGACTCAGTCGTCGCTTCAGTCGAAGTAACCTGAGAATCCTGTGGCGAACGCCCGCTTATATAGCCAGATGACCCCGCCCATTCTGGCAGGCTTTTTCGCCAAAGGCTTTTGCAGCTCCGCTGCCGAGCCATTGGTTAATTTTTAATACACTGCACGAACCAATGGCCGTGCAGTTTCACTGCGTGATTGAAAAAGGCTTCAGTTCAGGAGAAAAAAGGCTTTTTCCCATAGCGTCTTTAGCATACGCAGTACTCGTTCCCATATCTCAGGGAACCGAGTGCGTTATTATGTGTTGGTGTGGATGCTAATATAATTATTGTTATAATTATCATACTTGGTGTGAACAGCCCTTTGGTCAGCATGTTTTGTATGGAAAATAGGAGCATGAGCATGCTTCAGAATTTCCCTTTTCATCCCGTTTCCTAAAATGCCATTGTCAGATAAAGTCACAATAGCAAGAAAGTAGCAATTACAGGCAGCTTCCACAACTAACCTGTTTAACAAATGTGCCCTAAATCTGAAAGACATTCTCCAGTACCAGCAACATCTCACATATAGTTTCTTGGGCAATAGTATGGAATTACCTGCTCACGTTATTTGCTTTCCTTGCTATTTATGTCCATATTTGCTAACTTAACGTGAACTGAGATTGCTTAAATCAGCTCTGAGATAAACCAGGAGACTACGTCACATAATAACTACTGGAGAGCAGTATGGCATCAAACTGACCTATGTAAGGGGGTCTGATTGGCTCCATCCCTGATGTTGATGATGTCTTCCACTTTGTTGAAAGAAGAAAGCATGATTTTGACGGCTTCCAGAGCACCCTGAGTGCAGGCAAAGTGGAGGGCCGTGGATTTGTCACACTGCAAAACAATCAAGCCCCACACACAGACACTGAGATGGAAGTCAGCTATTAGCTTGACATAAGTAGGAAAGGCAGGGTCAGGTAATGCAAGAGGGGGGCAATTTCTCAGCTGCTGCACCAGTAACACAAACCATTAATGAGAGAGCACCCTGAATTGCTGTGGCAATGGACAGAACGGCCAAGCTCATCTATAGACGTAAGTGGCTGCAATTTGTATCAATTTAACTATCTGAAGCTATTACTGAATGCATCAACCCTGCTGCTACAGACTGAAGACGACAAATGGAGGAGTGTGAGTGTGTTTGTGTCTGTGTGGTCAAGATCGAGAGCCAGGAAATCAGGCTGCTTTTGTATTCATTGCAGGCCACATTCTTCTGACTGCATTTCATGAAAAGATTATTTTTGTCTTTCTTTCAGAATCATGACATTATAGGTCGACATTAGGCAATTTTCTTATATTTGTCCCCGAACTTATCAGTTAGCCTCAATGCGGTTTAATGTATCAAAAAGCTTCTACAGAAATAAGTCTTGATGATAATGGGCTCATGATTATATTACATAAATTTGCTGACTATCTTATTACTGCTGTAGGAGGAGTTTTGATAAAACATGTTTATGACAAAATTCATATCGGTGAAAAATCTAGTCAGTGGAAAGATGGAACCTGAAACCACCGGGTGCACTGGCATGACTTTTGTTTCGAAGCCATTATATGGAAGCTCATTTCCACCCATAAGAAAAAACAATTCCTTGGTAAATCATAATTATGACCATGGGCAACATTAGGGGGGAGGGGAGGGGCAGTTGCCCCATATCGTTCATCTTTCAATCCCTGATGTCAGCCCCACTGCAATTGGAGTGGTTAGCCAAGTCCAGGCCCGGTTCTACAGGGGTACTAGAGGGTGCTAAACAAAAGCAAAAGTAATTGAAGATCTGGCAAACTATCCAGTGTGTATGCGTTTGCGTTCTGGACAGCGAAAGTTCCTATTTACAATGTGTTTGTGCACCACGCTGACGAGAAGCTCATCAAGACAAATATTATGTGGCTTAGTGAACGCAATGGCCAATCAGAAACTTTTTAGTTTTAGTTAAGAAAACAATTGCCATAATTTCAATGTTTTGTCATAATTGTTTTGTCATAATTTTTACTTTTTATGACATAAAAATGACTCATGATTTACCAGAACATGATTTTTCTTATGTAGTGGAAATGGGCTTCCATATTATTTAGTGTGAAAGTAATAAATAGAAACCTAAGTTCAACTTTGAACTGTTGTTGGCATAAGAGGGATTGAGATAAAGGGTCAAGAAAGTCATTTTATAAACAATTATAATAATTAAATAATTATTATATCAGAGGATATAATTATTATATCAGAGGATACTGCTATGACAATCTCACAATGTTTAAAGAGTCTTAAAGGAATAGTTCATCCAAAAATGAAAATTCTGCCGTCATCCATCATCCAATAACCTCACAGTTATTTCAAACTTGTATGACTTTCTGTATTCTGTGGGTAATAAAACAAGATATTTTGAAGAATGTTTGTAACCAAACAATTTTGGTTATCTTTGACTTCCATTTTATGGACAAAAAAACACTGAAACCTTTATTAAAAATATTTAATTTTATGTTCCACAGATGAAATAATTAACATTTTTGGGTGAACTATTAGTTTAAGATTCTCTCCAATCAGTTCATTAATTTTTTTTTTTTACAATAAAATAGTTCAGTGGGCTGCCACGGACTCCCTGCCAAACGAAAAATAAACGTTCTTTTTCATCACAAGCCTTGGGCAATTTGATTACTTTAATCGTTTTAGGTATGCTTGTTAACTTTCATATTTAAAAAGATTTTTTTATACGTCTTGTAACAGCACTTACCTGTTTCTGATCCACTCTGGCTCCTTTAATGATGCAAAGTTTGATCACCTCAATGTTGCCCCCTCGTACAGCCAGATGGAGGGGAGTACTTTTGGTCTTATCCAAACAGTTAATGTGCACTGAAGTGGAAAAGCCCAGTTCTTCTCCTTTATGAGGGTGAGAAACAGAAGAGATGAGTTCAGCTTAATTTTTCCATACTTGTCAATTAATTTGAGGAATAAAGCATCAAAATAAAACTGTCATAATTGATTTGCCTCACATCTTACCAAACATGTACACTGAAAGGAGCCAAAATGACAAAAACAAACAAACAAAAGGTGTTTCATACAACTCATGCCCTATATCCCAAGTCTTCTGGAGTCATACGATAGATAATACTTGGAATATAGCCCATGAGGCATATGGACCCCTTTTGCAACTTTTTTGAAGCACCAGTCCTTTTTTTTATTTCTTTTTTTGCATCAAGTCACCATTTATTGTAAATTAATGGAAAAAGAGGTTTACACTATTCAAATTTGCAACAGGAAAATAAAAAAGCAATACTGGTTTAGAATGACATGAGGGTGATTAAATGGTGACAGAATTTTCTTTTTTTCAGTGAACTATCAATTGACATTGACTGACATTGTGTGACGTCAAAAACCTCAATCACAATGAAAGCATGACTGCTTTGTTTGGTCACCATGTGACATGCTTGCAAATAGCTCTAGAGGCTGGCAGTCACGTTTGACATGTTGACCCTTCTATTTGTTTGAACTGTTTTGCATTTAAGAATCTGAAAATATTGGACTGTAATGTAAATTAAAACAGTGTCATTTGTCTTTCAGCCAAAGGGAGCTGTCAGAAAACCCCACAAATATTTATATCTGGAACACATCATTCCGGAACAGAAGACCACCCATGTATTGTGCACAGTCACAATGCCTGTCTAAACTGCATGGTGAATGGGTTGGGAGTGGATTCATCATGAATTGGTAGAATGAGAATATTAAATTCACTTGCCAATTTTTAAAACCAGCTCCATGGCCTCTTTGGCACCTGCAAAAGCAACCGTATGGATAGCGTAGTGACCCAGTTTGTTCTGAATACACATCTTGGCGCCATGTTTGAACTGTAAGGAAAGAAAATAATCTCATTTATCACACAATATGAGGAAATGAGGATTATGTCAGTCATTTTTTTTGTGTGTTTATTTTAATGGCTCTTTTGTACTCACAAGAAACTGAATAGCTTCGCAGTTATTAGTGCAGCAGGCCAGCATCACAGGGGTGTTTCCCAGATCCCCCTGCATATTGGCATCTGTTTTGTCACAGGACTGAAAAAGGACCTGTGCCAGACACAAACAAAATGATCATCAATTTCCGCATGGCATTCAATCAGTATAATTCCTCCAGCATTTCACTCTGACAGAAAGCAGATTCTGCACCGAAGATGCCCTCAAGTTTCCCACTGAGCTGTCCGTATGCTATCCCAGCTAAATCATGCTAAATAAATGTTGTTGAGGATATCAGTATGACTGTGATTCGACTATACACATGAGACCACAGGTAATTACAGAGTGATGATATTGAGATCAACAGCAGGAGTATGAGTGTGACATAACTTCTGTAAACAAGTATATTTTAGACACAAGATTGCTTTATCTGTTTTTACTTTAACTAGTGTTATTTTAGAATTATTTTCTAGACAAACATTAGAGTTATTAAAATATTTGTATCAAACCCTTCTTTATTTCAGTTAGTTGTCAAGGCTACCTGTCTAATTTTTTTTTACATTTAAGTTTGTTTTTTCATCTAATAAAATATATATTTTATGTCATATAGGCTTCATCTCAATGAACAAAAAAAGATTTTATTATTTTTAGCCAAAAACCAAACTCCCTCTACAAACGAAAACAGTTCCAAAAAAGTCATGGCAGAATCATCCGCTGTGTCTCCGTGTTTCATTCCTGAATGAATGAATTAGTGTTGTGAATGGGTTAATGAATAATTCAATGACTCACTCATAAAGACACTGACTGAATTCAGAAAAGCATATTAGCATATTACTATTATAATTAGAAATAATAATGCTATGCTAGTATGCTATTCTGAATTCAGGCAGTCACTTGAATAATCAAATTAATAAAGTAAGTAATGAATCAGGCCCTGTGTCCAAATATGCCAACTTTCATACTGTCTGAATTCACTGTATTTGATAGATGAAGTAGATGAAATGTACCCAGATGACTAACTACTTCAGCCAGCTGAGATTCTGGAGTGTGCAATCGATTGACACTTTACTATCCCATGAAACCACAGGAAAGGAGTTGTGAATGGCAGTGAATCGACTCGTGACAATATGGCGGAAGTAGCTCATCCGAATTTCATTCATACTACTCATATTTACATTAGAACATAATTTTTTTATGGTTACAAAGTAAGTTTTAAGTAGGTAGTAGGTAAGCAAGAGATTTAGGATGTAGCTAGTGTTTTATGGACGAATCAGTTGTGTAAATGATTCAAATGAGTCACTCATACAGAAAATGTTGTCACCTACTTGCGTTATAATGCAACCTGCAGAAAGAGTAACTGAAAAATCCCCACCCCCAAAACAGACTGCCAGTCTCAAAAACAGAATGATTTCTGAAGGATCATGTCACATTGAAGACTGGAGTAATGACTGCTGAAAATTCAGCTTTGCTATAAAAATAATGTTACATTTTAAAATATATTAAAATAGAAACCAGTTTAAAAATATTACTGTTTTTACTGTATTTTTAAATAAATAACATTAAAGCTCTGGTGCAAGAAATTACAGTCTGATGCATATAATGACAAATTATTCAACAGACTGCAAACAGCATATCTACTGCTGCTCTCTGGCCTGACTGTGACACCAGCGGATTCCCAGCAGCATGTTTTACTGACCTCTACTAGATGATTGTATCTCTTTGTGACAGCCAGATGCAGAGGGCCCATCATGGCGCTGTTGAGGATGTTGGGGTCAGCACCCAGCTCCAGCAATAATGCACAGCTGTGCAGTTGATCCTGCTCTACAGCCCAGTGCAGAGGAGTTCTGCCCTGCTCGTCCTGTACATTCAGCTCTACACAGCAAGAAACACTGAATTCATATTGTTGTTGTTGCGGCGTTCTGGACAGTAGTACATTCGGCAAGCGTTCAGATGCAATCAGTGTGATAGCAAGCGACAAGACCACCTTAGGCGGAAAGGTGTGAATAATGACTTCGAAACGAATATCAAATTCTACCGAATAATAGAAAAATTGACTGATCATGCAACAAGCACAGCAATAAAGTAATATTTTTAGTTAACGCGTCTAAAAAAATTACAAAACAATTGTGAGCATATGAATAAAAATACGCAAGGTGTGATTTCAACTTCAAATTAGTACTTGTAAAGACTAATACTGAAATAAGATATTATATGGCACATATTTTCCACCTTCTTAATTGTCGCCATATATGTTTTAAACTTTCCTAGCGTTAACATGATTGTGTGTCACTTGCCCTCAAGCACGTTGTCACAAATCACTGTGGGAGGAACAATGGAGACACGGAGAAGCGGTCAACAGTCTTTAATACTTGAATCACAGGGGTAAATCCACAACAGGAACACGGGAAACACACGACATCCAACAAGTAGACCCGACAGCCACAAACTGAACAGACTGGGACTTTTAAACACAGGGCAATCAGGGGAACACAGGTGCATGGAATGAGTCAGTTAACTGGGACACGGAACACATGGGGAGGGAAAACACAGCAAAACCAGTCCAGGGGCGTGACATTACTCCCCCCTCCCGGAAGGCACGTCCCGCACCGTAACAATTTCACTGGGGAGGGAGGAGCAGGCAGACAGAGCAGGTAGGCGGTGTGAAGGATGGAGGAAGGAAGCCAGGGAGGAGAACAGGCAAGGGGGCCCGGAGCAGAGAGGAGGCCTAGCTGGGGGGGCCAATTCAGAGACCCTCGCGCACTTCCGGTGACCCTCGCGTGATCAGGAGAGCCCACTCCTGGCTGGACTGGGAAATGGGAGCCCCCTCAGGGCTGGACAGGACCAGTGGGGACGAAGGAGAGAGGGACAAAGTTGACATCCAGCCCACTGGTCCTGTTTCAGACAGCTATGCAAGATCCTCTAAGTCCAGCAGTCCCAGATGTACAATTAGCTCACCCTCAGCCGCGGTGCAGTGGGCGGAGCTCTACTCTGCGCTCTCACGGTCCACGGCTTGCTCCGTTGCGGTGGGCAGTGTCGCCGGCTCTCGCACCTGGTCTGATGGGTGGGGCTCCACATCCTGGGCGATGTGCCTCCACAAATGCGGCGAAATCCTCTTGAGGACCATCTTCGGACGACGTTGCTCTGCTCGCGGTGTTCAAGCTTGTGTCATAGAATGAGCAGAGCGCGTCATCCGGGTAGCTGGAGAGGTTGGCAAGGACAGGAACAGTCTGGTGTGGCCCTCGAGTGATTTCTCCCCCTGCTCCAGCAGGAGAAGGAGATATTCCAGGCGAAGGAGGGCATCCATGAAGGGAAACACAATGGAAACAAACACTGAGAAAAAACAGTAAACAAAAATGGAGTGTGGACACACGGAGGTAACGGTTTAGGTCGGGTCTTCTGTCACGATTCGCTGTGGGAGGAACAATGGAGATGCGGAGAAACATTCAACATTGATTGAAAGTCTTTAATACTTGAATTACAGGGGTAAATCCACAACAGGAACACGGGAAACACACGACATCCAACAAGTAGACCCGACAGCCACAAACTGAACAGACTGGGACTTTTAAACACAGGGCAATCAGGGGAACACAGGCGCATGGAATGAGTCAATTAACTGGGACACGGAACACATGCGGAGGGAAAACACAGCAAAACCAGTGACACACGTACACATATAGTGTGTGTAAGTACGATTTCTTTCAAAAAAATTAAACAAATGATTTGTCCTTATATTTCCAATTCAGTCAAAAAAAAAAAAGCATTATCATACAGGTTGAAATAATGTTTCATATACAAGGCATATTTTCCATATGGAAACTATTAATGGATTTACATCTATAAAATGTTTCGGTAACACTTTCTATGAAGCCCGTATTTATAATACATTATAAGGGTATTCTTAAGGCATTATAATGAATGCATAATGCATTATAAAAAACCTTATAATATGTTATATAATCTAGGAATAATCATAACAATTATAATACATTATAATACTTATGTATTTGTGGTTATAAGGTTAAGAGTATGATTATTTATAACACAATGAACACCATATAAAATCTACAGTATTTTTACATTTATAATGGACTATATATATCTTGATATTGTTTATTTAAGATCTGCACAGTATTTTACTACAGCTTGTGAGTGGTTAGATCCTGAGTGTTTCCTGTGGAGCTAATGTTAAATAATTGATGTGAGCTTTATACTCCAACTGAAAAAAAATGCAATGTTTTATATGGTTAAATTTTATTTTGATGGTCCCCTTAATCAAACGACTATAAGCAACTTTGCAACTACACGCCATATAACTCTCGTTAGAGTATTTGTATGCTCAAGAATGGTAGAATATGGCGAATAAAGTTGACGTACTTCCGCAAAGACACTTATAAGTCAAGTTTAATGTTGGTGACAATCAAATAAAGTGTTAGGCAATATTTACAGTAGCAGATATAAAATATACTATATGAGGAGTAGATTGAATGTGTAGTTTGACAGCAGGGGTACTTATTCATAACAACTGTTAACGGTACATCAAAAATATACACACTGATATTAAAATAAAAATGTTAAAAGCAAGGTGTGTCATAATTACAATCATTAGATCGTCTATTGATCTTAGTGGCTGTTGAGAGAAAAAAACTGGATTTTTTATTCTTATTATTATTATGTATTGGCCTTGACCGCTTTAAGTAAAAGAGTTAAGCCTAAGAAAAAGGTAAGATCTGAGAATCTATAATTACATTATTAACGAGGAGAAATATAATCCATTGTTAAAATGTGGAGGCAATACGAGTTCATTTGCATAAATCATCATATTCTTAAAGCGTATAACCACAAATAAGCTAAAGAAGTATATATATTAAAACGTTCTTATGAATATTTTCATGAGATGATAAAAATAGTATAAGGTTTTTTAAATGCATTATGCATTCTTAACGTGCCTTAAGAATACCACATTATTATGTATTAAATACGATACGGGCTCATTAGAAGTGTTACCAATGTTTCATTGTTTGTGGAAGCACTGTTCAAGTTTTGCCTAGGTTCTGTCTGAATACAGGACAAAGTATGATAATTTTGTAATGGGAACAGATTAAGAAAAATGGCTTTTCGCCATAGGAAATGGACTTAAATAAAGTGTGCTCTATTAATATCTGCTTTCTCCTCTGAGTCCAGCAAAAAAGAAAAGATAATTATCACCCAAATTCTGTCATCAATATTCATTTTTTGCAATATTTTGTGTAGAACGACGGCTTTCAGACCCTGGCCCGAATGGGCCTGACTTCTTTTATGCCCCTCGGGACCAGGGGCCTCTTCGGGCCATAATTTCATGTCATAGTTAACAGACGGGCCGGCAGGCCTATCCTATTTTTATATTTTAGGCATCCATCAATTAGGCTAGTGATGAAAAAAATTGCCTCGCTGGTGGAAACAACACGAGACCGTGCTACCGCGACTGTCAAGAGCGGTTCGACGGTGTTTAGTGTCCCGCAGCAGCAGTATGTATGGTGCCGTCAGCGCAGCTGAAAAGTTCTGCGTTCAAATGCAAGCAATAGGCTTAAGCTTGCCGCAAAGCACCGGCAAAAATAAATACCATAAATGTGTCAGGGGGAAACAGTAAGGAAATATTTGAGTTATTTACTAATAAACTAGTGTTTTCTGAGTCGGTGTTGCAAGGATGAAGTTGTCGATCCTGACTCGCCATCTTCTCATTGGACGCGCCTTTAGAGAGAAATGCATCTTTACGGATTATGATTATAATGAAAGAGTTTTTGTTTTTGATTTGTTTTATTTCGTTAAGTAGTAATTTAAAGCTTTCTATAGATATATTATCATGTCTGTGAGACATGTATTCGCTGAATTTTGGTTCATTTTTGTGAAGCGCTCCTGTTCAAGACGAGACGGTAGGAAGCGCATCATGTTTGTTTTTTTGTGTGTGTGTGTGTGTATGGCTGGTTTAGCTGGTCTCCCCGCCTGACAAACCTGGTATTCAGTGTGTGATTTCTAACCCCCCAAACCAGTTAAGCCCCACCAATTTCATTGGTTAATTCAGTCACAAGTCACCTTTCAAGAAAAGTTCAGGCTTCTTTGATTCAGTTCAAAGTTCAGATCCAATTGTCTAGATGTCTATCTAGATGTGCTACCAATGCTACAGTAAGGTTAAGGTTAGAGTGTAGGTTAGGGTTAGGGGTTAGTATTTGGTTCAGCGTTGTGCATGCAGTCAGCACTGTGGTTGACATGACAAATGAAATCTTTACAATTAGCTGCTAGCAGGGTTTGAATTTTTCTTTTTTTTTGCTGGGTTTGGGGGGAAAAAATCACATGTATTTAGCTGGTTGGTCAACTGATCTCCCATTTCTAACCAGCTAACAAGTATCTAAACACAGATCAAACTGATCATCTCAGACAGTCTGGGAGATCAACTTCCCACCTTGGGCTGGTTTGTTTATTTCAGCAGAATATTGTGCTGTAATAGATGTAATTAGGAAGAGAAATGTGCACTCTGAATATAATTTGGTCTTTTTCCATTGTAGTGAGTAAACTGGTTGCTCTGTTTTGTCTATGATTTATTGAAGTACTGCGCTCACAATAAGCCTCCCTGTGACATAAGTGTGTGATCCATGGGGAGATTATGTGATAGTTTTATAATCATTAGAACATAATGAGACATTGACCTGATGTGATCTGAATAGCAAAAGACTGGGGTGAATAAACAAAGCCTAAGGACAAGGCCTTCAAAACAGATTCATATATTTACAATGCAATTAGTGCAAAACATAGACTCGAGTGTAATTTCTCAAAATATGTTGTTTGTTATGATGGTTAAAATGTCATTTTATGCAGATTAAGTAGATTATTTACTTGCTGCCTCAAAGTTGGATTCAATTACTTAATTCCTAGAACTGGATCCCAAACCTTAAAGTCCTTTGCTTCCTTTTTACTGTATACTGTTCTAAATCTATAGTGTTATGTTAAATTTCTGGGCTGTCAGATTTTCATTTAAAATGAAAATGTCAGATTTTGGTGTTTGCTACCGACAACTAAACAGGAGAGTGCGTTACAAAATGCAGTGTAATGCTCAGTTTTTGCTAACACTGTTAATGCTAACATGAGTGAACTCTAGGTAACGCTTTAGTTTAGGGACAAATTCTCACTATTAACTAGTTGCTTATTTGCATGCCTGTTATAAACATATTGGCTATTTATTGGTACTTATAAAGCATTTATTCTGCATGACCATATTCTACATCCCTTATCCTATACCTTACCTATCTATTAATAAGCAGCAAATTAAGAGTCTTTTGAGGCAAAAGTCGTAGTTGATGGTTTGTTAATAGCGAGAATTGGGTGTCATTCCCAGCTCCGACATCTGACTTCTGAGGTAAATTGAACGCAGCAAAAGTCACAACTCTACCTTTTTTTCATTTTTGATAATCCCTTCCACTCAGATGTGTGTCACAATACAGAAATAAAGATCTGTCGCTATTTTCATTCCATCACAACTTTAAAACCTTGTCAAGGAGTAAGACTTACCCTCAGGCCTCACGACAGAAACAATGAGGCGAATTATGTCCAGGTGTCCTCCAGCCGAAGCATAGTGTAGTGGACTAGCTCCATTCTCATCCCTGAAGCTTAGGTGTTCCAGACTTTTCCGGCTCAGGTGGTCGATGGCAGAGGCCTTCCCTTTGAAAGCCAACTGGCAGAGGAACAGGTTATCAAAGCATCTTGCCAAGGAAAGGAAGTGAAGCACAATGTAACATAAGTCAGATTCAGTTCAACCTGGTATTTTTTCTGATCGCTATTGTACCCGATAAAAAAGCAAACATACACACGTGCTGATGGCATAATTTTAAGTAAATATTTGTACTCCCCTCTGCCCCCAGCTCTCCAAAACACATACAGTGTGTAGGAGAAAAGACACGCACCTCAAACACATCTGCAGAATCCAGGTCTATTTCCTCGTCATTTATCACACATTTGTAGAAGCTGTTTCGCCTCACAAACTCCTTTCCAAACTGCATTTGGTGAGCTTAGTGAGGATATTCTGTAAAGACAATTCAATCGTTGATATTAATAACATCCTTAGAATGGCATTAATTGTATTTGCTTTAAGGGCGGCTTTTGTGTGCTGAGGCTCAAGTTTGAACTGAGAGCAGGTGATTGGACTTGCACACAATAACCTCAACACAAGGTGAAAGTGACAGCGATGCCAGCCTGTCATACCAATTCTCAGAGCCTGGTGTGATTAGAGCATTATAGCAATCAAGCTATTGTAATGGATAGTGAAGCTTTAAAAGAGCCTCTCAGAGATAAGTCTAACAGAGAAAAGTATGACTCTATACAAGAAGTAGTATATTTGTGGCACATCGCCTGAGGTATTCAGGCCATGTGGCACATATAATATGCATAAAACAAAAAAAATGACGCCTCCACTTCAGTGAATCTGTCTACTTACAATGACAACTGGCTTCTTTATCGAGGGCGGAATTACTTTTTAAAAGTGTGAGTCAATATTCATTATTTCTTTTGTTCTTTTTACAGGTTTTTACCATGGAGCAGAAATTACTTTCACATCACTGAACTTCAATATCCACATTGTCCAGCTTTAAAGTAGCATTCAATAAATTAGATCGAAGACACATTGATTGTTTTGTTATAGATGGAGAACTGAACATAATTTGACCCATTTGACTCATGACAGAGTATTTCAATTTGCCGTGTTGAACTACAGTCGAGCAACTCATTTGAACGTGTTGCTGTTTCTTCACAACAGGCTACTACTACAATGTGCTACATTGATATTTTTAAATATGTAAATATAGATTATATACTTTATTTTTGTTTTCAGAATAACTTACTTAAAACACACAAAAACAAATACTTTGATATTAAATTTAAAGAATAAAACTTGAAAATAACCAACAACAACCAATTTATCCAATCAAAATTGTCCTTCCTTTGAATATCACCTTCTTTTGACTAGCAAATAACAAGCCACTGTCCGTGGCCATGATGTAAACTAAAGGCTTTTGGCTATTTACTGAAGCTTAAGCAGGAACCATATCAAATACACCGAACAACTCCCTGTCTGACAGAAGTACAGAAAATGCTAGTCTTTACAGTTGTCCACACTCTGAACCTCCCTGACTGAGGTGTGAAGTTACTGAACATCCTGTGAACACTTGCTGACAGTATCCACATGTTTTTAAATTTAGATTGAAGCTATGTAGTCTTCATCTTTTGTGCAAGGCCATTCTTGGAAAACGGTCCAATTCGGGAACTCTGTAATAGAAAATCTCATTTCAAGGCAAATGCATTGTATCCTCTGCCAGATAAGTGCACTAATTGTTGGATTTCCATCTATGTAATTTGCAACAGACACAGTGAATACAGGAGGTATTTTTATTTTCAAGATGAAGCACTAAAGAGGGTTGCCAAGCAGCACGCAAACACTGCTAAATAAGACAGACCCGGGCTGCTGTAAAAGCAGCAGTCTGTTCTTGGAATACGGCCTGTTGCACAGGTGTGTAGAGATGCAAATTGTTTTCTTTTGCTTTTGTTGTTATCAAATACGTTTTATTATCTCCTAACAATTCATAACCTATAGAGGAGAAAATAGGCATTGTGGTTCTGCCGAATTTACCCGTTATTAATCATGCGATTACGGGGGCTTTTTTTTTTTTTTTTTTTTTTTTTTTTTTTTTTTTTTTCTTTTTTTTTTTTTTTTTTTTTCCTTTTTTTTTTAAACAATTTTTTTCAAGTATGCACAACACTGACCTCAAAAATAAATTCGCTATTAATGTTAAGATTTGCTATAAATGTATAAAATAATAATAAAATAAAAAACGGTAACACTTTACAATAAGGTTCAGTGGTAACACTTAGAATAATGGTCCGTTGTTAACAAGTAACTATGCAGGAAGTAATAGGTAGTACTACATTAACACTTAACTTAATACTATTAACTATTAATACTATTAACAATTTGCACATAATATACCTGTACATACAACTGTCTATTGTTATATACCTGTACATACAATTGTCAGTTTGTATATTTTTGTTCCTTAGTTACTTGTTCTATTTTTCATTATCTGTGTTTTTGTTCTGTCACTGTCATTCTGTTACACTGTGGAGCTTCTGTCATGAAAACAAATTCCTCGTATGTGTAAACATACCTGGCAATAAAAACTAATTCTTCTTCTTCTTCTTCTAATAGAGAAGCAAGATTAACCAAGCAGTAAGTAGTAGCAAATTTAGGGCAAAGGTAGTTCCTTATTAGATATTTGATAATTACTAAAAAAAAAAATAATATATATCCTCATTGAGAACTACTTGCGAACTATGACCAAATAATAAAGAATAACCAATTAATTAAGAATCAACAGTAACAGGCAAAATTCACTCGGAGCACGGAACGAGGAGACACGGACATAGCTTCAAACCACAGTCTTTTAATAATCCAAACACAAGGGGTACGTAGGAGACACAGGAACACATAGAATGACGTTCAATCTCAGACAAAAAACAACTGAAAAGGACTAGGGCAGAGTTTCTCAGATCTTGCCCTGGGGGTCCAATGCGCTGCAGAGTTTAGCTCCAACCCTGATCAAACTCACATACCTGTGACTTTCTAGTAATCCTGAAGACTTTGATTAGTTTGTTCAGGTGTGTTTGATTAGGGTTAGAGGCGAGCTAAACTCTGCAGGAAAGTGTATCTCGTGGGCCAGATTTGAGGATCCCTGGACTAGGGTATTTAAACACTGGGTGATTGGGAAAACACAGGCGCAAGGAATGACTAATTAAAGGGAACACGGTACACCTGAGGAGGGAAAACACAGCACAATGAGTCCAGGGGCGTGACATTACACCCCCCTCTCAGAAGGTGCTTCCTCGCATCGTAGAAACAACATGGGGAGGAGGCTCAGGAGGAGGACGGACACCCGGGAGGGGGCCGGCAGACAGATTCCAGGGAGGAGACGACGGAGGAAGGAGCCAGGGAGGAGACAGGAGGGGCTTGGCGCAGGAGGAGCCCAACTGGACCCAGGCCACAGCCATAATGTCAACCCACAGTGGAGCCGACGGAGGGAGAAGCCATGGAGGAGGAAGCAGGTAGTGGAGGAGCCCGAGGTGGAGACGGAGAGCCAACGAGCCAGGGGGAGAGAATGTGAGGACTGGTGGGGCCGGGTGGAGAAGATTGGCTACTGGTGACCTAGGCGGAGGCGGAGATCCGGAGATCTGCGGTGGAGCTGGAGCAACTGAGGACCAAGGTGGTACTGGTGGGAGGAAGGAGCCCAACGGAGCCGGTGGGACGGAGCGACGAAGTGCAGTCAGAGGAGTGGAGTCCAGAGGCGATGCCGGGTCGACGCCCCCCCCGGGGGGAACCCCAAGACGGAGTCGGAGGGACGAGGGAGCCCGGTGGAGATGATGGATCGATGGGTGACAGTGGAGTCGAGGGAGCTAGGAGCTGAGGTGGAGCCACTGGATCTACGGACCGAGGCAGAGTCCGGGCCTCAGAGGCTGGAGGCAGAGGTGAGGGAAACTCCAACCCCGGTGACGCTGGAGGATGGCAGTCCCGCGAGGCTCGCACCGCAATGATGGTGGGCTGAGGGAGAGCAGAGAGGCTGCCAGATGACAGTGGTGGAGGAGGCTGGAGTGGGTGGGAGCGGGTGGGAATTTTCGAGGAGCGGCCACTGGAGGGCGCTTTCTGGGAGCAGGCACTGGAGGGCGCTTTCTAGGAGTGGGCACTGGAGGACGCTCTGGACTGGATTTTTTGGCACTTTTGGGGGTTTGGTTGGTTAACCAAATAGTCAGCTCACCTTCAGCCATGATGCAGGGGGCGGAGCTCCTCTTCGCGCTCACACCGTCCGTGGCTTTCTCCCTCGTGGCGGGCGTTGTAGCTGGCTCTCGCACCTGGTCTGACGGGTTAGGCTCAACTTGGCTTCGCTCTAGCTCGCGGTCATTGGTGGGCTCAGGCTAATGCTCCGTACCGCGGGGAGATGGTGAGCTGGACTTTGGGTCTGGAGTGGATCCGGTGAGATCCTCCACAGGGCAGATGGTGAGTGGCGACCCGTTTCTAGCCAGAGTCCACTCCACGAAGGCGGCAAAATCCTCCCGAGGACCATCTTCGGACAACAACGCTCTGCACTCGGCTTTCAGGCTTGCGTCATAGAAAGAGCAGAGCGCGTCGTCCGGATAGCTGGTGATGTTAGCGATAAACAGGAACAGTTTGGTATGGTCCTCAAGAGCTTTGTCTCCCTGCTCCAGCAGGAAGAGGAGGAATTTGGGGCGAGTGAAGGGATCCATGGGGACACAACGGAGGTAAATGCTTTGGCTGAGATTCTGTCACAAATCACTGGAGGAGCGGAACGAGGAGGACACAGAGATAGCTTCCAAACCACAGTCTTGTAATAATCCAAACACAAGGGTATGTGTAGGAGGACAGGAACACATAGAAGACGTCAAATTCAGACAAAAGCCAACTCTGAAAGGCAGGGTATTTAAACACTGGGTGATTGGGAAAACACAGTGCAAGGAATGACTAATTAAAGGGAACACAGCACACCTAGGGAGGGAAAACACAACACAAAGAGTCCAGAGGCGTGACAAATGCTAATAAGTGAACAATGGGGTTCTTTGTGGAAACTAATTTATGAATATGATATCCCCCAAATAAGTCGGCTTCATTTTAAAATTGTGACTACTACTCTTACGAAAGGATGGATGTTCTCTGTTTATTTCTAACAAAAACATAAAATAATAATAAAAAAAATTCATTTAAAAATGTTAATAATTAAGAAGTGATTAATTAGTTCACAATTATGATCTCTGCTTCGTGTCAGTACAATATGTATCCGTCTCCAAAAGACCAATATCTTTAGTGACAGTAGGCTGGGGAGGACTTTTCTTGAATATAAATAATGATGCTCTCTTGACAAAAACAATTCACATCTTTAATGAAGGCATCGACTGCATTTATATTTTTGTGTTAAGCACAAAACCGCATATTCCAGATTACAATGTCTGGTAAAATATCACTAGTGCCTCACAAATGCATGTGTCAGATATAAAATATGTTAAATAACTTGTGAGTAATTACTGAGGGGTTAAGGTGTTTTTCACTTTAAAATAATGGTCCAGATCACTAGTAGTTCCAGCAGGCTGATAAGGCAACACTTGAGTAATTAGTGAGAGGCTAATGTATTTTTCACTTTAAAACTAAAGTGCTACTAAGGAACTACTAGTGATATGGACCATTATTTTAAAGTGAAAAACACGTTAACCCCTCAGTAATTACTCACAAGTAAATTAACAAGTTATTTAACATATTTTATATCTGACATACTGTACAGTCATACATTTGTGTGAAGCACTAGTGATATTTTACCAGTAGGTCTTTTGGAGTGGAATACACTGATACATATTGAACTGACATGAAGCAGAGCTCATAATTGTGAACTAATTCAGTCACTTAGATGTCAGCATCAACTTCTTAATTATTAACATTTTAAGTGAATTTTAATTTTTATTATTATTCTCTGTTTAAGTTTGAACATCCATCCTTTGGTAAGAGTAGTAGTCACAATTTTAAAATGTAGCCGACTTATTTGGGGGATATCAAATTCATAAATTAGTTTCCACAAAGAACCCAATTGTTCACTTTTAAGACGTTACTGTTGTGATTAGTAATTAATGGGTTATTCTTTATTAATTGGTCATAGTTCACAAGTAGTTCTCAATGAGGATATATATATTTTTTAGTAATTATCAAATGTCTAATAAGGAACTACCTTTGTCCTACATTTGCTACTACTTACTGCTTAATCTTGCTTCTCTATTAGTTAATAAAATTAAGTTAAGTGTTAATGTAGTACTACATATTACTTCCTGCATAGTTACTTGTTAAAAACGGACCATTATTCTAAAGTGTTACCATCAAAGTTTGTAGGTAATGTATTAAATAACATGACTGGAAATGAACATCATTTATTACTATGTATAATCTTTGTTATGATAGTTATTGAAAATACAGTAACTGTTCAGTGCTGTTCATTGTTAGTTTACAGTGCATTAACTAATGTTAACAAGCGCAACTTTTGATTTTAATAATGCATTATAGTCAATGTTGAAATTAACATGAACTAATACATGCTGTAAAATTATTGTTCATTCTTAGTTCATGTTAACTAAAGCAGTTAACTAATGTTAACTAAAGAACCTTATTGTAAAGTGTTCCCTAAAAAACTTTTTATCCACAATAGTCACTTGAAAAATGAAAAGTGAAAAAAAAAATTGTGAAATTAGGGTTGATAGCAATACACACGTAATAATATATATATAGACACATGCTTCACAAACTACGTATTAAAATTGTTGTTTATTAGATGCCATAAAGAAAAGGAACTCTTTCCTACCCAGATGATGTGTCTGCTGAGAAGTTGAGCGCTGTGGTCTTGCTCTCTCTCAATATGAAGTGTTATATACTGTGTGGGTTGAAGGAGATCCAGTTACAGTGGCTCTCACTCAGAGGTAATGTCATCTGATGCAGTCATTAAAGGCCATGCTAATTTAACATGAGATTTCAGTACTTCAAATGCTTATGGTAAATGTAAAAGTACACATATGTTGCTAGTACCCCTTCCAGATTACACAGATACATATTTTAAACATATATAAAAGTTTCATATGTTGTATTACTTCCCAGAACTGAA
Source organism: Sinocyclocheilus anophthalmus (assembly GCA_018155175.1). Taxonomy (NCBI): domain Eukaryota; kingdom Metazoa; phylum Chordata; class Actinopteri; order Cypriniformes; family Cyprinidae; genus Sinocyclocheilus; species Sinocyclocheilus anophthalmus. The sequence goes on from JADLZN010007999.1 coordinate 339,331, forward strand.
AAAAGGATTTTTGAAAAAAGGAAAAATGCCCACTTTCTTGTGGCTTCCCTCAGAGAAGATTAAAGTCTTGAAAATATGGATTTTTGGTTTGTCTTTGGTTAAACCCTTGCATTATTTAAAGGTACAATTAGAAAAGTTGTACAAATAATATTGAAGGGTGATGACTTAGTAAAGTTTTTTTTTCTCCATTGTTTGTAGCTTTTGCATGTTAAAATTGTTAGGTTATAAAACATAGTAAAGAGAATAGAAGATCATTATAATTTAATATAAGTATTATAATAATAAAATACGTAACGTATTTACATTTATTTGATTTTATATAAATATCATATTTCATATGTAATACCTATTTAAGTGTACTTTATTGATATTATATAATAAGACATTCCAATGATAGCATAAAATGACCAATATGTTTATTAAAAAAACTTTCAATAAAAGAACGTTATAATAAGTTATAAAAGTTATAAAACTTTCAATATAAGAAACAGTATAATAATGCTATGAAATAAATGTATAAAAAACCTTTTTCCACATTATTGTTAGATTGTGCTTGTTAAAATGATTAGATTATAGAACAGATTAAATAGAAAAGAAGGTAAACATAATATGATTTTGTATTTATTTTGATTTGACATAAATAATACATAATCATATAATAATAATTGTTCATTTTTAATACACATGTAAATATATGTATTCACATTCCTTACCAACAGGATACATCTGTTAATTGTGAAAATCTGAATATTTAGTTTAGTTAAAATGTATGAGATTAGTTTACATTATAATAATTGGATTTATTGATGAGAGATACATAAACCTGGTTATTGTGTATTTAAAAAATATTTCTTTTATTAGTACTGTTACAAACAGTAAATCTCATTCTTATTTGTTGCATATATGTATGACTGACAAATATACATTATTAAGTTTTATGGATGGAAATTTTATGTATAATTAAAATACATAAACCTTAAAAATATAGACTTACATTTTTTTATGTATAGTTTTTTAATGTACCTCACTGCACAAGAAAAGAATATACATTTTATTTAATAAGTCATCGTTGGTTGTCACATATCCGTAAATGAGAAAAGAATGCTTTGAAAATTAATTGCGTTCCCATGATGGCTCTAAAATGAATCTTTGACCCTGTCAGACACTTACAAAAGGGATTCTGGCATTGTCAAGCTCACGTTTGAAAATCTGCCCTCAATATTAATCGTATTTTTGAGGCTTGTCCTTAAACTGTCCACCCTTTGTCCCTTGAACCTCCTAACACGACCATGCGTGGTCTGATAAAGTTCACACTCCAATCTGTCTCTAAGGTAAATCCCCTTGATATTTTATCACAAAGCAGTCCTTTGCTACAAGATCAAATCAAGGTCGATAATCATGCGGATTATGCAATATTCATTTGGGAAAGGAAAGGCTGGAATTAAAAGTGGGCATACTGCTCATAAAGAAGGATTATTTGATAAAATACATCATTAACTAGGGATTACACCGTATCATGGGGGATATCAGGAATTATCGTATTCTCACTGTGGATGTGGTGTGCTTGTTTACTACCTGCCTCATACGATTTCAACAGCTGAAGTCATATATTTCAAAATTCATGAATGTTTTGCATAATACACCACAAGCGTCGGTCGCAAGTGTCAACGCCGGGTAGGAAACTCGGTAATCAACATGAGGATCTTGCACTCAGCAGTTTGTAAAACTCATCTGCAACTTTCATTACTTTGATAGTCCATGAAATACTCTCGAGTGGTGAATATTTATGAGGTTTGAGCAAGTGAGATTTGAGCAGCTGTTCCTACTTTATGATTATTTACAAACATAAGAGAGAAAACTAAACACAGAGGCATACTCATCACGCTCGTGTTTTTTTGCCATGGCAGATAAGGACAAACAGATTGTCCCGTATCCATCCATATCTCTTCAAGTCCATTCAAATGTTTGTATCTCCTTTATCATTTAAAATGAGAGATTGTGATTGTTATAATAAACAGCACACAACCAATGTCCATCACAGGAGAATTCTTTTCCTTTGAAACACAGTTTAAGACTGCATCTTCTATTATGTTTGATAACATCCTGAGCTATTTGGTATAAGATTGCAGGCTGATTTTTCTTGCAATTCAAATTCTAATATCATTATATATATATGTCGACAAATTAGAGCTCATTGGAAATGATGCATTATATTCCTAAAGAGAAAAAGAGAATTCTTTGAATTAACATGATTTCCACTGCATTGTAAATTATGTTTGATAGCATCCTGTGGTATTTAGTATGAAATTGCTAAATGAGTTGTCTTGCTAATTCTAAATTCATATCTAATATTTTATGTATCCTAAATACACAAAACGAATAAATGTGTTATTAATATTTAATATTAATGAAACATATGTAATATGATGAACTAATAAATATGAATTCATATTTTCATGTTTGTATTTTAAAAAGTAACCGTTTTTATATAGAAAACGCTGAACTTGTTTGGAAATGATGCACTATATTCCTGTAAGTATGAATGTGTGATTTCCACTGTATCTTAAAATATGTTTGATAACATCTTGTGGTATTTGGTACAAAATTGCTGCCAGATTTGTCTTTTTAATTCTAATTCATATCTAGTATATTATGTATAATTAAAGACACAAACTAATTACTTGTATAAATTCAATATTATAAACCAATTTATATTATTAATTATTAATTAATATTGAAGTTTGTATATTATAAAAAACATTGCACAATTATACATACATTGTACAATTTTATATAGAAGCTTGTTTGGAAATAATGTACTATATTGATGTACTAAGTATTAAAAAAAATTATTGTGGTAAAAATGATACCACACAGTAATACAGAGTAAATTTATTTTATTTACTTTTATTTCACACTTGTTTAGAGAAGCACCATATAATCATTAAAGGACATTTGAAAATGAGCAAAAACAACAAAAAACATGTTTAAAATGCTCTTCATTTTAAGAAAGAAAGAAAGACAGAAAGAAGTTGTCCGTTAGTTTTAATGAAAAACATCAACCCCTGGTTCCCATAGTGTCCTATTTTAGAGACTGTGTTTCATAGGTTGTTATTAGCTTAGCTGGTGTGTATTCAGTATCTGTTCAGTTTTGTGGGAACACCTGTCATGATGAGCATGTGCAAAATTATGACTGAATGTTTGCCTTCCCCAAGGTCATATTTCAGTAATTTCCTGACAGTTTAATTACTCTAAATTAGTATCCTCACCACAAAGCAAATAACATCACAGTGAACACCATAAAAAGGTGGGACGTTCCTTTCATAAAGATCCACATGATAGGCACTATCCTAAAAGTCTAATTTTTCAGAAGTCCAATGACAATTAAACATATTTACAGAAATCAACACTATGAAGTATTTTATATGTGCAATGAGCTACATGTTAGATTTACCATCAAATATGTATATGTATGCATATACAGTATATATATATACACAGCATGTATTACTCTTTGTTAATGTTGATTAAACTACAACTGTTCATTGTTAGTTCAGGTTGGCTTGGTATAACTTGGTAAAACTATTAACTGTTGATAGAGACCTGATTTCGAGGGAGGGCCTGATTCGACCTGATCACAACACTGGTCCTTATAATTAGCTGAGCCATATTCAAAGTGGTTGTAAAACACTGTATAAACAAACACCTGTGACCTCATTACATCAGCATAACTGCGCCTCTGTGTGTTGCTTGGCAACCATTCTACTAACCATTGTTAAACTACATTGCTTGGTGGAAGAATTATTATTTGTAATAAATAAATGATTACATTTTTGTTGTTGTGTGTTTATTTTATGAAACCTTGCCTGGTAATAGACACTCCATGTTGTGCCTAACAACAGCTTTTAATGATTCTACAATCAGCATGGATTCTTGAGGATTATTACTATATTTTGTGATCTATATGTCCAAATTAATTGATTTACTGGATTGAATTGACTATAAAATTATTGAATTACTATAAACATTATTATAAACAGTGACATGGAGTTTGGTTGCACTACATTGCTGCTTGTTAAAGTGCTTGTTAGTTCATTACTGTAAACGCTACACTATGTAACTATTGCCATACTACTGAGAAATGTAGTTTAGCATTTCCACTTTTAGTTAGTTACTCCCATAATAGTTTTGTTAAAGTAGTTATGGCATAATAGTATTATTATGTGAGATGTTAACTAGCAATTTAACGTAAAATTGCGAGATATAAACTCTCAATTCAGAGAAGAAAAGTGAATTCTGAGTTTAAATCTCACAATTCTGGAAAAAAAAGTCAGAATTGTGAGATAAAAAGTCACAATTAGTCATTTTTGCAGATCCATGTGAATGGGAATGTTTTAACAACATTGTCGCCTGTACGTGAAACATTTCAAAAACACATTTCAGTTTATAGTGCAATAATTGTTATGTAAATGTATACCATCACAATTACTAGATGTAAATTTGGATGTCAGGTTGCATCTGTGTGTTTTCCTTTGTTTTGCATTGGTTTAAAGGGTTAGTTCACCCAAAAATGAAAAATCAGCCTGTGTTTTACTCACACTCAATGCATGTGTATGTGACTTTCTTCTTTCAGATGAATCCAATCTGTGTTATATAAAAATTGTCCTGGCCCCTCCAAGCCTTTCAATGGGGGTAAGCAGGTGTTAGTTGTCAACAGTTCAGAAGACGTGAAATACAGTGCACAAAACAAGGACAAATGTTGGAGGATTTCGATATAAGCCAAGAGAAGACTGGTTTTCCTTTGCTAAAGTAAAGAAACTTTGTTTCCTTTGCTCCTGCATTTCTCAGAGGCGTGCACGACGCATACGTCCTATGTCATCCGTTTATTACATTTGAAATATGGATATTTATCTTACAAAAATGCATGGATTTGCTACAAAAGGCCTTTATTCACCCCCGGAGCTGTGTGAGGGATGTTTTATTACAGATGTATGCACTTTATTTCATGTCTTCTGAACTGTTGACGACCAACACCCGCTTACCCCCATTGAAAGGCTTGAAGGGACCAGGACAATTTTTAATATACCTCCGACTGGATTCGTCTGAAAGAAGAAAGTCACATCTCGCTTAGAGAGAACAATCTACTTTGAGTGTAAACTAAATGAGTCAATGCATATTGGCATGCAATGATTGCATCCAGCTGGCGCTATTCGCAGCGCGAGTATAACTAGGCAGCAGGTGCAACGCATACTCAGCTTTTCGCTTCGGAGGTCGATCCACATCGTTTTCTCCGACTATTCTACTGAGGAAAAAAATGGACCTGAATGAGTTTCAGAGCGCCTTGTCACAAGGCTCACCTCAGCCGAGTCCCAAGGTGGGCGTGGCAATGCGGCACTCACCGGGTCCAAGTCACACCTGGCTGCCGAAAACGCTCACCCCGTGATCAGACCTTTGACGTTTTCTCGGCAGGATTGCCCATGGAAAAACAGGTCTAAAGGCATGATGTGGTTTACCGGCTGCCCTTACCACCGTGGGGGACCACATATGACGAGCAGGCAGTTCGGGGGTTTGGACGGGGCCCTCAACTGCAATGGCAAGTCAATGAATAGAGTCATATCAGAAGTGTGGTTACGAGGGAAGAACGTGCTGGTTGAACGGACAACCAATGCGACGGTTGCATAACTCAACAGACAAGATGGTCTACGCTGATACATTATGAAACTTGCCAGCCACAGCCTCCTCTGGAGCAGAAGCATCTGAGGTCAGGTCGCTCTGCCATTCAAATTCCGGGTCTGCCAACAGTGCCGCCGAAGGAGCTGTCATGAGCGTGCTCACCGGAGAGTGGAGACTCCACCCCCAGACGAAGTTCCAGCCTCTCACTGCTAGTTGTTCTTCTCCCTGACCGAGGGAACACTCTGCACAGACGCACTGGCACACAGCTGGTCGTTGGGCCTGTGCAAGTATGCATTTCCCTCAGTGAGCCTGTTCGCACAGACACTGTGCAAGATCAGGGAGAACGAGGAGCAGGTCCTGCTTGTGGCACCCTACTGGCCCACTCGGACCTGGTTCCCGGAACTAATGCTCCTCGTGACAGCCCCTCCTTAGCAGATTCCTCTGAGGAAGGATCTACTCAGAGACGGGGCACCCTGTGCAGGCCTCTGGATACTTCATGTCTGGTCCCTGGACGGGACGCGGATGTTCTAGGTGGCCTACCCCAAGAGGTAGTAGACACCATCACTACGGCAAGAGCACCATCTATGAGACACGCTAACGCCTTGAAGTGGAACCTGTTCATCGAGTAGTGTTCTACGAAGACACCCGGAGATGATGATGCCGATCAGGGTCGTGCTTTCCTTTTTGCAGCAAGGGTTGGAGTGAAGGCTGTCTCCCTCCACTCTTAAAGTCTGTGTCGCTGAGATCTCTGTTAACCATGACCACGTGGAAGGGAAGTCGGTAGGGAGGAATGACTTGGTCGTCAGGTTCCTTAGGGGGGCGAGAAGGTTAAATCCGTTTGGGACTGATCAAGTGCTCAAAGCACTACAGCAGGGCCCATTTGAGCCTTTTGCAGTGAGTTGAGCTAGAGTTTCTTTCAATGAAAACTCTGCTCTTGACTGCATTGGCCTCTATCAAGAGGGTAGGAGACCTGCACGCATTTTCGGTCAATGAATCATGCTAGAGTTTGGGCCGGCTGATTCCCAGGTAACCCTGAGGACCCGGCCCGGTTATGTGCCCAAGGTTCCTACTACCCCCTTCAGGGATCAGGTAGTGAACCTGCAAGCGCTGACCCCAGAGGAGGCAGATCCAGCCCTAGCTTTGCTTTGTCCCGTCCGAGCCTTGAGATGGTACGTAGACCGGACACAAAGCTTCAGGACCTCAGATCAGTTCTTTGTCTGATATGGAGGCCGGCAGAAGGGGGATGCCATCTCTAAGCATAGGATGGCCCACTGGATAGTGGATGCAATCACCCTGGCTTATCAGGCACAGGGTGTGCCTGCCCATTCAGGTTGCGAGCTCACTCTACTAGGAGTGTTGCATACTCGTGGGTGCTGGCTCGTGGTGCCTCGCTGACAGATATTTGTAGAGCTGCGGGCTGGGCGACAAGATGTGGCGGAACGTCCGGCGCCAGGCCCTCACTCGATGAATCCGTGAGAACCGGTAGAGGGCTGGTTTCCATATGTAGAGACCTAAGTGGATCCCATATGTGTAAAGTCCACGGTATAGCCTCAGAGCCCGTGTTTCCCTGGCAGACTTCTGCCATTCCAAAAGGGTTACAATCACCTCCAATCTTCCATATGCACCTAAACGGATGTAATATGTGTAAGTGCTTCCGAAACCTCCTTTGGGAAGGATGGGCTTCCGCAACGTTCCTGTTCCAAGTGGTACGGGTACGTTTTCCCAGTGTTATCCAATCTCACTGAGTGGGAAGTGCTACGACAACAGTGACTGGCCTGCTTGTTGCGAGCCCTGGCCTATGCCGAAAAGGGGGCTTAGGAGGCTCGCACAGGACACTGGAAGGGGCAGCATCCATGGCGTTTTGGTAGGGATCCCAATTCGTCAGTCACTACCGACTTGACGTCGGGAGACGTCACGTCCCGTCGCCACAGCTACTGTACTACCGCTGAGCGGCTGGGTCACCGGCTCAGCTCCTCAGCGAAAACATGAATGAATGCGGTGCACCTGCTGCCTATTATACCTGCGCTGCGATCAGGGCAGCTGAGCAATAATCGTTGCAATGTGATTGGTTGTTAGTTACACTCGCAGTGGATTGGTCTCTCTAAGCGAGATCCCAATTCGTCGGTCATAACCAACATGACGTCTGAGGGTTATGAGGGTTACATACGTAACCGAGACGTTTTGTTTAATAAATATATACTTACTGCTGCAACTAGATCTGCTTCTACTACTTCTTGTCCTTGCAACCAGCCATGTGATATTGGAATTGCATATAGACATAAGAAATTCTGGGGAAAAATTACAGAATTGGGAGGGGGAAAAAGTCTGAATTATGAGATACAAAATCAGAATTGCAAGAAATAAAAGCCTGAATTGTAACATATAGTCGCAATTACCTTTTTTATTCTGTGGTGGAAATGGGATTCCATATATTTTTACGAGCACAGGTATGGAAAAGCGATCGGGAGTATTTAGCCTATATATGAACATGCACTTATGAAATAAACTGATGAGGATGGAACAGCAAAAAGTGCATTAAATACAGAGCAGTAAATGTAAACTGAGGAAACTGCATCTTATTCTTACTGAGCCAGGCTGCCACATAACTTAATAAACCGTATGAGTCAGATTATATGGGACATTTTTTTTTGTTATTATTATTATTTAGCAGAACCTTTTATCCGAAGCATCCTACAAGAGAGGAATAATAAGAATGATGCATCATAAATGGATATAATAACATTACACGTCAATTAAATATGTTCCTACCAGTAAAGTATTGGTCTAATGCACCAATCTGAAAAAGACAAACAACTGAAAGTCAGAGATGTGTTGGTTTTGCTTCCTCATACTTAAATAAATTCACTTCAGGTGACATCACACAAAAAGAGATGCTCAGAAGCAATAAACTCTATTATCTCAAATGGGTTTCATTGTACTTACAGTATGGCCTGCTCTGGTTTGGTATAAACTTTTGTATAGTGTGCTGGTGCTTATTTTACTATGTAATACTTCTAGTCATATTATATTACATAGCCAATGATCATGCAGATGTTGTACATGTAATGTCTGATCTAATTTGAGTATTCAAAATCTAATTCAAATGGTCAGAAAACTCTAAATGCACCAATGTTGTGTGACTATTAGTCTGTTTGGGCTTCAGAAAAAATGAGGTAATATTAGTTCATATTACTTCTTTAAAATTGAATCTGACTTATTAGTAACTGCAAAGCTCAAACGTATATCCAGTAAAATGCTTCTCAGTATGATTTCTCTGGTCTGATTAAGGTTCACCCTGCTGCACTGAAAAAATGGCAAGTACACTTATTGACATCCACTTCACTGTCAGTCCAAAGCCTCTACATTAAAGGTATTTATGAAACTATACTGTAATCTGTATGTTTAGTTGATCTGTTTAAATCACATGTTTGCTACTTTTAAAATCTTTGTCTGACTATGTTGCAAATGTTAATATTAATCTATTATTTTTCTCTCTCCTTGTCCATTGAATGTGTCAGTGTATTAAGGGTGCACAGTAGCAGTTTCAGTTAGATTGGAGTTACCGAAACATCCAAAACATCCACACTTTTGACATTTCTGCCATTATCCATGTACGTATTCAAAGTCTGCAATATAATTGTACAGTTTGTTGTAGGAAGACACTATTGGATTTCTTGGCCTACCATTCGCAATCCTAGAACTGAGGTCTAACAGTTATCTGTAATCAGTCTTTGTTGATCATGACTGGTTCTTATTATATTCAAGTTTACATTTCTCAGGATACAGACGTTACTAAATTATTGAAATTAAGTTTGATATTTCTGTACTGAATCTAATTTTGTCACTGAGCATATCAGGCTGCAGATGAAGCCCATCATTCCAGATGCAGTGAGGGAGGACATATGCCATGAAGACCAGGGGACATCAGGATCGTCAATGACGGCAAGATAATCTTACAGTTATTTGGCATTAGCTACTGCACAACTCAACTGCCCATCTAACTGAAAGGGAACATTCACCCAAAAATGAAAATTCTGGTATCATTTACTCACCCTCAAGTTGTTCCAAACCTGTATAAATTTGTTTGTTCTGCTAAACACAAAGGAAGGTATTTTGAAGAATGCTTATAACCGACGAGTTTTAGGGGCACCATGAATTTATGTATTTTTTTCATTACTATGGTTCAATCATATGTGCCCCAAAGCTGTCTGGCCTCAAACATCCTTCAAAATACCTTTCTTTGTGTTCAGCAGAACAAAGAAATTTATACAGGTTTGGAACAAATTGAGGGTGAGTAAATTATACCAGAATTTTAATTTTTGGGTGATTGATCCCTTGAAGTATTTCTCTGAGGTGTATAATGGTGGAGCTTTAAAATCAGCACACTTTCAAAGAAAGTCCTTCCTAAAAAATGTAGAAATGTTTTTTGTGGTACATTAGTTATGCTGTTATTGTTCTTATTGTGTAACATTGTATTACGTAAAGCAATTTTTGGGGGGCGTGGGTTGAGGGGAATGAAGTGTTAGTTTTAGTTTTGGATTTTGCTTTTATATGGGATTATATTATACTTTAACAGATGCATATCAAACAAATGAGCTATGTCTGTAACATGTCTCCTGTATATTTGTAATATGTATGAACTGTTGTGTACTATTGAAAAAATACAGTAGTTCTTTCCAAGAAATGTTTTTGCTTATTGCCTTACTTAAAAATCTACAATATTAGGGTGCTAAAATGCTTTTATTTATTAAAAAATTTGTACTTATAGTTTACCAAAGCTTTTTTTTATTTTGTTATTAATTTTATCTGGATTTATCGTACATTTTATCATAGTTCTATTTAATTTATTAAAACACCACTGCCTATAGTGGATAAAGCTTTTACTTAAACAAAAATCATGTTAAATCAACAGGAGGTATGTGGCACAAAAAGCATAAAAACAACATTAAAAAATCATGTTCATCTGACAAACAAAAGTTAAGTAACATAAAGTGTTATGTTACTTTAGTGGTAAAGCCCTAGCATTTTTATCGGATTTTAGTAATTCAACAAAAGCATCCATTGATTGGAAACTAGAAAAAAATATTTTAGTAGCTGGTACCCATTCCTAATAAAATTCTGTTTTGAAATTAAATAATACTGATCAACCACAACATTAAAACCTCCTACCTAATATTGAGCTGCCAAAACAGCTCTGATGCATCGAAGTGAGTACTCCACAAGACCTCTGAACGTGTCTTGTAGTATCTGGCACCAGGACATGAGCAGCAGATCCTTTAAATCCTGCAAGTTGCGACGTGAGTCCTCCATGGATCTGATTTGGTGGTCAAGTCATGCTCAAATGGATTGAGATCTGGGGAATTTAAAGGCCAAGGCAAAACCTTAATCTATTTGTCATGTTTATTTTTGCAGTGTGGCAGTCTGCATTATCCTGCTGAAAAAGGTCACTGCCATCAGGGAACACCACTGCCATGAAGAGCTGTACGTGGTCTGCAACAGTCTTTAGATAGGTGGTGCCAAAGTGACATCCACATGAATGCCAGGAACAAGAGTTTCCCAGCAGAACATTGTCCAGGGCAAACACTGCCTCTCCATCCGCTTGCCTTCTTCCCATAGTGCATCCTGCTGCCATTTCTTGCTCAGGTAAACAACACACATGCACCCAGCCATCGACTTGATCTAAAAGAAAACTTGATTCATCAGACCAGGCAACCTTCTTCCATTGCTTCATGGTCTAGTTCTGACTCTTACATTTCCATTGTAGGTGCTTTCAGCAGTGAACACAGTCCATCGTGGCCATCTGTCTGTGGCTACGCAGCCCCAAATGCAGCAAACTGTGATGCACTGTGTTCTGACACCTTTCTATTATATCCAGCATTAAGTTTTCTAGAAATTTGATCTATAGTTGCTCTTTTGTATGATCAGACTAGATGGGCTAGCCTTCGTTCCCCACATGCACCCTGACGCCGAGTCACTGGTAGTCCTTCCTTGCATCACTTTTGGTAGGTACTAACCGCTGCATACTGGGAACACCCCACAAGACTTGTTGTTTTTTAGAAGCTCTGAGTCAGTCGTCTAGATATCATAATTTGGCCTTATTTGTCAATGTCACTTAGGCCGCCTAGATCTTTACACTGCCCATTTTTCCTGCTTGCAAAACATGAAATTCAAGAATTGACTGTTCACTTTCTGCCTAATATATCCATTGCCAGGTGCCATTGTAACAATGTAATACATGTTATTTACTTCACATGTCAGTGGTTTTAATGTTGTGGCTGATCAGTCTACATGTAAGGTATTCTAGAGGTATTAATTTCATTATTGACTTTTTTCCAGCTCTTCACATAAGAAGCCTTATCAATCCACAGCAAGAGGATGTTCTTCCTTTCTGCAAAGGTCAGTGCGTTATCTGACTGCTGGGTAGGCCTTAACAATAATGACATGAGAATTTCTGAAGTTTTTACTCAGTTTACATGGCCATAAACAGTCCATTTAAGTCATGCATTTAAGGCATAAAGGTGAAAAGAAAGATTTAAAAGTACAGTATGTCTATGTCTATTAGGTGTGTAATGGGTAGCTTTTGTACAATTATGGACTTGTTTTAGCATATTTCCACTTCCTATGTTCTCCTAGTACCATGTGTATCAACAACATTCATGCAAGTATCATAGCTGTAATTCTAAATTAATAATTTTAAATTATATTAATGTTTTCCCCCTAAATTCAACTGCTTGTGGAGGGAGGCTACTGGACTGTAAGGGATAATATCCACAAATTAGTTCAACTGCATGAGAATGTCCCTTTCTCTTGTCATTTCCATTAGCAAAAACCTTCTGGATAATTCACTATATGCTATGAAATAATGTCCTGGAAGTGTATTTCATAAAAGCATACAGAAGAACATTTTAAAATATAATGATTTTAAATGTAATTTATTATGCCGCTAATCCAATTGTACTTTTTTTAAAGTACACTAAATAATTTAAATGATAAAAAAGTTTCAGTGTTTACAAGGTATTGATATATGTTCTTTAATATAATGTTCTTTTATAGTTATAAGATGTTAAACGTATCATTACCAAAGTAGGTTTTAGTCAATATTATAGATATATATATATATATATATATATCGATATTATATATACAATTTGAATTTTAATTATATTACCCAATTAAATTATGTCAAGTACATATTCCATACACTTCAGTATGTGACTCTTTAAAAATAATGCCAAGCAATAAGTCATGGAAATATGTGTGCTTTGATATTTTGCTGTTTTGCGAGGGCTCAGTAAAATCTACAGGATTAGCGTTGTGTGAACCATTTTCCATTGTCTTCCAGCTGCATCTCTTAAGCTCTCTGTGCGTGACAACTAGCAGTTTAAGGAGGATATTCCATTATGTCAACCGGCACCTTTGAGCTCTAAGTCCCCTTAATTATTTGTAGATCTGTACTTAATGATGTAGCTGCAAAAACGCAATTGAGAAAAGCTCAGACAGGTTAAGTGCATTACAGATACATGCACGAGTGTTCATTTTAATATACTGATGCATATTTTCCCAATGAATTTAATCCAATAAAGTAGAATCAATTCGAGCATAGGTTAGGGTTCTCATTGAGAGAGTTTGTTCACTTATCTCAAACCCCTTCCACATGCTTTAATCTTGTTTTCAGGCACGCCACCATCTGTCTCCTTTGCTCTATCCCAGGACACTTACTGTGAAACATCAACTGACAGTGAGACTTTTAGTAGCGTTAGAAGCCACACTCGATGCTCTGATTTATTTGGCATTAAAGGTCTGAATGGACCAGCTTGAGATGCATCACTCTCAAGTGCGCCGAATAATGAAAGGCATCTTCCTCCCATACCGAGCCACTTACAGAGGTCAATACTAGAGGTCACAAGAGCAGTCAAGCTTATGATTCCTTTCAGGCTTCATAATAAGGAGTGTGTACAGTTTCATGACATGGATTGCAATTTGATAGAAAAACACTCCGCGGGCTTTCTGTACATGTCACTGATTGAAGCTGACAATTTTTAGCTCCCTTTCTACATGAAAATCATACAGCTGTGCAATCATCTGTGTGGCCAGTGTGCTGAGGAGCAAGTATGAACTGAAATCATGCAGGAATGGGAATGAAATTGTGTTAAACAAGGCTGGAGCTTTGAATTGGCGATATAGAAAGTTGTCTATGCAAGAGCTTTTATCTCATAATCTACATTGGAAGTGCAGCCGTTTGTTATGACAGTTGTTGTTAACTGGTTAAAACTGAACTACAAATTAATTTGTTCTGTAAATATCTTTAATTTTTAGAAAGTAAATATAGAAATAATAAAGATAGAAACCCTTATGCTCTCCAAGGCTGCGTCAATTTGATCAAAAATACAGTTAAAACACTAATATTGTGAAATATTATTGTAATTAAAAATAACTGTTTTCTATTGTAATATATTTTAAAATGTAATTTAAAATAGAACGTTTGAAAAGAATAGAAAGTTCAAAAGATCAGCATCTATTTGAAACAGAAATATTTTGTAACATTATGAATGTATTTACTGTCACTTTTGACCAATTTAATGCATCCTTGCTGAATAAGAACATTCATTTTATATATATAAACTATATAAACAATTATTTACTGTTTTCCCTTAAAAATGTTGCAGTTGTTCTATGAATCTTTTTTTTTATGTTATGACAGTTTGGTGAGCCAACTTTCATGATCTTGCCTATGCAAACCCACAGGCAGGCCCTAGTATTAACCTTTAAGCTATGAATAATAAAATCAACTGAATGGGTTTGTGTTTCCAGATGGCTAGCATACAGCTAATAGCTAAATGAGCACATCTCCACCTTGTGGACATATTTTGACAGGCAAGATTTAATGAGAGTAGAAGAGCTTGAGGTTTAAAAAGAAGAATATTTGACATTCAGAATAACGTAGGATTTGAAATATATTTTTGTGGTCCCATGAAGCTCTTCTGTGCATAAAATGCCCTATTTGCATATCAAATACAACCTAGATCAAAAATAAGTACAGTTTCTCAGTGCTGACTCAGTGTGGAAACTGAGAGTTTGTTCTATCTGTGCACTCTTTGAAATTACTGCATGAGCTCATAAACACACTCCTTGGCTCCTTAACATCTGCATAAAAGATGACAAGCAACAAAAAAATACATCAGTCTAACTTCTCAAGCAACAGTCCTGACACATTTCAGAATGGCACTTGTCAAAATAAAAAATAAAGATGAAATGTCTGAAGGTAACTGGCTCTGGTAAATATCCAAAAGGGAGCCAACATAACAACAAGACCTTCATAGTTTAAAAGATCAAGTTTAAAACAAAACGCTGACACAAATCTGAAAAGAGCTTGCATATGCAGTGGGTATAGAAAAGTAAATACAGCTGGATAAAACAAAAACTGTGTCTGTCTTCGTTTCAGGCTGCAAAGCAACCAGATGTGATTATTTTAAAGGGGGCTGATTCTTTTTCTGTACCCACTGTAAATAAAGCAGAAAACATGCCTCCTCAGCACATTATAAATAGTGTACGTGTTTATATTTTAGGGATATTTAAAGACTCTCACAAATCGCACAGTCCGGCGTTGGGGGCATCGTGTTATTACTCCTTTTATCACATAAATAATAACAAGTATGGAAGAAAATAACTTGACAGGAGATTAGTTTGATTGGCCAGGCCTGACACAGAACATGTTTCTATGCTCAACAAGCTTCATTTTCGAAGTTAAGGACGGTACTCATCTCATAGCGAGCAGCTTCCCACATGCAGAGCCCAGGCAGAGGTTAAGCACAACGTCCTGGCGTAGAATTATTATCCAACCCTGGACGAACAAGCCTTATGAAATAAAAAAATAAAGTTTAAGAAGAATCAGTTTGACTGTATGTGTATGTGTGCATTGCTGTACAAGGAAGGTTGAAGACTTTGACCCACGTGTGGGTATGTTCTTCCTAGCGTGGGATGTAGCGCCATGGGAGAAGACATGCCACCCAGCTGACCTTGCAGTAAAGCATGCAATAATTTATGCATGGCTTGTCGTACTGGTTTTGCACATGCTGATGCAATGGAAATGTGCTTTTCACCTCACTTTCTGCCGATTTAATAGGTTCGCACTGAATTGTTCTTTGACCCGGTGTGAGACCTATTGATTCCATCTCCATTCTTGCTTGAGAACACCCAGATTGCGATCTTAATTTGCAATCTAATCTATTGGTTTTCAGTGGCTTTTCCTCCCAGTGAGATTAAGTGAAAACTGCCTCTCCCCTTTAGTACATACACCTGCCCACCCTCGTAATAACATAAAAAGTCATCTTTAGATCTAATTATTAAACTCTAATTATTAATCTCCCGGAGCCATTAAAATGCCCCTTATCTGAGAGTGTCCAGCTAGCAATGTCAGATAAATGGCACACCATGAATCTTCTATAACTTTTTAACAGTAACAATCAACTGAGTTGTGGACAGCACAGTTAAACAGAGCATATTTACAGAATATAGAGAATCATATGGAACATTATATTAAATAATAATGTAAAATATAGTAACACACTCCACACACACTGGCTGCCAAACATTTGGAATAATTATGATTTATGTTTTTGAGGCTATGTTTATTTGATCAAAATACAGTTTTTATTTTCCAAATTAATCAGAAGCAGTAAGTGCTGATATTATGATTTCCTGAAGGATCACTGTGATTCTCAGACAGAATTAATGGCTGCTGAAAATTCACTTTGCAATCACAGGAATAAATGACCTTTTACAATATATTCATATAGAAAACAGAAAATTTTAATAGAATTGTTCACAAGATTACTATTTTTTTACTGTATAAATCGATTAAGTGAGCATAAGAGAACTTCTTTTAAAAACCTTTTCAATAATATATTATATATATATATTATATATAATATTATGGTATATATATATATAATATATCTACATTGGGCAAAAAAGTATTAGTCAGACCGCCAATTGTTGCAAGGTCTACCACGTGGTAAAAAGATGAGAGAGGCCTGTAATTTTCATAGGTATACCTCAACTATGAGAGTCAAAATGAGGAAAAAAAATCCAGAAACTCACATTGTAGGATTTTTAAAGAATTACTTGGTAAATTCCTCGGTAAAATAAGTATTTGGTCACCTACAAAACAAGCAAGATTTCTGGCTCTCACTGACCTGTAACTTCTTCTTTAAGAGGCGCCTCTGTCCTCCACTCGTTACCTGTATTAATGCATCTGTTTGAACTCGTTATCAGTATAAAAGACATCTGTTCACAACCTCAAACAGTCACACTCCAAGTTCCACCATGGCCAAGACCAAAGAGCTTTCAAAGGACACCAGAAACAAAATTGTTGACCTGCACCAGGCTGGGAAGACTGATTCTGCAATAGGTAAGCAGCTTGGTGTGTAGAAATCAACTGTGGGAGCAATTATTGGAAAATGGAAGACATTCAAGACCACTGATAATCTCCCTCGATTTGGGGCTCTACGCAAGATCTCACCCCTGTGAGCAAAAATCCCAGAACCACACGGGGGGACCTATAATGACCTGCAGAGAGCTGGGACCAAGTAACAAAGGCTACCATCAGTAACACACTGTGCCGCCAGGGACTCAAATCCTGTAGTGCCAGACGTGTCCCCCTGCTTAATCCAGTACATGTCCAGGCCCGTCTGAAGTTTGCTAGAGAGAATTTGGATGATCCAGAAGAGGATTTGGAGAATGTCATATGGTCAGATGAAACCAATATATAACTTTTTGGTAAAAACTCAACTTTTCGTGTTTGGAGGAGAAAGAATGCTGATTTGCATCCAAAGAACACCATACCTACTGTGAATCATGGGGGTGGAAACATCATGCTTTGGGGCTGTTTTTTCTGCAAAGGGACCAGGACGCCTGATCCGTGTAAACGAAAGAATGAAATCGTGAGATTTTGAGTGAAAACCTCATCACCCCATCAGCAAGGGCATTGAAGATGAAACGTGGCTGTTTCTTTCAGCATGACAATGATCCCAAAAACACCACCCGGACAACGAAGGAGTGGCTTCGTAAGAAGAATTTCAAGGACCTGGAGGGGCCTAGCCAGTCTCCAGATCTCAACACCATAGAAAATCTTTGGAGGGAGTTGAAATCCGTGTTGCCCAGCGACAGCCCCAAAACATTCCTGCTCTAGAGGAGATCTGCATGGAGGAATGGGCCAAAATACCATCAACAGTGTGTGAAAACCTTGTGAAGTCTTACAGAAAACATTTGACCTCTGTCATTGCCAACAAAGGGTATATAACAAAGTTTTGAGATGAAATTTTGTTATTGACCAAATACTGATTTTCCACCATAATTTGCAAATAAATTATTTAAAAATCCTACAATGTGATTTCTGGATTTTTTTTCTCATTTTGTCTCTTTTTGTCTCTCATCACATTGAGGTATACCTATGATGAAAATTACAGGCCGCTCTCAGCTTTTTAAGTGGGAGAACTTGCACAATTGTTGGCTGACTAAATACTTTTTTTTTCCCACTGTATATATTATATTATATTATATATATATATATATATATATATAATATATATATATTATATATATATATATATATTCCAGTTGCAGGATCACCATCACTTGCCTGTCCACTTCTGCATACTACATCAACCACAATCCTCCTTGGCCAGCACCTGCACTCAATCCACAATTAGAACACCTGTTTGTCATTACCCTCATCAACTGCTCTATATAAGACAACATCACACACCCTGACATTGTCTGGTCTAGACCCAGACCCAGACCCAGACCCAGACCCAGACCCAGACCCAGACCCAGACCCAGACCCAGACCCAGACCCAGACCCAGACCCAGACCCAGACCCAGACCCAGACCGCTATGTTTTACTTACTTTACTCACTTTACTCGTTTACTTACCAGTGCTATTCTGCTGGTCTCCATTCATCAGTGTCCCTTCCTCCGTGGATCTTCATCGCCTCCCGATCTTCTAATATCTATCTGCGAAGATAAGAGTTTTTTTTTTTTTTTTTTTTTTCATTTTACAGTTGATTTTGAAGGATTTTTGTGTTGGTATTCACCTTTTCTGGCTGTCTATGCCATTTTTCATCTGTTCCAGTTACTGTTGTATATATTTACCCAACGCTAATGAGCACTAGTATGTAAATAAACCGATTCGCTCACCTTTACTCATCTGTGCCTTGGAGTCTGTATTTTGTAACATCCAGACTTTTGACCGCATATGCAATTTAACATTCATTAACAATATTGTGAACAATGACATGAATTAGATTCATGAAAAATATCTCAGTATTATACTGCATTTGCTGAGTTTAAAATAATTGGACGTTGGACACCACTGGGCGCCTTCCTATAATGCTAAAATGCTTTTGACTTGTAGAACTCACACCATATGCAATGATATTTCCAGTTGACATTTCCTGCTTGATTTCAACCTTTTTTTTTATTGATAGTGTTGAACTAACATGGTTAAATATATTAGATGAACTAACAACAATTTATTTTGTTTTACAAAAGATACCGTATGTTAACAAACATCTCGGGTTATGTATGTAATCATGAGATGCTGTGTCGGAATGCCTCTGCGTGACCAGGTTCTGAAGCATCTGTGGAGTCAGTCCAATGGAGAAGCGAGACCACATGAGCGTGGTGATGTTAGCAACCAGGATAGGATGAAGTAAGCGCCTACAGGGATGCAGGGAGTATGGCAGAGAGACACAGCGTCTCATTCCCTTTAGGGAGCCTTGGTTACATATGTAATCTGAGACATTCCCCCTCCGGGAACTCAAACTGCATCAGAACACTTTGGGAAAGAGAATGCTCACTGCACCATACTAACAAGTCCCTGTCTTTTTTGTTTTGTTTTGTTTTTTTCTTTTTCACCTTTATTTAACCAGGAAAAAAACTCATTGAGATTAAAAATATCTTTTTCAAGAGTGTCCTGGCCAAGATAGGCAGCAGTACAACCATACATACATACATACATACAGGTACAAAATATAATAACATAAAACAACTGAAATAGCGAATCCTTTAAAATAAACCACAATCAATAACACATCAGTCAGAACATCTACAGCCAGATGTGACTGCCTCCAAGTCAGTTAACATCTTAAAAGCTACCAATGAGACCAGTGTATTAATTTTCATAGATTTCTGTAATTTGTTCCATGAAGAGGGAGCAGCATACCTAAAAGCCTTTTTTCCCAGCTCAGTTCTAACCTTTGGAACAGACAGAAGGAAAAAATCCTGTTAAAGAAGATTGTAAGTCCCAGTGTTATTTACACTGATGTAGGTTAGAAGGTAGGATGGAAGTAGACCTAAAATAGCTTTGTATATGAAGATATACCAATGTTGAAGTCTCTGCATTGATAGAGAAGGCCATCCAACACGTTTATACAGTTCACAATGGTGAGTGAGGACTTTAAAACCAGTGATGAACCTCAGAGCTCCATGGTATACAGTATCCAGTGCATGTAAACTTTGAGACGAAGCATGCATGTATAAAACATCACCATAGTCAAGTATAGACATAAAAGTGGCAGCAACCAGCCTCTTTCTGGATTCGAACGAAAGGCAGGATTTGATTCTAAAATAAAACCCTAATTTAAGTTTTAATCTTTTTGCTAGCTGCTGAATATGAAAGGTAAAAGAAAGAGATTCATCTATTAAAATACCAAGATATCTGTATTTAGAGACACATTCAATCTTCGTTCCCTGGGAAGTGAGGATTGAAGGCAGATTTGATTTGGATTTAAAATTTGAAAAAAGCATGACTTTTGTTTTTTCAGCATTTAAAACAAGTTTTAAATCATAAAGATTCTGTTGGAGCGTGTTAAAATCAAGTTGTAATTGGGAGAGAGCCTGGTCTGCAGTGGGTGCTGAGCAATACAGTACAGTGTCATCTGCATAAAAATGAAATTTTCCTTTAAACATGTTACTATCAATATTATTTATATAGAGAATAAAAAGTAGTGGCCCCAAGACTGACCCCTGAGGCACGCCTTTTGTTATTTTGAGATAGCGAGAGGTGTTGCCTGCACACACTGAGTTCTGTCTGTAAGATAATTATCAAACCAGCTGATAGTTTGTTCAGAAAGTCCAGCCCTACACAGTCTGTGCTTAAGCACTGTGTGGTCCACTGTATCAAATGCCTTAGAGAGGTCAATATAGAGGACTGCACAATGCTGCTTGTTATCTATAGATTCAATAAAGTCATTTAAAACCTTAAAAGCTGCCGATGTTGTACTATGCTTTTTTCTGAAACCAGATTGGAAGTTAGACAAAACATTTTTATAATTAAAAAAATCTTTTAATTGATCACTGACAAGGGACTCTAAAACCTTGACCAAAACAGACAATTTTGAGATCGGTCTGTAGTTATTTAAGATAGAAGGGTCACCACCTTTTAACAGGGGAACCACAAAGGCTGATTTCCAGATGAAAGGAATGACATTTGTGTTTAAGCACAAATTAAAAATATTAGTTAAAGGCACTGCAATAAAATTTGCTGCTAGCTTTAAAAAATAAGGATCCAATTTATCAGGGCCTGCAGATTTTGTCATGTCCAAATGCTTGAGGGCTTTATTTACGTCTGAAGCTATAATATAACTAAAACTAAAAGACTGACTAGAAGGATCCAAACCAACAGTCTCCACTGTAGAGGAAGACCCATATTGAGTATTAAGTGACTCAAATAAAAATCCTGAGGCTATGAAATGTTCATTGAAACATTCAAGCATTTTGGTCTTGTCCGTAAGTTTTTGAGAGTCTATCATAATGCTTGAAGGAAATTCCTGGCCGTTACTGTTTTCTGATAATGATTTGATAGTTTTCCAAAATTTTTATGGGTTATTTAGGTTGCGAGTAGTTTGAGAAAGAAAATGGTCAGCTTCGGCTTTTCTAATTTTTAAAGTACATGCATTACGCAGTTGCCTGAAAACCAGCCAGTCAGAATTCTGATTTGATTTTCTGGCTTTTGCCCATGCCACGTTGCGCTCATGAAGGATATTTGCTAAATCAGAAGAAAACCAAGCATTGTTTTGGCCTTTAACTCTGTATTTCTTAGTGGAGCATACTTATTAATTATATTGGTGAACCCCTCATGAAAGAGGTTCCAAGCACTATCAACATCTGTACTAATATTAATTTTTTCCCAATCATAATTCGATAACTCGTAAAAGAATTCTTGTTCTGAGAAATGCTTCATGTTACGCTTGAGCTTGACTATAATGCGGGGTTTAATCGTAGGTATTTTAGTATTTCTAACTGTTGCTACGACACAGTGGTCACTAATGTCGTTTGCAAATATGGAAGCTGTTGAGTACTTATGAGGAACGTTAGTTAGAATCACATCTATTAGTGATGATTTTTCCGGGTTTTTAAAGTTTAGCCGTGTGGGACTGTCAACAATCTGAAAGAGATTTAATGAATCACAATAAGCTCTGAAATCATCAGATACTGGTTATAACCAGTTCCAATTTAGGTCTCCGAAGGCTACTAATTCCTTAGAGTTCAAATCAGAAAGGAGTTGCACTAAGGAGGGCAGAGCACCGCTAACAGCTGAAGGTGTCCTATAACAACCAACGACCGTTATACAAAGTGATTTAGAAACTTTAAGCTCCAAGGCTAAAAATTAAAACTGTTTAACTACCGATATTGATAACAGTACATTAACTTGATACTGGTTTTTGATGTAAATTGCTACACCCCCACCTCTATTAGGGCGGTCGGTCCTAAAAACATTATAACCACTTATATTGACTTCTTTATCTGAAACCGATTTACTTAACCAAGTTTCAGACAAGACAATTACATCAGTATCTGTAGAGTGAGCCCAGATACGCAACATGTCCATTTTAGGAACAAGACTGCATACATTCAAATGAAAGAAACCAAGACCAGACCTTTCTTTAAAATCTGCCGGGGTGTTAAAGCCTATAGGGGTGTCTGGGCTTGGGTTTGGCTGCACATTTCCTGACATCAACAGTAATAAAGCAATTAAGCATTTTAGCTTAAATTATTTCTTGTACTTGTTCATTGCTTCTCCGACCAAAATTGGAATCTAGGTACACACAGGAGATAGTGGTAAAATTGTCACATAACATCATAATACTAGACAAACAGACCAAGTCAACAGTATCAGAAGGGAAAAATAGGGGCAGAGGGAGTGATGCAACATTAAGTAAACAACCAAATGCGCACGTGCCTTCATATGATTCACACAGTATTGGGAGCACTGGACTGGAATAGCCATTCCAGTAGTTGGTGGCCCCAGAGATAAATAAGAACAAAGAAAAAGTAAAACAGAAAAAGGCAAGGAGCAACCACTTCTTTCCCTCCATGCCCATCACACCACCCAGACGTAGAAAGACAAAATATTACATAGGACCCGGGCATCCAAAAGAAAAAACAGGCCTAAGTATGATAAAGTCAGGTCAGTGATGGAAAAATCCAGTACGGGTTATCCGTTTCTCAGCGGCGACCGATGATGTTGCGTTTCGTCACTCGTAAACAGGAAGCCCAGCGAGTGAGGCAATACTGCGGGCAAAAAAGTCAAAATCAAGGCCAGCCGCCTCTAAAACATCAGGCTATATCTCAAAAACCAGCAGCAAGAACAAGAAAAAGCACTTTCCTTCATCATGAAGAGACCAGATCCATCAAACTCAGCGGGCACCGACCAGCCAGCTCGAGCCAGATCCCCCAGAAACGGTGAAAAAGCAAACCACAGCTCCAGGTAAATTTCCGTACCAGCTTGATGGTCGTAACCACTTGCTCAGACTGGGATTATACGGATACCTTTTTAAATTTTTAAAATGCACTGCTAGAACTAGCGCAGTGCCAGTTCACTGAGGATGTCAGTCTCGACTTAAACTATACGGATTAGCGTCATAAAACAACCATCGAGTATGACGAATTCCGACTCTATATTATAGCTATATTTTACGAACGTTCACAAAATGAATAGTTGGCAAATATCCCATGAACAAACAAACATCAACCACTCAATCACGCACAGACAGAAAGACGTGCCACCATCATGTCTGGTGTGTATCGGGCGAGCACATCAAGACAAGAGGACTTGGGATCCTGGGGTAGAAGCCAGGTCCAGAATAAAGAATCGAACAAATGTGTGAAGAGGACAGCCCGCGCTTACATGTCCTGCAGAAAGCACGCCCACTGATAAGGCCTTGGAGGCTGCCATACTCCGGGTCGAGTGGGCCTCATAAGCAAGTGAGATGGCCTCAACCACCCAACTGCTCAGGGCCTACTTGGTCACCGGAAAGCCCTTCTTAGGTGGCA
The DNA here is from genome assembly GCA_018155175.1 of Sinocyclocheilus anophthalmus. Lineage (NCBI taxonomy): Eukaryota > Metazoa > Chordata > Actinopteri > Cypriniformes > Cyprinidae > Sinocyclocheilus > Sinocyclocheilus anophthalmus. The sequence goes on from JADLZN010007999.1 coordinate 363,340, forward strand.
GATTTAGCTTCCCTTGGTCAGCTTCCAGGAAGGGAGGAGGACAGAAGGCTTACAGCACTATGGGCCCTGTGTAGAGGTGGGCACCTTAGGGATATACCCCTGCCACGGTGAAGGAAGGGCACCTTGGTGAGCTGTACCGGCCTCAGCCTCAGTGTGCCACGGAGGAAACAAGTGATAAGTGGGTGTCTTCCCAATGTTTGACCACCCAGAAGGGCGTGGTAAGGCTGCCACGTATACCTTCAGAGTAGAGGGAGATAACCCTGCAGAGAAACGCTCCTGCAGAAATTCTAGAAATGTGCCACTGGGTCTTGCATTCGCTGTTTGCACCAAGAAGTGAAAAGTTTCCACTTTAGGGCGTACTGTTTCCTGTTGAGGGAGCTCTGGACTGGAGTCTGGTCTCAACAACCTCAGTTGAGAGACCAGATTGCTAAGAGCTGTGCCCCCTCAGGGGCCATGCCCACACCTTCCATAACTCTGTGCTGTAGTGAAGGGATGGAGCCCCTTGCCTGAGATAGTGGAGTCCCCTCTTAAACGATCTCCAAGGTAGAGCCATCGCGAAGGGACAGAAGTCCAAGAACCCTACTCGGGCCGGCCAGAATAGGGCCAATAGCAGAAGACGGACTTTGTCCCGACGTACTCTCTCCAGAACTCCCAGGGGGAAAAGCATACAGACAAATCCTCAGCCTCGTCTGCAACATTCTGTGTGGACAAGAGCACAGACTGGCCCCTCAGAGTCTTGAATAAAATTTTTCAATGCACGAACAAACCGGCCAGCATCTCCAGCAATTATCTATGTCATTGATATGGTTGGCCTTCCCCCCCACCCTGGGCAGAGCGGCCACCTTTTCCCAGCCTGTGAGGGAGGCGTCCGTCGTTAGCATTACGCTATTACCCAACACCGGTCCCTTGAGACAAGAACCAAGGTTCTCTCCACATGTCTAAGGCACGTAAGCATCGCTGCGTGACCTTGATCATGCGAAGCGGGTTGCTCCTTGGGGAAAAAATCCCTTGGTTCTGAGCCACTACCGCAAAGGTCTCATGTACAGCAGGCCAAAAGGTATCGTGTGTTATGCACTGCATCAAACATAACAGTCATTGAAACTTGTGTTTGACAGTGGATGACTGGCCTTCTCGTCACTCTCATTGTAGATCCGATACAAGCAGGAACGATGTGCCGGCATCTCCTTGAATCCCACACCACGCCAAGATCAGTGGTCCACTGTGCTGAGAAAGTAACAATTTTCCCTTTGGCATTCGCCTCAAATACCATCTCATGTCTATGGGCGAGGATTACATCTCATGCCAGAATGCTGCTGCTGCAGACTCGTGCTAAAATCGCCGTCATCTATGTAATGTCTTATGCAATGCCGCTGGAGTCGGTCAGAGATCCAGAGCAGTATCTCCACACACTTGGTGAAAGCTCTACCTCCTCTTGCGTTGCCGAGGTCCTAAGAAGGTGGCCTGGTACACCTTTCAGCACACACAGCCATGGTGTGCAGACACGACCCTTCCTGTACTTCCACCATATAGCCTTTCCTCCACCAATGCCGACTTTGTTCGACCACTTGTCATGGGAAGCTCGGGCCTTCTCAGAAACTAATGCCGGTGGGGGATCTGATAGCTGCTCGCGAGGGACATGTTGCTCACCCTCGGCATCGCCACATATCCACTGTTTCATTCAGCCCCCAATATAGAATAGTCAAAACGTGGGCTTAGAGCCGGATGATAGAGATTATTCCGTGACCTCGACCTGAAAATGGAATGAACATGCAGGAAGTGTTCATCTAAATTACACCTTTGACGAACGTCCTGCTTCTTGGCTGGTCAATCGATTTTAAACTTGGCTACCCACGAGTGACAATCTCCAAATGGCTCATATGTGAGGGGACTGTAGCGCAAGCGCACGTCTGCTCTCTGTATCACGCTCATCAACTCCGGAGAGAGACGAAGCACCGCTCGTCTCTGGGGGAAGAAACGCAACAGAGGCGTGCTTCCAAAACGCTAGAGGAGTGAGCTGCGGATCAGAGGTGAGGACATCATAACCTCACCCCTATCCCCATGACCATCCCCTGGCCTCGGCAGCACTTCGTCCCGGTGCCAGCGGGATCGCGAACCTCGTGGATCTCATCAAAAAGAAAAAAAAAACACATGATGCAAAACACGTGTGCATCCCCACCCCTGAGATAACGAGTAAGGAACACCCAATCTATAAGAGCGGCCGTCCCTTGCTGATTTTAACTTCTTGTTTTTGTACACTTTGAATCATGATTGCTGTCTTACTAACAAAGCTATTTGACTGACTGAATGCTTGTGCAGACACATACACTCACCACAACACGCTACTGAAGAGTCAAAGCTAAAATGTGGCTGTGCTGGTGGCACCGTTTTTATACTTCCTGGTTGCTTACGTGACCCCGCTCGTTACGTCTCGCTTCTCCATTGGACTGATTTCACACATGCTTCAGAATGTGGTCACACAGAGGTGTTCCCAAAGCATTCCGATGCAGCTCGAGTTCCCTGAGGGGGAACACAGTAGTAACTGAGAGAAAATAAATGTAAATATGAGTTCAGTTAACTTCTGGACTTTGTGTTTATTTTTAGAGTTATTTTAATACATCAATAATATTTTTTATATTGTATTTTTTTTAAAAAATTGTAGTGTTTAATTTAATACTTTGCTGAGATCTTAAGTCATCCTGCAGGAAGTTTGCTGAGGCCCCCTAGTGGGTTTCGGCCTACTGGTTGGAATCCGTTGTGTTAAAATGGTTGAGAACTTTCTTTGTACCAATAGCACTTACACTTGAAAAAAGCCACAGTCAAGTTTTTTTTCATTCAATACGTACATACATTAATTTATTATTTATGACAGCAAAAAAAAATTGTCCAACTGTTAAAATAAAACAACAACTATATCTTAATTATATCTTCTATAACTATATCTATGTACTATAATATACTATAATAACTATATCTTCACTGACAACTGACTGTTTCCATGACTTTAATGAAGCCAGTCTATTGCACGCAGAATTGAACACAATAAAAATAAACATTTGATTAAACATTCAAGGACACGCACTCTGTGTAATTAAACTGTATTAGGTTAATTAACTCTCCCTCGACAGTCTAATTAAGTAGACGGAGCTTGACATCCCTTCAGGTGTGGGTTACACAATTAGGTGTACTCTTACAATTATGGCAAGTACACAGAGAGGAGAGTCGCAAAGACTATGATTCCTGAAACTGACCTCGGGGGAAAATATTCCAGAAACGTCCTTCTGTCACTGGACATCCTCAAAGAGGCGCTCACATCAGCAATTAGCTCCCGGGTTGGGTCCCTGTGTTCCACTCCGCTGCCCCACTGCGGGTACGTCGGTGATTTCCCTGATCCCGCTTGTTTGGTCGCTGGGGGCCTGGTTAGCGCTCCCCAGGCCGTCTCGCTGGCTCTTGAGAACCATCAGACTTGGCTACGCGATTCAATTCACCCGGCGTCCTCCCAAGTTCAGGGGAAAGTCGGTTCACTTCTGTGCTGGACAGGGATGCTCCTGTCTTGCGTGCAGAGATCGCGGTCCTGCTGGCGAAGGACGCGATACAGCCAGTCCCTCCAGCCGAGATGAGGTCAGGTTTCTACAGCCCATAATTCATCGTACCCAAGAAAGGCGGTGGGTTATGACAAATCCTGGCCCTGCACATTCTGAACCGGGCCCTTCACAGGCTCCCGTTCAGGATGTTGACGCAGAAACACATCTTTCAATGCATCCGTCCTTTCGATTGGTTCACAGCGAACGACCTCAAGGACGCGTACTTTCATGTCTCTTTCCCTTCCCTCCGACACCGACTGTTTCTTCTCCCCTTGGTTTGCGTTTGGAGGGCGAGCATATCATTACAAGGTCCTCCCCTTCGGGCTTTCCCTGTCGCCTTGTGTCTTCACCAAGGTTGTGGAGGCAGCCCTCATTCCATTGAGGGAGGTGGGCATTCGCAAACTCTCCCCGGTGCAGAGGATCTCTTTTCTCGGCATGGACCTGGACTTGGTCAACCTCTCAGCACGTCTCTCAGTAGAGCCTGTACTATAATATACTATAATAACTATATCTTCACTGACAACTGACTGTTTCCGATGCTTTAATGAAGCCCTTCGATTGCCCGAGAATTGAACACATAAAAATAAACATTTGTTAACATTCAAGGACCCGCACTCTGTTGCCTAACGTATTAGTTAATTAACTCTCCCTCCCAGTCAATTACGTAGACGGAGCTTGACAATCCCTTCAGTGGTTGTTTTACACAATTAGGTGTATCTCTTACAATTGTGGCAAGTACACAGAGAGGAGAGTCGCAAAGACTATGATTCCTGAAACTGACCTCGGGGGAAAATATTCCAGAAACGTCCTTCTGTCACTGGACATCCTCAAAGGATCGCTCACATCCATCATTTCTAATAATGGCACCCTTTTAACACAGGGGGGGGGGGGGGGGCTGTCCATCACTTGATTGGCTGATGTGAAGGTTATTTCACAACGAACTCTAAACTAACTGTTTTTGAGTGTCTTTTTGTCAGTATGACCTCTCATGGTGTTCAAATCGAGCTTGTAGTTCTAGCACACATTTGATTTTCATCCCAGTCCCGCTTACACAAGTGGAGGAAGTATGAAGCGCTAGATCCAGGATGTGCATGTGACTGTTGGGTCATCTGACACTGTTGCAACTGAAGGATAAGATCAAACAGGACACAAAAGTATCATTACATGTGCTGGCCATTGATACGTGTGAGCATGATCAGCTTGCTTATGCACGTAATCAGTATTAATGAGATAAACATTCTGCTGATTTATTTTAAATTGCTTTACTCATTCTTGCAATTCACTTGGCTACAAGGTATCATTAAAGTTTAATGATGTTTGTTGCAAACAAAGTTAGCTGAAACGACTTGATTGTTAAAAGTGAAGTGTTTGTTTGTTTTTGTTAAAATACTTTCTCCTATCCCTGGTTAATGTGAAGAGACAAACATATACCACCACTAAAAAGTTTGGGTTCAGTTAGATTGTTTAAATGTTTTTGAAGGAAGTCTCTAATGTCTAAAGGAAGTCTGTAAGGAAAGTTTGAGATAAATATTTAAGACTGCAATTATTTGATCAAAAGTACAGTAAAAACATACACATTGTGAAATATTATTACAATTTAAGATAACTGTTTTCTATTTCATGTCCTATTGTAACATATTTAAAATGTAATTTATTCCTGTGATGAAAAGCTGAATTTTCAGCAGCTATTACTCCAGTCTTCAGTGTCACATGATCTTTTAGAAATCATTCATTCAAGCTGATATATGATGCTTAAGAAACATTTCTTCTTTTAATTTTTTTTCAATATTCTTTAAAGAATAGAAAGTTCAAAATAACAGCATTATTTGAAACATTTTTATTTTGTAACAATGTACAGTCTCTTTTGAAACACTTTAAATGCATCCTTGCTGAAAAAAAAAACCCTTTGCCAAATACTGTTTTTTTCACGGCTGACGAGATGTGAGACATGTGGATCCAACTGCAAGCTTTTATTAAAGAGACGTGGTATAACAGGCAGGGTCGAACAATGGCAAACAGGTATATGGCGGGCAAAAACACAAGATTAGTCCTAGGGCTAGCGTAGGTCACCGATCGGCAGACAGAATCACAGGGGCGAGACGAGAGGGAGAAATCCAGGAAAACAGGCAAAGATCAGAAACCGCAGAAACAGGCAAGGCAAAACAAGGAAAACACGGAGACTCTGAAAGGGGTACAGGCTAAACAATACTTAGCAGAGAATGGCAGTTTGAGTGGGTTTTATATAGTGAGTGAGGTGATTAGAAGCAGCTGTTTGCAATGAGTGCAATCAGTGCAGTGTTCAAATCGTGCAATGAATGATGGGATATGTAGTCCGGGGTGCTATGCAACAGTCTGTGTTGTGCGAGAGTCAAAGTAATGTAAAGGGTGACCTCTGGTGGTGAATAAACGGAAGTCCATGGACCGAATTCGTGACAGTTTTCAACAGTATTCAGTTTGAACTGTAACAGTATTTACAGAACAATTCTTTTTAGTGGTTTCCATTAAAAATTATTTTGTAACATTATAAATGTGTCATGTCTTCACTTTTGATCAACTGAATGCAGCCTTCCTGAACAAGAGTATTCATTTTGTAAAAAAAAAAAAAGTCTTACTGATTCTTCCATTTATTTATTTTTTTGTCCAGAAAGCATGGTAAATTTGAATAATTTGCAAAGAGCAGTCACATATTTCTGAATGATGACTGTTGCCTGACGACCCAGACAACAAAATATTAAATTCTGACTGGTAAATTCAGTGGGCTGTTATTATTCAAATATGCAAAACTGTTGCTACTTTAATGTCTCTCATTTCATGCACATCATTTTTTTCCAGCGCAAACCTGATTCGTACAAACAAAACTGGTGCGGTTATGGATTGTAGTGACAATGACCTCAAAAGGACTTTTTAATATTAAAAATATTGTTAATATTAACACTAATATTTTAATATTCAAATATTATTAGTACTGTAATATTGTTGCAGTGAGTGTCTTGTTGCTAGGCCGATTGTACTGTAACAGACTATTTTTCTCTAAGCTTTACAGGTAAAATTATAAAATTAGTTCAACTACAATCTCATGTAAACATATTTATATATTTAGTGACTAGCTGTGTATTAAGAAGGATAATATACAGTCAGCCAGTCATTATTTCAAAAATAAATCTTTTCAGGGTGATGCAAGAAGGCAGTCATTATCCCTGTACATTTTCCATTACATATCATCTTACTTGAAGCAATTAAAGGCCTTAGGTATAATGCAATGCCAATTTTGAGCTAGAAACCAGAACCTGGTTACCCATACCACTTTAGGATGAACTGTCTGACCCACACAAGCCATTTTCACCCTCATCATCATCAGATTCAGTCACAATAATGTTATCAGTAAACAAATTTATCAAACTTGAGGACTTTTCAAATTAGATAAGAAGATTAGATGCACTTATTCTCCCATCCATTTGTAGCATAAAAAGCTTTTGTCAACCACAATAATGGAAAAAATAAGACTCTCTGTCTGACCTTTTCCCAGATACTCTAGGCATAGTCTTGGCTGTCTGCACAAATGAAGACTGCCAGCAAAGTGCCACAGAGGGATGGCAAAATGTCAGGAAGTTCTCCATCTCTACGATATGACACCGATCTGCTGGCAAACCATAAACAACGAGCCCTCGTTCATCAGAAACCAGACCGCTGACGTTTTGCTGCACGGACAAGACTGACTTAAGCAGATAGGTGCGGTTCAAAGAAACTGGACCCTGATGATTTGTGTTTACAGTGAAGTGGAAGTTGAATTTTTTATGGTCTGAGGTTTTGATGAGTGCAGAGAAATTTCTGAAGCACAGCAGAGCCTGAATAACTGAATACATAAATAAACTTACATTCATCCAAGGATACAAAAAAGAGCAAAGTAAATGGCTTAATACATAGCACATGGACCCGAGAGGACCTAAGGGAAACAAGCTAACGTCTGTAACTGTGCTTTCAGTGTAACGTGATCTGCAAGTACACAGACAAATAACAGTCTGCAAACTATTGAAGCTTATTTCTGCCATGGAATAAAAAAAAAGTAATTAAAACGTTTTATTGCAAATTGTGAGTTTATATCTCACAATTCTGATTTAAAGTCTGAATTGTGAGATATTAAAAAAGTAACAATTACCTTTTTATTTTTGCACGTAATTGCACACTTAATTACAAGTTAACATCTCACAATTACAAAATGTTTCTGAGAATCGTGATTTTTTTATTTATTTTTCACAATTCAGAGTTTATATCTCGTAACAAGTCAAAGTTGTGAGAAAAAAAAGTCGCTATTGCTTTTTTATAGTTTTTTTTTTTCTTCTTCTTACTGGCAGCAGTAAGCTTTCATAGATACAAGCTTGTTTCTGCCAAGGAATAAAAAAAAATAATAGCAACTTCGGTAACACTTTCTATGAAGCACGTATTTATAATACATTATAAGGGTATTCTTAAGGCAATATAATGAATGAAAAGTATCAGTAACACTTAATAATGTTGTATCTTCTCATAAATTATCATAACAACTATTATAATACATTGTAATACTTAAGCATTTGTGGTTATAACTTTTAAGAGTATGATTATTTATAACACACAATTAATACCATAATAAATCCACTTAATTTATAACAGATTATCTCATATCGTGACATTGTTTATTTAAGCTCTGCACATTATCTTACTACATCTTGTGAGTGGTTTAGTGTTGTTTTGAGTGTTTCCTGTGAGGTTAGTATTAATTTAGCTGTGAGCTAGTTTAATATCAGTTGTAATACTTTCAAATGAAAAAAAATGCAATGTGTTTTTTTTTTTAAATATATATTACATTACATTTTATTTTGATGGTCCCCATTAGTCTATGACTATAAGCAACTTTGCAACTACATGCTAACTAACTCTCATTAGAGTATTAGTAGACTTAGGTTAATGTTAGGGTTGTAGAATAAGTTGACGTACTTGCAAAGTTGCTTATAGTGAGTAGAATATCTGTTGGGGAACCATCAAATAAAGTGTTAGCAGATATTTAGCAAACATACTACTAATACTCCAATGACTGCTAGCTGACATGTAGTTACACAGTTACTTATAAGCTTGTGTACAGGGTAACAAAATAACCCTACTGATATTCCACATAAAAATATTGATGCAAATGTGTACCATTCTCTGATCTGGTATCTATATCTTGTATGGCGTTTTTGAGAAATTACTATTATTTTTTTATTATTATAAGTGGTTTCTTTGTCTGCTTTAGTAAAGTGGTTACTTTTACTTAAAGCAGACAAGACCACTTACTGTATAAACCCATTATAAAGCTTTTGGATTTTTTCATGAATACTTTGTATTTTTCATTTTACAGTACCAACCTCAATTTACAAGTCAATGTGCAGATCTTCAACATGGCAAAGATGAATTATAACCATTATAACTATGGGGATATAATCTTGTAACTTAATGAGCAACATAGTCTTGTGTGTTATAATCAGCATACTCTTAATGCAGGGGGTGCTTACCCTGCAGTCTGTGTGGGTCCTAACGCCCCAGTATAGTGACGGGGACACTATACTGTAAAAAGCACCGCCTTTCAGATGAGATGTTAAACCGAGGTCCTGAATCTCTGTGGCCATTAAAAATCCCAGGATGTCTTTTGAAAAAGAGTAGGGGTATAACCCCAGCATCCTGGTCAAATTTGCCCATTGGCCTCTGACCATCATGGCCTCCTAATCATCCCCATACACTGATTGGCTTCATCACTCTGTCTCCTCTCCACCAATAAGCTGGTGTGTGGTGGGCTTTCTGGCGCAATATGGCTGCCGTCGCATAATCCAGGTGGGATGCTGCACACTGGTGGTGGTTGAGGAGATTCCCCCACTTTCATGTAAAGCAATTTGAGTACCCAGAAAAGCGCTATATAAATGTAACAAATTATTATTATTATTATTATTATTAAATGCTATAACCACAAGATTATTTATGAGATTATAGAGCATGTTATAAGGTTTTTTATAATGCATTATTAATTCATTATAATGCCTTAAGAATACCCTTATAATGTATTATAAATACGTGCTTCAGAAGAAAGTGTTACCGTATTGTGAATTGTTAAACTCACAATAAGACTTTACACTCACACTCACACTTTAGTTTAAGAAACAGTTATCACTATTAACTAACTATCAACTATGACTTCTGCCTCAATAAACTACTAATTATTACTGCTTATTAATAGTTAGTAAGATAGTTAAGTTTAGGTATTGGGTAGGATTAAAGGATCTAAAATATTGTCATGCAGAATAAGGCATTAATATGAGCTTTATAAGTACTAATAAACAATTAATATGCTACTAATATGCATGCTAATAAGCATTTGTTTTTAAATTATATTTTAATTGGTCCCAAAATCAAGTCAAGTCACCTATACTTATCTAGTGCTTTACACAATACAGATTGTCTTAAAGCAGCTTTACAGTGTTAAACAGGAAAAACTAAATTTGTAAGTGTTACCAGATATTTTTTTCTCAGAATTGTGGGTTTATATATTGTATAGTTTACAATATTGTGAAATATAAACTTAAAAATTTGAGATCAAAAGTCACATTTATTATTTTTCTGTGTGTGTGTGTGTGTGTGTGTGTGTGTGTGTGAGAGAGAGAGAGAGAGAGAGAGAGAGAGAGAGAGACAGACAGAAATAAGATTCTATAGAAATAAGCTTCCATAGAAAATGTCTCTTTTTCTTCATCTCACATTAACTTTTAAGTTGACAGTTGAGATATTAAGCATGTCATTCTGTATTTTCTTTCATTTAATTTCTTTAATTTAATTTGACTCTTTTAATTTCAAGATTACAAAATCAGTGCTATTTATAATCTAGTTATAGATGTCTGTGTGTAAGTGGCTGTACATTTCAAAATAAAAGTAATATATTTGCTTTATTATTTCATGTCAAAGAGCCAAACAACACTTTATCCTTTTGCAGGGACATTCATTTTGTTTATGTAATGTTTGATTATGTAATTTATGGGATTTTGTCCATGCTAGAACAGATTTTTTTTAAAAAGTGTTTTTAGTTACAAAGTGTTCGTTTCAGCTTTTAAAAATGACCACTAAAAAAATCAACTTGTTCTGTACTTCATACTGAGGTCCTGATACTAACTATATATATTTAAAATTCATTTTTGGCTTGCAGTGAAATTTCATTCTCTTTTATATTTAGCCTTCAGCCCTTTTCATCTACAGTTTCAGAAACAATCCCATTTTCGGAGACAAGTCTAATTATGGGAGTCTATTTTCTTTATAACATAAAGAAAAATGCTTGTTTTATGCTAGCTGTTTAGCACTAGCTGTTTATACAGTGATTAAAGTCATTCATTGAGGTGCAGCTGAGATGATACCATCTCGGTTACATATGGTAACCCTCGTTCCCTGAAGGAGGGAACGGAGACATCACGTCGGATAACCGACGATTTGGGATCTCGCTTGGAGAGACCAATCTACTTCGAGTGTAACTAAATGAGCCAATGCACATTGGCATGCGATTATTGCATCCAGCTGCTGCTGATCACAGCAACTGTGCAAGAAAGCTCACTGGGGGAAACGCATACTTGCTAAGGCCCCGCGGCCAGTTGTGTGCCAGTGCGTCCGTGCCGAGTGTTCCCTCGGCCAGGGAGAAGAACAACTGGCAGTGAGAGGTTTCTGGAGAGGCAAACAGGTCTACCTGAGCGGCTCCGAAACGTCTCCAAACCAGCTGGACCGTCTGGGGATGGAGTCGCCATTCTCCCGGGAGCGCAGCTCGGGAATGTGAACAGCACAAAGCGACCTCAGATGCTTCTGACTCCAGAGGAGGAGGTAGCGGGCGAGTTGCGACATGCGACGGGAGTGCAGACCACCTTGTCGTTTGATGTACGCAATGGTCGCTGTGTTTTCCGTGCGGACTAGTACATGCTTGCCTTGTAAGCGCCCTTTGAGACGGATCAAGGCGAGGTGTACTGCCAGCAACTCGAGGCAGTTGATGTGCCAGTGCAGTTGGGGCCCCGTCCAACCCCTGACACTGCAAGCCCGTTGTACGTGGCCCCCCAGCCGGTGGTTGAGGCATCCGTGCAAACCACAGCATGCCTGGAGACCTGCTCGAGGGGCCCTCCTGCCCGGAGGAACGCAAGGTCTGACCACAGGGTGAAGGTTTGGCAGCAGGCCGGTGTAACTTGGACCCGGAAAGTGCAGCGTTGCCACGCCCACCTCGGGACTGACTCTCGGCCATTGAGCCCTGGCTGCGCGGCCTCAATATTGATACCCTAGCTGCGTGACTGTGGCTGCGGATGCCATATGCCCCAGGATCCTCTGAAACTGTTTCAGTGGGACCGTCATCCTGCTCTTGAATGTATTCAAGCCGTTCAACACCGACTGAGCACGTTCCTGCGTGAGGCGTGCTGTCTGTTCGACCGAGTCCAACTCCATACCGAGAAAAGAGATCCTCTGCGTCGGGGAGAGTTTGCTCTTTTCCCAGTTGACCCGAAGGCCCAACAGGCTGAGGTGTGAAAGTACCAAATCCCTGTGTTCGCACAACTGATCCTGAGACTGAGCTAGTGTGAGTCAGTCGTCGAGGTAGTTGAGAATGCGGATGCCCTGTTCTCTCATGGGAACAAGGGATGTTTCCGTAACTTTCGTAAAGACATGGGGTGACAGGGACAGGCCGAAGGGCAGGACCTTGTACTGGTATGCCCGCCCCTCGAACGCTAACCGCAGAAATGGCCTGTGGCGCGGAAGGATCGAAACATGGAAGTACGCGTCCCTCAGGTCGATCGCTGCGAACCAATCTTGGGGACGGATACACTTGAAGATGCATTTCTGCATGAGCATCTTGAACGGGAGCTTGTGAAGGGCCCGGTTCAAGACGCGCAGGTCCAAGATTGGTCGTAATCCACAGCCTATTTTGGGTACAATGAAGTAGGAGCTGTAAGACCCCTTCTTCATATCGGCTGGAGGGACCGGCTTTATCGCGTCCTTCGCTAGTAGGACTGCGATCTCTGCACGCAAAACAGGGGCATCTGCTGCTTTCGGCGGCCGGGTGGAGGCAGAAGCTGCACGCCGGGGCAGGATGTATCTGATGGCCTCAGTCTGCTTTTGGGCAGCGGAGAACTGCTGGGCGAAGTTCTCCACCGTGTCGCCGAAAAGGCCGACCTGGGACACGGGGGCGTTCAAGAATCATCTCTTGTCCGTCTCGCGCATGTTCGGCACAACTGCATCGCAACCGACTGCTCCACCTGGGGAACTCCCGTGTACCCCCGCGCTGGACCCCCATCAAGGGTGGTGAGGGAGGATGAGCCACTGGGCCGGTTTCTGGCAGTGAAAGGTGCCGTCCATGACCCAGCGATCTCATCATGCACCTCCAGGAAGAAAGGCACTGCGGTGGGGCCCTGAGAACCAGCGCGCGCCACCCCAAAAAACCAATCGTCCAACCGAGTGTTTCTGGACCGCAGTGGAAGATTCGCACTCGATCCCGACACTCTCGGCAGCCCTGGAAAGCATAGCCATCATTTCCGGGTCCGTATCCGGCCGGCTGCGCCCAGAGGGGGTCGTGGCGTAGTTTTGATGGCGGCAACGCTGACGGATCTTCATCGCCGGAGAAATCCGGCTCACCCTCCGATTCTGCAACCGACATCCGGTCGTCGGGGGGAGCCTCGGAAGAAACAGGTGGTACCCCCCGGGAGGGTCCAGCCTGCTCTTTTGAGAGCTTCACTGGTTTCAGAGTGCTGGCTGGCTGGGGCCAGAGGGAACCCCAGATCTAGGCAGTGGCACGTGCACTCCGCCCCCTTGCAGGTAACGGCGTCTGGTCTGCAACTCCGAGATGGTCATACCCCCGCAATGGGATTATGAGTCATCCACGAAAGCCACCTCAGCGTGCTTCATACCCAGACACGAGAGGCAGCGATCGTGACCATCACCCAGCGCAGTAACTCAGACCGCACCCAGAAACCCACAGATGGAAAGACGCGTCTTTAAAAAGACGTTCCACCCGTGAAGCTCTTTTAGATGGAAATTGCTCTTTTAGTGTGCTGAAGCGCAGAGGGGAGATGGCCGTCTGCAACATACACAGGGGTAGTGCAGCCTGTTGTGTGCAACCCACTCGACACGGGAAAACCACCGCCACTGAGCAGCGTCCCCACACGAACCCGACGAAGGCGTGGCTTGACCTTAGTTTGACTCCGTAGAACTTCAGGAGCAGAACGATAGAACCGCTCGGCTCTGAAGCGAAAAGCTGAATATGCGCTGCATCTGCTGCTTACTTATACTCACGCGGTTATCAGCATCAGTCTGGATGCAATAATCATCATGCCCATGTGCATTGCTCTTTAGTTTACATTCGAAGTAGATTGGTCTCTCTAAGCGAGATCCCAATTCGTCGGTCATCCGACGTGACGTCGAGAGTGACCGACTGAAAGGGAACAGTCTAACACAGAGGCAAAATGCAGTGGATCATTTATTTGAGGAGGGCTGTTAGTATCCACAAAAAAGTTTGTGTGGGCACATCCATGTGAGAGTCTATCTGTGTGTGGGCCTCGCTTTGCCTGTGTGTATGTAGTGTACACGCATGAGTGTGTATGATTGTTGAGGACTTTTGAGAAAGAGAGAAAGATAGGGAGTGATGGTGTTATGTGTGGCCTTGTTACTACAAACGTGAAACAAGTGTTTGAATATGCTGGTTGAGCATACCTGTCTCGTTCAGTGTTTGACAAATCACCTCCAAAAGTTTGTTGCTACAGTAATTATAATGTGAAGCAGGTTCATATTGCCCATCGATTTTACTTGCTGTCAACATTTGTTACATAATGCCTGTGCAGATATGCATAAACAGTCCAAAATTAACACAGAAAAAGTAAACGACTTACTTGTCATTTGACCAGAAGTATTTTTTATTAAACATAGTATGTGGTTTAAATCACAGTATAGAGAATGGACAGCTTCGGTCATGGTTTTAAATATAAACAAATAAAGAATAAAACATTTCAAATTTTATTTTGTGTGCCACTGCCACACCAAGCAATTTTGCCTCAATAAATTTTAGTATAGTTAGCGTACTTAGTAACCAAGAAGACAACAGTGTCAACAAGAAGCTTTTGAAGAAATATACAGGTGATGTGCTAGAAACCAAGAGAAACAAGTTAATTCACTGTTTTTTTTTTTTTTTTTTTCATTTTCATCAACCTGTAATTTTGTGAAATTATGTCAAATAATGTGAAAGTGACACGCCCTTGTCACCGGAAACATTCAGTAAGCGGCGCCCCTTCTCCCCATTTTGGTTTCCGTTTTTGAAAGTTTGTCTTTTCCCGTTCCCTGTGGGTATGGAAACCGCCGCAAGATTCGCAGCCCGGAAGGACCTTCCATTTGTGGGGTTCGCCCGGGAATTCTGCGGGCTCGCCGCTAAGACGCCATTGGATGATGCAACGCTTAATTCTTTGTTCTGGATCGGGGCCAATTACCATTGCCCCGTGGACCTCCCAGACACTACTGGACTAAGTTGGAGGGAAGGTGTCTTCCAGTGTCTGGGGAGTGTCCGGTCCCGAGCCAGAACCGTCCGCAGTCAAGCCCGCCAGCCGTTCCTCATCAAGTCCGTCGGCTGCTCCGATGTCAGGCCCGCTGGCCAATTCACTCCCAAGCCCTCAGCTGACAGCAGCTGTCTCCCTCACCTCAAACCAAAGGAGGAATCTGAGGAGGAAAAGACTGTTAGCTCAAGTCCGCTCCAGTGTCGGCTCCAGCCCCTGAGTCTGCTCATGTGTCGGCTCCAGCCCCTGAGTCCGCTCAAGTGTTGGCTCCAGCCCCTGATTCCGCTCTAGTGTCGGCTCCAGCCCCTGAGCTTGCTCCAGTGTGGGCTCCAGTTCCCACATCCATCACAGAGAGGGCTCCTGTTCCCAAGTTCAGCCCAGAGAGGGCTCCTGTTCCCACGTCCAGCCAGAGAGGGCTCCTGTTCCCAAGTCCAGCCCAGAGAGGGCTCCTGTTTCCCAGTTAACGCCCAGAGAGGCTCCTACTCCTACGACCAGCCCAGAGAGGGCTCCAGTTCCCGAGTATCGCCCAGAGAGGTCTCCTGTTCCCAAGTTAAGCCCAGAGAGGGCTCCTGTTCCCACGTCCAGTCCAGAGAGGGCTGTGGTTCCCAAGTCCAGCCCAGAGAGGGCTCCTGTTCCCAAGTCTGGCCCAGAGAGGGCACCTGTTCCCACATCCAGCCCAGAGAGGGATGTGGTTCCAAAGTTAAGCCCAGAGAGGGCTCCTGTTCCCACGTCCAGCCCAGAGTGGGCTCCTGTTCCCAAGTTCGGCCCAGAGAGGGCCGCTGTTCCCATGTCTGGCCCAGGGAGGGCCACAGTTCCCAAGTCAAGCCCATGGAGGGCCGCTGCTCCTAAGTCAGGCCCACGGAGGGCCTCAGAACCCAATATTTCCTCCAAGGAATTTTTTTGGGGGGCTACAGGGCTCCGGCCGTAGAGGCCGTGCCGAGTGCCTAGGCCAAGGCCAGGAGGCCGCTCCACCATGGCCCCCTGAACTGTCTGCTCCACCATGGCTCCCTAGTCTGGCTGCTCCACCATGACCCCCTGAACTGTCTTATCCGCCATGGCCTCTTGAACTGCCTGCTCCACCATGGCTCCCTGAACTGCCTGATCTGCCATGGGTCCCGGAATGCGTACCGCCCTGGAGGCCTTACATCCCGTGTAAGCCTGTCCCTAGAGGCCTCCAGAGCACCCACCCCCCCTCCCCATTGGAAGTTATGAGGCGCGTTATGAGACCGCTCAAGTGTCGGCCCCAGCTCCAGTGTCGGAGTGGCCTTCTGGGAGGGGGAGGTAATGTCACGCCCTTGGACTGCCCCTGTGTTCCTTTCTTGTGTTGTGCTCCCCGTGACCCAGTTTCTCCTGTGTTCTGATTAGGTTCATTTGATTCAGGTGTTTCTCGTTAAGTCCCTCGTTTTGTCATGTATTTAAAGAGTGTTCTGTTCCTTGGTTCCTTTGTCCAGTGTCTTACGTCATTCTATGTCTCCTGCATCCCCGATGTTCCCTGCCTTTTTGTTTATTAAAGTCTGTTTGTTTGAGTTTACTCCTGTATCTCCTCGTCTCCTCGCTTCTAGCTCCAAAGGATCGTGACAGAAAGGACATATACAGTGGGTACGGAAAGTATTCAGACCCCTTAAATTTTTCACTCTTTGTTATATTGCAGCCATTTGCTAAAATAATTTAAGTTTTTTTCCTCATTAAAGTACACACAGCACCCCATATTGACAGAAAAACACAGAATTGTTGACATTTTTGCAGATTTATTAAAAAAGAAAAACTGAAATATCACATGGTCCTAAGTATTCAGACCCTTTGCTGTGACACTCATATATTTAACTCAGGTGCTGTCCATTTCTTCTGATCATCCTTGAGATGGTTCTACACCTTCATTTGAGTCCAGCTGTGTTTGATTATACTGATTGGTCTTGATTAGGAAAGCCACACATCTGTTTATATAAGACCTTACAGCTCACAGTGCATGTCAGAGCAAATGATATTCATGAGGTCAAAGGAACTGCCTTAAGAGCTCAGAGACAGAATTGTGGCATGGCACAGATCTGTCCAAGGTTACAAAAACATTTCTGCTGCACTTAAGGTTCCTAAGAGCACAGTGGCCTTCATAATCCTTAAATGGAGACGTTTGGGACGACCAGAACCCTTTCCTAGAGCTGGCCGTCCGGCCAAACTGAGCTATTTGGGGGAGAAGAGCCTTGGTGAGAGAGTTAAAGAAGAACCCAAAGATCCCTGTGGCTGAGCTCCAGAGATGCAGTCGGGATATGGGAGAAAGTTGTAGAAAGTCAACCTTCACTGCAGCCCTCCACCAGTCGGGGCTTATGGCAGAGTGGCCCGACGGAAGCCTCTCCTCAGTGCAAGACCCATGAAAGCCCATGGAGTTTGCTAAAAACACCTGAAGGACTCCAAGCTGGTGAGAAATAAGATTCTCTGGTCTGATGAGAAAAAGAGAGAACTTTTTGGCCTTAATTCTAAGCGGTATTTGTGGAGAAAACAGGCACGGCTCATCACCTGTCTAATACAGTCCCAACAGTGAATCATGGTGGTGGCAGCATCATGCTGTGTGGGTGTTTTTCAGCTGCAGGGACAGGTTGACTGGTTGCAATCGAGGGAAAGATGCATGCGGCCAAGTACAGGGATATCCTGGATGAAAAACTTCTCCAGAGTGCTTAGGACCTCAGACTGGGTCGAAGGTTTACCTTCCAACAAGACAATGTGACCCTAAGCACACAGCTAAAATAACACAGCTTCACAACAACTATTTGACTGTTCTTGAATGGCCCAGCCAGATCCCTGACTTAAACCCAATTGAGCATCTCTGGAGAGACCTAAAAATGGCTGTCCACCAACGTTTACCATCCAACCTGACAGAACTGGAGAGGATCTGCAAGGAGGAATGGCAGAGGATCCCCAAATCCAGGTGTGAAAGATGTAACAAATGTTGACTGTTCTAGTGTACCAAGTTGCTGGGGTTTGTGCAATATGAACCTGCTTCACATTATAATTACTGTAGCAACAAACTTTTGGAGGTGATTTGTCAAACACTGAACGAGACAGGTATGCTCAACCAGCATATTCAAACACTTGTTTCACGTTTGTAGTAACAAGGCCACACATAACACCATCACTCCCTATCTTTCTCTCTTTCTCAAAAGTCCTCAACAATCATACACACTCATGCGTGTACACTACATACACACAGGCAAAGCGAGGCCCACACACAGATAAACTCTCACATGGATGTGCCCACACAAACTTTTTTGTGGATACTAACAGCCCTCCTCAAATAAATGATCCACTGCATTTTGCCTTTCTTGTTATACTGTTCCCAATTTCGTCGGTCACTCTCGACGTCACGTCGGTGACCGACGAATTGGGATCTCATTTAGAGAGACCAATCTACTTCGATTGTAAACTTAATGAGCCAATGCACATTGGCATGCGTTTATTGCATCCAGCTGCTGCTGATCACTGTGTGAGTATAAGTAGGCAGCAGATGCATCGCATATTCAGCTTTTCGCTTCAGAGCCGAGCGGTTCTATCGTTCTGCTCCTGAAGTTCTACAGTAGTACAAACTACAGTCAAGCACGCTCTTCGTGGGTTCTCGTGCTGGTGGACGGCGCTTCAGCGGCGGTGGTTTCCCGTGTCGAGTGGGTTGAACACATCAGGCTGCACTACCTATGGTGAGAGAGGCAGAAGAACCCAAAGATCCCTGTGGCTGAGCTCCAGAGATGCAGTCTTGAGATGGGAGAAAGTTGTAGAAAGTCAACCATCACTGCAGCCCTCCACCAGTCGGGGCTTTATGGCAGAGTGGCCCGACGGAAGCCTCTCCTCAGTGCAAGACACATGAAAGCCCGCGTGGAGTTTGCTAAAAAACACCCGAAGGACTCCAAGATGGTGAGAAATAAGATTCTCTGGTCTGATGAGGCCAAGATAGAACTTTTTGGCCTTTATTCTAAGCAGTATGTGTGGAGAAAACCATTGCACTGCTCATCACCTGTCCAATACAACCCCAACAGTGAAGTATGTTGGTGGCAGCATCATGCTGTGGGGGTTTTTTCAGCTGCAGGGACAGAACGACTGGTTGCAATCGAGGGAAAGATGAATGCGGCCAAGTACAGGGATATCCTGGATGAAAACCTTCTCCAGAGTGCTCAGGACCTCAGACTGGGCCGAAGGTTTACCTTCCAACAAGACAATGACCCTAAGCACACAGCTATAACGAAGGAGTGGCTTCACAACAACCTGTCAACCTGTGACTGTTCTTGAATGGCCCAGCCAGAGCCCGGACTTAAACCCAATCGAGCATCTCTGGAGAGACCTAAAAATGGCTGTCCACCAACGTTTACCATCCAACCTGACAGAACTGGAGAGGATCTGCAAGGAGGAATGGCAGAGGATCCCCAAATCCAGGTGTGAAAAACTTGTTGCATCTTTCCCAAAAAGACTCATGGCTGTATTAGATCAAAAGGGTGCTTCTACTAAATACTGAGCAAAGTGTCTGAATACTTAGGACCATGTGATATTTCAGTTTTTCTTTTTTAATAAATCTGCAAAAATGTTCTGTCAATATGGTGTGCTGTGTGTACATTAATGAGGGAAAAATTTTTTTTAAATTATTTTAGCAAATGGCTGCAATATAACAAAGAGTGAAAAATTTAAGAGGGTCTGAATACTTTCCGTACCCACTGTAAATGTATTATAATTTTAGCTTTAGCAGGAAGAAAAGTTGGCCATTTTATACCAAAAATTGACTATAAGGACCATCACATAATGTTATAACACACTGTGTATAATTTGAGAATTCATGGAAATATCAATGTGCGGAAATGACACTGTCTAAAAATGTTATAACTTTTTCGAAAACTTTTTCGAAAAAAAGAATGTCTAGAATCCCTATCATTGGATTTTTGTTGGAAAAATAAAAAGAAATGAGAAACAGTAAATTTGAGAAGTGGTGGAAATGACACAGTTTTGATTACTACTTAGAAAAAAAATGTCTAGACTGTCTATTGTTGGACTTTCTGTAGAAAAAAGTAGTGGAAATGGCACTGTGGTTGAAATTAATTTTTTTATTACTTTTTAGAAAAAGTCTAATATACTTTCTATTGTTTATGTTTTGTTGGAAAAGTAAAATAATAAAATAAAATATTTTCTAGAAACAATTTTCCTTTACCATAATAATTCTAGAACCTCATAGGGTGACTTTTTTCCTCGTGTTAGCGCACCAAAATGAAAATATGGAGAGCAAAAAAATAAATAAAAAATCCTATGATAGCGCTCTGCAAATATGCAATGGAAAAACAGCTGAAGACATGTTCAAACTAGTCAAGTGTTTCATTTCTGTTATCCAGAACTGAGATTTCTCTCTCAGTAAGATAATCTTCTCCAGCACGGTGGCTTTCTTGAGTGTTGCTTCAGAGCCTAAAAATACACCAGCAAATAAATGGATGGGTGCCATTGCTTTTTTCCCGTTGACATCAACCATCTCTTCCCTCCTCCTGGCCTGACCATGGCTGCTAGTCCAACGGCTGCTTCATTAATGCATTTCCTTCGCCTTGTGCTTCAGAAATCCATTAATCATTGAATTGAAAAGTACATCACTCCAGGTCTCTCACTTAATTTATGATGTTGTCTGACAGAAGGCTGTTCGGTTGACATCAAAAAACAGTGGTGGTATTTCCTACCTCAGCCATTCAGTGTAGTTTCCAATAGGGCATCGATTTCTGTGTGAAGTCACTAAGAATAAACGCATGTTCGCACAGGTTCTATCGTGTATACATCATTGACCCCATATTAGCCCTCCTCTTTTATGGACACACACACAATGCAATCCAACCCAGAGCTGCTGCTTCTATTTTTAGCAAGGGGTCCTGCATCGATTGGGCGCTTATTATTATAATTTAACTGAGCGGTCCCTCCCGCCTCTCCTTCCTGCAGATGTTCACTTACATTATAGCCGTCCACCTCCCCCTGCTAATACTTGGCTCTCTGATAACTTAATGTCAAGCACATACACACAGAGTAAATAAACACAGAAGCTCACTAGCATCAATTATCTTGCCCAAACTCCCAAGCTAGCAGCACCGCAATGCTTCAACAGTGTCTATAAGGAACCATTAGCATTTCTGTGTATATGTTATGCCGTTTATTTTGTTTTCATAGAAACGGAGTACTCAGAGCTGTGTATATTTGGAGGGACTTTACAGCAAGTTGGATGGAACAACTGGGTATTGGTGTGGGCAACTACCTGTTAAGCTGAAACTATTTCTTAAATCCCACTATAAACACCCACCCACGAACACACGAGCATGCACATACCAACACTGGCATGCACACATGACACATGCATATGCTTGCATTTTCTTTTAGGCATCAATTGAGAGCACTCGTACATATACTTTTACGGGCCCTCATGTTTGCTTTTGTACAAAATCAATCAGAAATATTGATAGCATCATGCAATTCTAGCTCTGAGGCATAACCCATTTGCTGTGCCAAAATGTTACTTGTGCATGATGCTAGGATTGGTGTTTCTATGGCAACTGCCTACACACACATGCCCACATGATACTGAGTATTAAACATGCATTACATTCCCAAAATGTTTTGTAGTCTTGGTAACGCAGAGAGCTTTGACACAATGTTGGCAGAAAGTTTGTAATTAACGATGCAGAAGCTCAGTATCATTTAATCATCGTTCACAAGGGTCCAGAGTGCCTCTAAGACAACAGAAAATCAGCCTACCTTATTTACACTGGAAATACCGATGTCAACACGGCACTATATATACACTGAGCTGCAGGACTTCTGATGAACTGTTATCATATATATATATATATATATGATATATATATATACTGATATATATATATATATATATATGCACAGGCAGACAGTAACTAAGTCATTTACTTGAGTATTGTACTTAAGTACACTTTTTGAGTATCTGTACTTTACTTGAGTATTATTTTTTCTCGGAACTTAGGACTTTAACTTCACTACATTTGAAAGACAAATATTGTACTTTTCACTCCACTACATTTCTATGAAGGTTCTTGAAGTAGAAAGTCGTTAGCAGCTTTGAAAGTCAGTGGGTGATTTCTTTCTTCTCTAAAAACTCTTTTTTTCAGACAGTTTATCAGTAATCACTTTTGTAAGGCTACATGAAGTGATTTCCCAGCATTTTTTGAACCCTGACCAGTTCCAAAATGTGATATTTCTTTACAACAATTCAATAATAAGAAATTAATATTGTGGTTTATATTAGACACATTGTCTGATTTTGCTAAATTGTGTAAATTAAAATATTACCTATAAAGCCACAGAATAATTGTTGTGTGTCTCCTAATAAAACACAGTAGGTGTTGGACTTGAAGCAGCACTGCATATACTGTTCTGTGTGTGATATCAAAGTACAGTGAGAGTGATTAGACAGCATTTTTTTTTATTTTTGTTTTGATGTCAGATAAGCCTTGCTGTTTTGCTTTTTTTTTGTTAAAGCAGTGTTTCTGTTGTAAAGTTATACAGCTACAATTGTGTTGCTGGGTTTTAAAGCAGGTTTGATTTAAATTTCACTGGATTTCACTGTCCACTCTGTTCAAATGTCGATGAATGGCTACACATAGTGTCACGGAAACACCTGCCTCACCAGCCGAATCAGCCTCCTACACGCGCTCACAATCACCTGATTACTGATCACGGACACCTGCACCCACTTACCACACCACTCAAATACTCACTCACCTCATTCACTCATCGGCTGGTCTCTAGGTTGCAAGCTATTCTGTCCTGGTTCCTTGTCTTCCAGTCTGCCTGTTCCCCTCGGAATCCTCAGTTCCCGGCCGAAGATCGGCCGTGCAGACCCCCATTTTAAGACTGTGTTTGCTTCTCTTCCTGCCTTATGTTGAACTCTTTTTCTTTTGGAAGCTCCTCCTAAGTTCCTCTGAATAAACTTTCTGATTAACGTTATCCTGCCTGTCTGCCTCTTTGTCCCGGTTGTGACAGAAGACCAGCCCCTCAAATGAAACGGATCCTCAAAGCACCTCCTCACCGGGAACCCTCACCCAGTTGGACTTTCACCCCCTCTCCACCCGCCTGTCCCATGGCCCGGCCAGCCAGCTTCTCGGGTGAGGCAGCCCTCTGCAGCGGGTTCCTGCTGCAATGCTCCCTCTATCTGGAGATGCAACCGCACCTGTTTGTCTCGCCCAGCCTCTCCACTCCAGCACCAGAGCCCATGATAACGGATAGCTACCACCTGTCGTCCTCAGAGCGATCTCGGAGACTCACCCATGGCCTATGTCTCTACTGTGGATCCAATGAGCACCAGCTCCGCACCTGTCCCATTCGTCCACCACGCCCAGCGGTGGGTACTATCCAGATCACTCCTGATGTATCAGGCATTCCTCATATAAATGCTCTTCTAATTTATCACCACCAATCCTTTCCAGTCAAAATCCTTGTGGACTCCAGAGCGTTGGGGAACTTCATCTCCTCCCGTAGTCTCGCCGGATTGCAAATTCCCCGCAGCAAAAACTCCACAATTTACCAGATNGGAACTCCATCTCCTCTCGTAGTCTCGCCGGATTGCAAATTCCCAACTGCAAAAACTCCACAATTTACCAGATTACCACTGTCCAGGGAAAGCCGCTGGGCAAGGGGCTGGTGCGGCACCGTACGCCCGAGGTCATTCTTCGGATCGGATGTTTCCACGCTGGACGGATCTCTCTACTGGTGCTGGAGGAGACCGTCGTGGACATCGTCCTGGGACGCCCCTGGCTCGCCCAGCATCAGCCCACCATCGCTTGGAGGTCCGGAGAAATACTCGCGTGGAGTGGGGAGTGCAAACAAATGTGTCTCCGGGATTTGCCTAGACCGCTCGCCGACCGGAAGGATCTCCCAGTCTGTTCCACCTCAGTGGAAAGCCCGGATTCCGCGCCTATCACTCCTCCTCCTCCCGAATATCAGGCGTTCCAGGATGTGTTCAGCAAGCTCGCTACCACTCACCTGCCACCTCACCGGCCATGGGACTGTGCCATTGACCTGCTGCCTGGGGCCCAATTACTCAAAGGACGTGTCTATCCCCTGTCGATCCCGGAGAAAGCTGCCATGGAGGAGTACGTGCAGGAAGCCTTACATCAGGGGTTCATCCGTCCATCCACCTCACCCGCAGCGTCGAGCTTCTTCTTCGTGGCCAAGAAGGACGGGGGGCTAAGACCTTGCATCGATTACCGGGCCCTAAATGACCAAACGGATGATTTAACTTGTGTTTCTCTCAATATGTATATGTATTACCTGAAATGCAACAAAGACATCACACAGTAAAACAGAGAGCCTTTGAAGTCTTTAGTGCGGGTAATTTAATCAGGAAAGACAGAGGGGTTAGTACTTTTGGCCTCACGGGTGTGAAGGCACACAAACGCACAGTAAAAACAAATGATCAGAAAGAGCCTTTGAACTCTTTAGTGCAGGAAAGACAGAGGGTTTGTTGACCTCACAGATGTGAAGATAATAAAAGCCCAGGGGGTTAGAAGGACCATTGTTTTTTCTGAAAACAGCTAGGTTTTGTTTAAGGAAAACTTGCAAGAAGTGGGGGTGATAACAGTATAATAAGGCTGTCTGCTTTCAGTGTGATTTCAGGTCTGTTGTGTTTCAGGGTAGCTGCTGAAACATTATGAACATACCTCTTTAAGGAAAATAAACTTCTTTCCTTAAATATAATTTGATTCCTTGTCTCTTACTCTGTGATACTATTTTGTTAATAATTGTTTTTGCCACAACACGGGTCATGCCATATGGGCTTTCCAACTCATCTTCCATATTCCAAAACTTCATGAACGAGATCTTCCGAGACATGCTCAACCAGTTTGTCCTCATCTATATCGACGACATTCTCATTTACTCACCCACGCTCGAAGCACACCGTCACCATGTCACCCAAGTCCTCAAGCGTCTCCGCCAACACCACCTGTTCCTCAAGGCCGAGAAGTGTGAGTTCCATCAGTCCACGGTTCACTTCCTAGGATACATCGTCACACCGGCCGGAGTACAAATGGACCAGAGGAAGGTGGAAGCCGTTCAGAACTGGCCCCAACCCAGTACCATCAAGGAGATGCAGAGGTTCTTGGGGTTCGCAAACTTCTACCGCCGCTTCATCGCCCACTTGAGCCAGATGGCGGCGCCCCTTACCTCTCTCCTCCGACGGAAGGCCAAACTCCTCACTTGGACCCCAGAGGCCCACCAGGCTTTCAGCCAGCTCAAGGCCGCCTTCTGTACGGCCCTGGCCCTGTCACACCCAGACCCCAATCTCCGCTTCCTGGTCGAGGTATACGCCGCGACCCTGGGAGTGGGCGCCGTCTTATCACAGTGGCGAGGTGAACCCCCCGTGCTCCATCCATGTGCGTATTTCTCACGGAAATTATCCCCAGCGGAGCAGAACTACGACGTGGGAAAACGGGAGTTGCTGGCCATCAAGCTCGCCCTGGAAGAGTGGAGGCACTGGTTGGGGGTGCAAGCACCCATTTGAGGTAATCAGACATAAAAAACTTGCAATCCTCGAGAGGCACAAACGTCTGAACATAGAAGGCCCGCTGGGCTCTGTTCTTTACCCGCTTCCTCTTTGTGGTCACTTACCGTCCCGGGACGAAGAATGTCCGCGCGGATGCACTTTCCCGCCTACACCAACCGGATCCTACCCCCGAAGAACCCGAGCCCATCCTGCCGCCTGCCGTCTTCATGTCTCCCATTCAGTGGGCACTCGACGACCAAATCCATGCCGCCACTCTCACGAACCTGCTCCGCCGGGAGGTCCAGAGGGGAGGAGCTATGTCCCATCCACCCTGCTTGTCATCCTTCTGGACTCAGTTCACACCTCTCCGGGATCGGGGCACCCAGGCAGCCGCCGAACCCTCTCGCTCCTCCAGAGCCACTACTGGTGGCCCCACATGGCCCGAGATGTCGCCCGGTATGTCAGGGGATGCTCGGTCTGTGCCATCACCACCATGCCACGTCGTCTGCCCGAGGGGAAACTGGTCCCGCTACCCATCCCTCGCCGTCCCTGGTCCCACCTGGGGGTGGACTTTGCTACGGGCTTACCTCCCTCCAACGGATTCACGACCATCCTAGTAGTCGTCGACCGATTCTCTAAATCCTGCAAACTCATTCCCCTGCGGGGACTACCTACCGCCCTGGAAACCGCCGAAGCTCTCTTCCAGCACGTGTTCAGGAACTTCAGTCTCCCCGAGGACATTGTTTCGGACCGAGGACCGCAATTCATCTCCAGGGTCTGGCGAGGGTTCTTCCGCCTCCTGGGAGCATCCGTCAGTTTGTCCTCGGGATACCACCCACAGACCAATGGCCAGACCGAGCGGAAGATCCAAGAGATTGGATGGTATCTCCAGGCCTACTGTCATGACCATCAAGACAGCTGGAGCAAGTACCTACCCTGGGCCGAGTACGCCCAGAATTCCTTACGCCAGGAAACCACCGGACTCACCCCATTCCAATGTGTACTCGGTTACCAGCCGCCCCTGTTTCCTTGGACCGAGGATCACTCAGAAGTCCCAGCGGTAGATCACTGGTTCCGTGAGAGCGAGAGGGTATGGGACTCAGCACATATCCATCTCCAGCAGGCCGTCCGGAGGCACCAGGCCAACGCAGACACTCGTCGGTCTGACAATCCCCTCTATGAGCCAGGGGACCAAGTCTGGTTGTCCACCCGGGACATCCACCTCCAGTGGCCCAGTAAGAAGCTGAGTCCCCGGCACATAGGTCCTTTCCCCATAGCAAAGCGCATCAACAATGTCACGTACCGGCTACACCTGCCTGCCCATTATCGGATCTCCCCCACCTTTCATGTGTCCTTGCTAAAGCCCTTCACTAATCCTCTTCTCCCTCCCTCCACAGAACACGAGGTACCCCCCCCTCCGCCCGAGGTCGTCCCCGACGAGGCCATCTACCGAGTCAGGGAGATCCTCGAATCCCGGCGGCGAGGCGGCCAGCTTCAATACCTCATAGACTGGGAGGGGTACGGTCCTGAGGAGAGGTCATGGGCAGACAGAGAGGACATACTGGACCCATCTCTCCTCAACGACTTCCACCAGGCTCATCCAGACCGCCCCGCTCCCAGGGGCTGCAGTCGTCCTCGCCGTCAATCTCGGGCGTTGGGAGACGCCCGTGGGGGGGGGGGGTAATGTCACGGAAACACCTGCCTCACCAGCCGAATCAGCCTCCTACACCCGCTCACAATCACCTGATTACTGATCACGGACACCTGCACCCACTTACCACACCACTCAAATACTCACTCACCTCAGTCACTCATCGGCTGGTAACAAGGTTACAAGCTTCTCTGGCCGGGTTCCCCGTCTTCAAGTCTGCTGGTTCCTCGCGAATCCTCAGTTCCGGCAGAAGGAATCGGAGTGACGACCCAGGTAAGACGGTGGTGCCGTCCCTTATGCCTATGTTGAACTTCTTTTGGTTAGAAGCCTATATAAGTTCTGGATTAAACTCTATGATTAACGTTACTCTTTCCACTCTCCCTTCCTCTTTTTCACCCTTCACCCAATGCGGTCTGCCTCTTTGTCCCGCGTAGTACAGTGTGGACATTCCTGCAGTCAGCATGCCAACTGCACGCTCCCTCAAGACTTGCGACATTTGTGGCATTGTGCTGTATGATAAAACTGCACATTTTAGAGTGGCCTTTTATTGTGGCCAGCCTAAGGCACACCTGTGCAATAATATACTGTATAATCATGGCATCTTGATATGCCACAGCGTGAGGTGGATGGATTATATCGTGACAACGGAGAGAAGTGCTCACTAACACAGATTAGGACGATTTGTGAACAAAATTTGAAAGAAATAGGCCTTTTGTGTACATAGAAAAGTCTTAGATCTTTCAGTTCAGCTCTTGAAAAATGGGGGCAAAAACAAAAGTATTGCGTTTATAATTTTGTTCAGTGTATATCAAAACTTAATTTTTGATTAGTAATATGCATCGCTAAGAACTTCATTTGGATAACTTTAAAGATGATTTTCTCAATATTTAGATTTTTTGCACCATCAGATTCCAGATTTTCAAATAGTTTTTGTACAGAGCAGCTTTCAGTTCACACACACTTGCTAAGCCTGCTCCGTCCTGATGGCTTTCTTGATTTCTTTTTGTTTCAAATGTCAAATTTGGTAACGTCTCTCTGCAGGTCAGTCAGTGACCGTACTCCGTTGTTCCGTAGTCTTCGTTCATCAAACATTTTCTCATTCTATAACTCTAAAGTCAAACCTCACACAGTTTGTTATTCCTTCACGTCTTTGTAGAGGCTCACTTTGGGTGTTTTTGTGTGATTTTTAGGTCTATTCCTTTGTCCAGCAGGCTGTAATCGTAAGTGTGTTTGCACAATTTCACGTTGGATAAAAATCTGTTTATGAATTGAATTAAGACATTGAATAATTTTTATTTCAGTCAGACTCAGGCAGTTCAGAGGAAGGAGCCGCAGCTCAGGTAAAAACACACACACACACACACACACACATACACACTCTCTCTCTCTCTCACACAGTCTGGTCAGCTATCCTTGTGGGGACTCTCCATAGGCGTAATGGTTTTTCTACTCTACAGACCGTATATTCTATTGCCCTACACCAACCCTACCCTTAAACCTGCCCCTCACAGGAAACTTTCTGCATTTTTAGATTTTCAAAAAACGTAATTCTGTATGATTTTGTACCCGTGGGGACCACAATTTAGGTCCCCACCATGACACGAGTCCCCATGAGTCTGTGTGTAGTCAGGTTTAAGTCCCCACCAGGATATATAAACCAGTACACTCACACACGCACACGCACACACACACTCACACTCACACACAAAAACACAAAAACACACACACACACACACACTCACACGCACACACTCACGCACACACTCACACACACAAACACACACACACACACACTCACACACACACACACACACACACACAAAGATTCATTGAACAAAAAATTTAAATAATAATATTTTTAAGACTTTCTTCTGTGGAGCATGAGAAGATGTTTAGCCAAATGTTCATGCTGCTTTTTTCCCTCACAATAAAAGCGGACAGTGACTGGACAGTGCAATTTTTTTTGTCATGACATAAAGCTATCATTGTGTTTTTATCAGTTTTGAGAGCATCACGTTCTACTGAATATGTACAGTAACGTAATTTTCATGTTTGTGTGAGCTGTTCCTTGCACGTCTTCCCTAAAAGACACAGTTTATGGATTGTCCCATGATGACAATTTTCTCAGGTGATCTATATGGCTCCCATCAGCGTGGGTTCACCCAGCATGGGTGTGATGGAAGGCACGGGGCCCAATCCCGGCCCCGGACCCCTGCTGCAGCGTGGCCGGACGCTCGGGGCAGACAGAGAAAGGCCTCTGACCACAAACACGCCAGAGGAAAAACACCCGCTGATCAGAAAATCAAAGGCCTTTCACTGATGCCTTCTGTGCTGATTTCTAAAATAACTTTGGTTATAATTACAGCTTCTATTTCAGCCATAAAGCAGCTCTACAGACAATATGGTGTCATTATTCAGTTCAAATTATTCAGCAAGCTCAGCTGTTCATAGCTAATTCCATACAATGAATATAAATTTTTGAATAATAATTAATTTTCAATGAATAATAAAGCCCCAGAATATGTCAATATTCAATTCTCTTTACTCAACAATCACTGCAGTTTTAAACCCAACTCTCCTATTAAAGTTTATACTTCGGAAAATAAGCGAGTAACAAAGATTACTTTAAGTCAACAGAGGAGGTGAAATCTGTCTGATTACACAGACGAGACGCTAGCAGATAAACGAGACGAATGAATTGTGCTGATCCTGTTTCTGTTATTTGCCTTGGAATAACACTGAAGTGAGATCGAACTGCTGATCGTTATTTTCAGGATGTGAGTTACTGTGAGAACTTGGCATTTCCTCTGGATATGTGTGACCTTTGACCTCAGTAGCATTGCCGTTCAGTAGATTCATTTATTTACATTAAAGTCTGGTGCCGTCCTCTGTTGGTGTTTTTCCCAAGTCATTCGATGTTTATTTACTGATAACGGTTTGTTCCTGTAGTAAATAACCTAGAAGTTTTAATCTGTTCTATTATTTAAAGAATTGTGGGTAAAAATAGTGAACTTAATGAGAAATGAGCAGATGTTGTCCTCCGTGACACAAAGTTCTTTAAGATTTAAACTGTAGAGGTTTATATCATATAAGAATACAGCAAAGTACTTGAAAAAAAAAAGCAGATTCCATAACTATTAGATAATAACAATAGTTATTAGAGAACTATTTTCACATTCACAGGTAAAATAATGTGATGATGCTGTGAGAGGAAGACTGTAATGAGGTGCCTGTATCTCTTTCCTCTGGTAGAGTCTTTAACACGGATGAAGTGTTGAGTTAACCTGAACGGTGCAGGATTAACGGGTTTATGGTAATCAGTGGAGAGAGCTGACAGGCACATTATCAGACAGATAATCTCTCAACCTGCTGCACTCAAGGTGAACGTGGCAAAATAACTAACACAAACACACGAAACACACTAAAGAAGACACACGGGGAACACTGATGTTTCACTGTAAGTTTGTCTGTGGCAGAGCGAATACAAACTCTTACTCTGATCAGCACACACTTAAGACTGAGAGCTCAAACGAGGGCTGCATGAACCGTCTCTCAGGTTGATATTGACTTCATGAGGAAGCCTGTGATTTTTCTGTCTCATATTCTCAGTGGATTTGCTCAGGCCCCAGTGTGTGAGTGAGTGAGTGAGTGTGTGTGCGCATGTGTGTGTGTGCGTGCGTGTGAGTGAGTGTGTGTGTGTGTGTGTGAGTGTGTGTGTGTGTGTGTGTGTGTGTGTATGTGTGTGTGTGTGTGTGTGTGTGTGTGAGTGTGTGTGTGAGTACGTGTGAGTGTGTGTGTGTGTGTGTGTGCGTGAGTGAGTGTGTGTGCATATGTGTGAGTGGTGTGCGTGTGTGTGAGTGTGTGTGTGAATGGTGAGTGTGTGTGTGTGGGTCGTGTGCGTGAGTGAGTGTGTGGCATATGTGTGGATGGGGTGTGTGTGTGTGTGAGTGTGTGTGTGTGTGCGTGTGTGTGTGAGTGAGTAGTGTGTGTGTGCGTGTGTGGTGAGTGATTGAGGTGTTGTGCGCTCAGTTTGTGTGTGTGTGTGTGTGTGTGAGAGAGAGAGAGAGAGAGAGAACGAGTGACCTGGTGACTGTCATCTGTGTAATCCCAAATCCTGCTGTGCCACTCTGAAATCCTCTCGTGGTCGGCCATCGTTGGGAATACTCAACAAAATTATCAGTGTTCCAGGTTTATCCCAAACATACTCTCATGCTTTTGTGTGTGAGAGAATGAGCTCATGCTTTCGCTGGCACACCTGTGACTATGATGATGAGGATGATGATGATGAGGATGTCAGTGCGGCGCTCAGGTGTGTGAAGGCAGCAGAAGGTGAGTACCGACGGATACCAACTGCTCGATTTGTTATTATTATTTCATTTTATTTAGATAGATTTACACTTCATCTCTGTCCTTTCGGATGAAAATAAAAGGGAAGATAAGGCTGCAGAGACTGTGCTGCAAGTGTTCATGACATACTGAGAGATTTTTACTGTTAAAATTTCAGCAGAACAGAAATCTGGTACTGCTTGTTGTCTTATTTAAAACTTGGGACATTGTTCATTTTAGTAAAAGTGTTTATTCGGCTTTTTCTATTTTGAGTTGTCCAGTTAAAATAACAAGTTTATTATAACTGCTTTCTGATACTGAAACATATGGAAGAGAATATAAATCTCAGTTGCTGTGAACTGCATCTGCACAGTTTCTAAAATGTGAAATGTAGATTTTTCTGCAGTACTGTGTGATGGACAGGTGGCCTGACCAATCAGCCGTGATGTCTGCTCGAGTGAGGCCTCTGGTCCTGCCCACATTTCTTCTGGAGGGGGTGGAGCAGGTTGCGATGGCCGCAGAGGACATTATGTGAGCAATGCATTATGGGTGACGGATAAATGGATTATTATCTCGGATATAAATCAGTGGTTGGTTAATGATCGATAAGTTATCGGTTATTGATTTGACTTTTTTTTCTGAAGAGAAGAGAAGCACCCAGAAGCTGGACCTTACTTCAACACCAACAACAGCAATAACAATGAAGAGTGAGTTCATACACACACACAAAACACACTTACGCTTCAGGTGTTTTGACCGCTTTATCATTATAATCATTAAAATCAGATTTCTATCTTCACAAGAGAGGAAGAAGAAGAAAAAGATAAGGAAAAAAAGTAGAACTAGAACTGCAGTCAGATGAGTTGATTTTTCAAACATTCGCTTCATTTATTAATTCATTGATGGTTTACTCTACATATTTGTGTTGTTCCAGGAAAAAAGAGAACAAGGAACATAAATTGTAAAGGAGTAGCAATAAAGAATTCAGAAAGAAAGAGAAAGAGAAAGAGAAAGAGAAAGAAAAAGAGAAAGAGAAAGAGAAAGAGAAATATAAGTAAAGAACGTTCACGTTCAGCTGTGTGAGAACAACACGGTGTAGGGTCAGATGACCAGCAGCTGTCGTTCTTGGTTTTTGGGATAGGGTCATTTGTTAAAGGTGAAGCATGTAATTTTTATGCTATTAGAGAATCGTTATCTGTTCGTTGGGAGATGGGATGCGTGTTGGAACTGTTACTGTTCTGCATTTAGTCTCTAAAACTCTATACTCTTGTGTTCCAGACCAAAGGAGATTGAGGTTGTGGATCCGGCGGGAAACATGTACTACAACTGGCTTTTCATGATCACGTGTCCAGTGATGTACAACTGGGTTCTCATCATAGCGAGGTGCCTGTCACGTCACAAAACAACACTCTGCTCTCTGATAGTTTAGTCCATGGATCTCAGCTCGACTCTCTCTCTATCTGTCTCTCAGAGCTTGCTTTGAGGAGCTGCAGTCAGACTTTCTGATGAACTGGTTCATCCTGGATTTCTTATCAGATCTGGTGTATCTGCTGGACATGGTGTTCAGGACCAGGACAGGTGAGTTCCAGCTCCAGCAGGAGAAATGTCCGAGCATGTTGAAATTAAATCGTCAACTTGAGTGCACAGACACTATTTGAACTGAACTGAGCTGGACGATAACATCACTGAATCAATGATGAATACATATTCTGGCACTGAAACCCAGATTACGCAGTCCGAGGTCTCACTTATCTACCGTAATGACATCACTTTCCACATGCACAGCTGTGTCGGTAGCCAATGAGCTCGCTGCTCAACATTCAAATATATGACTAGTGCTTGCTGTAGCAGTAGCAGTGCACTTCAGAAACCCTCCACCTTCCCCAGCTCCACCTGTATAGATCTGCTACGAGGTGATTCATGTATGCTATATGGGGGTTATTTTATGTATGTTATATGTGCAGCAGCAGTAATTTCTTACATGCTGTCACAGCAGCATGTTGTTGGATGTATTGGCAGCAGCAGCGTAGCAAATCTATTCCACCAAGACCAAACACAATAACCTTCTCATGTGTATGATTACCATCAATCCCTCTGAAGAGACAAGAACTTTAACTCAGTCCCTTTAACTGAAAATTTAGTGTTTACTGTTTTGGTATATTACACACACTATTTACCTAAGCATCTGTTCCTATTTCAATACTTGAACAGCTGCTTTGTGTTCCTCTAAACACAAAATCTGGATCAGTTAACAAGCACTTAGACAATAAACGGTTCTACCACCAATGAACTCTCGGTGTGTCTGTGACTCCGTCTGCAGGATACATTGGAGCGCGGCATGTTGGTGAATCGAGAGAAGGAAACTCCTCGCGAGTCCGCAGTCGAGTTACAAACCAAAGCTGCAGAGCAAAAGTTAAATGAGGAGCAAGTAGGTTACCATTTCAATGCTATGGACCTGGCCTCTATGGTTACCGACCGAACATCTATCTACTTCTAACTAATAACTTCGGTCTGAACTACCCCGAGATTGCTCAATGAACAAGCGACCTAGGGGTCAACCATCTTTGTTCGCAGTTTTTCCAGCGCACCACTGAAACAAAAGGACGACCTTATCCCACCGGTTTTTTCCGATCTCCAACCAATGCTCGTACATGTCATCGTCTGTGTTATCATCAGCCACTGGAACGCCGTGCATGTATTACTATCCTATCTACCAAGGAACCATTGAGCTTCGGGTCGGATAAACGACGCTTTCGTGTATCCGAACATCTCGAAACGCCGGAGTTTGTGTCGCCGGCGGGCCTGGACATTGGAGAGGAAAGTAACGCAGACAGCATAGTACTGGTCCACTCGACGTAGGTTGAGGGTTGCGGTCGACAAGTAGATCTCACAACCACCGGGAGGGTCGTGCGAAACGCCGCCCCCTGTCAAAAACTCAGAGTACTTCTTTGTGGTGACACTTCTTTGGTCAGCGCAGTTGATTTTGTTTTTTATTATTTTCTTCTTTCAATAATATTGTTTGTGTGGCACAGCTATGCGTGGCGGGGGAAAACAAATAAGCGTGTCGGTCACCTCCACATGATCACCAACGCCACTAAAAAAAAAAAATCAAAAAAATAAGACGCGGCGCGAGCGGATTTCCAGGCTCGCATCGACGCTATCAAACAGTACATGAGCTTCCGAAAGGTCACCAAAGACCTGGAGAAACGGGTCATCAAGTGGTTCGATTTCTTGTGGACCAACAAGAAAGCGGTGGACGAGAGGGAAGTGCTGAAGTACCTGCCGGACAAGCTGCGGGCGGAGATTGCTATAAACGTCCACCTGGACACCCTGAAGAAGGTGCGCATCTTCGCGGACTGCGAGGCCGGGCTGCTGGTGGAGCTGGTGCTGAAGCTTCAGCCGCAGGTCTACAGCCCCGGAGACTACATCTGCAAGAAGGGCGACATCGGCCGCGAGATGTACATCATTAAGGAAGGAAAACTGGCTGTGGTGGCCGATGACGGAGTCACGCAGTTCGTGGTGCTGAGCGATGGCAGCTACTTCGGAGAGATCAGCATCCTCAACATCAAGGGCAGTAGGGCAGGCAACCGAAGAACCGCCAACATCCGCAGCATCGGCTATTCTGACCTCTTCTGCCTGTCCAAAGACGACCTGATGGAGGCGCTGACCGAATATCCAGATGCCAAGGCCATGCTGGAGGAGAAGGGACGACAAATCCTTATGAAGGTATGCGGTTCAGTAAACGGCCTCGAGAGAGTAATGCATCGAACCAGTGTTAATTTCGTTGACGAATAACTACAACGTTGACGACATTTTTTTCACTGACAACAACGAGACAATAATGAACTAAAACTCTTTTTGAATGACAAAGGCTATGACGTAAAGCTATTGACATTTTCGTCAACGAATAAAAACGAGATGAAAACGTTAATGGAGGGGGATGATTTGGGAAGAGATTCATTCAGAACGAATCTGCTGCGTGGTTAGGGTTAGGGTTAGTCATTAGGGATGCTTATGTTAGGAGGTTAGATGCGTACATATGAACCGGCGGGACATAAGCTAAAGTGCACTTGCTGCACGTCGCATAAAACGTTAAAAAATGTCAATATGTGGGAGTAAGAGAAGAGCAGACATATAATATATAAATCTGACGACACAAGAGAGAGTTCAATTCGATCTGGTTTTCTGAGCGCAGACACTGAAGCACACACACACAGAAAACGCCTCTCACAGCGCACAAGTACTCTTTCGCGTCGCATGAATGGAGAATTGCACACAAAATGATGTTGAATTGTCCGCTTTGACGAGTATTCACGTAAACACAGCTGATTACGTCTTAAGTGAACATAAACAGCAGGGAGAACATGTATCAGAACATTGCATCCATTGCAGCTGTGCATTCGGTTTTAAGGGGGTTGCAGCCTAATTTAGTTGCTATTGTCCGAGTCATTGATGTTAATCCAGCAACAAAAGACAGAAATCCCAGGCTGACTCTTTGACTGAAAACGTTAGTAGCCCTCAAAGATTATCGAAATTTAATTTATACAAACATATATGTCTGCTTTAAAGAATGAAGAATATGGTAAACAAGTTGCTATAAAGAATGCACATTTAGCCTGTATAACCATTGGTATTTCATTAAAAAGAATATGTTCTTGTTCTTTATGAGAAGTGTTTTATTTATTTTTTTTAACATAAAGGCATGTTGTGTGTCACTGCAGTTAAATCATTGTCTATCATGATAAAACCTTAATATCAAACCTATATAATATAATGAGTTTGGACATTTTAGAGAAATGCTTAATAAATGCACTGTAACTAAACCCATTATAATATGTAGATAAGATAAGAGTGGGAACAAAAAATAAATTCTTCATGATCGCCAACCGATCTTTATCACTGTCCCAGTAGATCCCGAAAAAAAAAAAAGTATAATAAGTACAAAAATGCATTACATTTCTCCTTTTTTGTACTGTATTTTCCTGTTATTTTCGGTAGCTACTGAGACAGTGATAAAGAAAAATACATCACACACAGGAACTTAACAGAGGCCAGAGATGCTGAAGACGAGCACAAAGAAGAGAAGATACTGTAGCAGTATCACTGAAGGGAACTGCATTGAGAAAAGTTTCAGTGGCAATGGCGTTTTCTTCTCTTATCTCTGTATAAAGCGCAGCTCTGCTTTGTTTACAGCGGTAACCAAGGAAACGCTATATCGCGGCTGGTTCATAAGCGCCACCTGCTGGCAGAGAGTGTAGTTTGCATCTCATTCAGACCTGCTGTTTTTGTTCCGTGCAGATGTTTTATGTAGCAAATAAAAAAATAACACCTAAAGTCATCTAGCCAAAAGCCATGCTGTTTTTGATATAAACTCCTGAAACTTTATACAATCTCTTTTTGTTAAAAAACAACTGCTCATGCAACATGTGTGTAGCATCTTTGTTTGTATCGTGATTAAAATGCAGTGGTTACCTCTAATTCCAATGCTACGATATTTCTTTTTATTAAAGAGCCAGTCCTGTTGTGTGTGTGTGAGCAAATAGCACAAATAAATAAATTTGCTTTAAAAAAAATAAGTATCAGAATCAGCCAATTTGCTAGTGTGTGTCAAAAAAGAGGAAAAAAAAGAAAATCTGATTCTGAATCGGCTATGATTGGTGCATCACTAATTAAAATATTAAATAAAAGGCCTCAAATTGGAAGTACAATCTGGGCAGTCTTTTTCTATCAATTCTTCAACAGATAGATCTTGTCTTTCAAGGCCGAGGTCAGGGATCTTGGGCCTAAAAAGGTTGGTGATCATTGCGTTAAAGGAACATGCAATGTTATGGGAATGTTGTATATTTTAAATATTCTTCTCCGGACGTTTTGTAGTACAGCACAGTCGTATGCATAGCCTTTCAAAGTATAATCCATTTGATTTCGTGCGTGAACGCACGCGGTTGCATGCAATTGCAATGCCACTTATGTGTGCGCTAAAGACAGCCATATTCTGCATGCTGTCAGTTCCTCAAAAAAGTATATGAACTATTAAACCTTTTCTAGTAGTATAAGATCAAAGAGCAGTCGTGGACTTCATTGCACTGGATATGTGTTGTGACAAACCTGGGCTTCTGCCTGATGTTGCAGCGCTGTCAGTGTGCGCTGATATTTCAGAGATTTCCCTTCCAAATGCTCTACTCAGGCATCATGCACGCTGTCTGGACTGCATTCTCGATGTCCCGCAGGCACAAAAGCAGTTTTAAGTCGCTGGGGGATATTTGTAGCCAATAGCCAACAATACATTGTATGGGTCAAAATTATACATTTCTCTTTTATGCCAAAAATCATTAGGATATTAAATAAAGATCATGTTCCATGAAGATATTTTGTACATTTCCTACCGTAAATATATCAAAACTTAATTTTTGATTAGAAATATGCATTGTTAAGAACTTCATCTGAACAACTTTAAAGATGATTTTCTCAATATTTAGATTTTTTTGCACCCTCAGATTCCAGATTTTCAAATAGTTTTGTGTTATCTCTGCTGGCCCCTATGGAACCTATCCTACAATTTCAAATTTTCAAAAAGTGTGCTTCTCATTATGACTGGTGTTGTGGTCCAGGGTCACATAAACACTAAGCAGAAGGAATAAAAGTGTGGATTCACTCTTTTAATGTTTTATCATTTTTATCCATAGGACAATCTTCTGGATTTAGAGCTGGCCAAGCAGGGTCCCGATCCCAAAGACATGGAGGAAAAGGTGGTGAAGATCGGCAGCGTGCTGGATGACCTTCAGACGTGCTTCGCCCGCCTCTTAGCCGAACATGAAGCCACACAAGGCAAACTGAAGAAGCGCGTGACTAAATTAGAAAAGAAGATGACAGACGGAGCGGCGCTCTCTGAGATGCTGGACCCGGAGAGGAAAGAAGAGAAGGAATAGGACGAAAGCTGCAGTTAATCAAAGACCCCGAGAAAAGCTGCAACAACCTATTAAACAATTAGTTAGTTAGAACTTTGAACAGAACGCCTTGTATATTTTGTGGTTCCGCCTGTTGGTTTGGACTGGATTTGTGTGGTATGGATAAAAACCGGAGATACCATCACTTTATCCTGGGCTGTTCAGTTCTACCACTCGCAGTGTGTGAAGAATGAGACAGACCAGCAATCCTTTGTTTGGTTCTTCCGTCTACCTGCGACTGGTATGCCCTCAAAATACAAAAAAAAAAAAACACAAACATAAAACCACTGTCGAACTTCATCTGCACGTGTATATTCACACAGCATTTATCGTGGTAGTACTGATTATAACCATGTGCTTTTATTCTGTCCCTGTCTATTCTGAAGAGAATATCAAGATAAAATGAAATCTTTTGTTAGTAGTCTGTAGGAATCTATTTCACTCAAACCTCATTGTAATCAACATTCTACTTAGTAGGAACACTAATAATGAAGCTGCTTAGCATATCAGTTAAAAGTTTCAAGTCAGAGACACTAATGAGGCTGGTAAAAAAATTTAATACCTCTTCAATAACTACTTTCTCTGACCAGACCCTTTCATATGGCCTTCGTGTTTTGACGCTGTTATTCTATGTACACTAGCAGTCAAAAGTGTTTGAACAGTAATATTTGTAAATGTCTTTTTTCAAGCAGTCTCTTCTTCTCACCAAGCCTGCAGCTTTTGATCCAAATGTACAGCAAAACCGTACAAACGTTTGTGAAATATTATTGCTATTTCAAACAGCTGTTTTCTATGTGAATCTCTGTTCACCTGTCTTTTATTTAATGTTCTGTGATCAAAGACTGAATTTTTACCAGTCAAATTGCTCCAGCCACACGATCTTTCAGAAATCATTCTATTATTCTGATTAGCTGCTCAAAAACATTTATTTATTTATTACTAATTGAAAACAGCTGGTAGAATTTTCAAGTTTTCTTTGATGAATAGAAGTATCAGAAACCAAGCCCCCCCCCCCAACAATTACTGACATCTTTGAACAGCAGTCTAAGTGGCAGAGTGGTGGCGAACTCCAGTCCTGGAGAGCCGCAAGCCCTGCAGAGTACAGCTCCAACCCTAATCAAACACACCTGCCTGTAGTTTTCTAGTGATCTTGAAGACATTGATTAGCTTGTTCAGGTTTGTTTGATTAGGGTTGAAGCAAAACTCTGCAGGGCTGCGGCTCTCCAGGACCGACGTTCACCACCCCTGATCTAGTGTATAGTGTTACAAAAGCTTTTTATTTCAGAGAGATTATGATCTTTGTATCTTTCTATTCATCAAAGAATCCTGAAAAAAGTACTCAACTGGTTTTATATATGATACTAGTCAGTGGTGTAATGTATGAAGTATATACTTCGTTACAGTACTTAAGGACTATTTTTGGGAGATCGGTCTTTACTTGAGTTTTTATATTTTCAGCCAACTTTTACTTTTACTACTCCACTAACATCTTCCTAATTAACATGTATAACTTTTTTACTCCGACACATTTATCCCGAAAAGCATATTCGTCAAAGTACTTACTACAAAAGAGTCGAAGACACCCTGACTGCAGTAAAGCAGGGGCAAGTTCAAGCTCAAACCGGTGTGCACCGTTTTGTCAGCCAAGTTTATCAGCAGGTATAAAACCACACGGTATTAAAGAGACAGCTTGCATAATGTAATTTACATCAAAATAAATTTACAAGAGCAATTATATTGTTTGCACATGTTTATTTACGTTAAATGCAAAATAACTGAAATAATAAGAGCAAAAGTATAGATCTGGAACTTCTTTAATTCTGTCTAAATATCACATAATATAGATGTATATATCCAGTAGAGTATCCTAATATCCTTTCCTCAGGAAGGTGTGCTAGACACTGATTAATGTAACATACAAATACTATACATATTTATATATTTTACTATTGTATTATGGAGTGACACTTTCATAAACTTTTATATACCCCTCTGATTATATAATGGTAAAAATTACAATATCATAGCACAACAACAGAGATCAGCAATAATGATAAGCCTAATAACTCACAATAAAAATGATAAGGTCATATAGATCATAACACAGTAAGAAGTGGATTATCCTTCACCTGAAATGTTGTGTCTTTTCATCCTGAATGCGAGGCAAATGTTGGATCACAATATTTAGGAACCACAGTTTCCACAAATCCTTTCATTTGATTGGGATGTTCTCTTTTTTTCTGGACGGCAAGGGCAGTGACTGTATCATTGAGTGTATTTTGCAGTATTAAACATGTATTTATACCGATTTTATCAGGCTCCGAAAATTCTTCAAAAAAAACACAAAGAATGTCCCTCTCAGCTGCCATAGCTGCAACTCTTGCTCATCAGAACAGCGTGTTCAACGCACCACCGTTTCCGTTAAAAAAAACGTTTTGCACCGTTTTTGTCAGGGCTGAACGCAGCCCAGTTTGACGAATCATGGTACTTGCGTCCTGGAAGTTACCCTCATGGCCATTTGCAAACAAGTGCCGCACAACGCCGGATGATCTCCTTTCCCACAGTCGATGGTCGTGGAATAGTGCGAACTATACAGTAGGCTATATCTGCGATAATATGGTAAGTGTTGTTGTAATGGTGTGCGATCTGACATTATCAAGTAGGCTAACGTTATATCACCAAATCATACACGGAGTGCATGCACGTTGATTTATTAGTCTATTAAACTCAAAATTCAAGGCATTCTAAGTTGTAGACGGCAAAAATGCTTCTGTATACTTTTTATATTTATATAATTTAATATAATTAACTTAATCAATATCACACAAAGAGTACCGTTTTTCTGCAGATATCAGCATGAAAACACATTTAATAATCATTTTATACATGTTCAGTAAAGCAGTAAGTGACTTACATTTTAGACATAATTTTGCTTGTTTTTGCAAAATCTTGCTAACGAAAATAGTTCCGAACAAAGATCACAGCACTGTTTTGCATCTCTGAGCAATGGGTGGTGTTTACTTATTGAATGAATCAGCTATTTGAACGAATCAAATGAATAAATGACTCGATGACTTAACACTCATACAACAGAGTCAATGCTTTGTTTCTGATGAAACTCACTCTTTGATGAATGAAATCGGTATTGACTAACTGATTCATTGATTCAACTCAATTACACAGTCAAATGCTTTGTTCCTAATGAATCATTCGTTTGAATGAATCGGTTGAATCTCAATGATTCACTCATTAACAGTCACTTGCTGTCATTTACTGGCGGTTTTAATTTCACATTTCACTTTTTTTTTTTATAATCTCAAATATCAGTATTCAACGTTTTATTTTAAAAACAAAACATTAGGCCTATTTAAGCATCTGTAACTGCAGTTTAAATGCACCCATGTCCCCTCTGAGATAACTACATTCGACTGTGTAAATACATCTAAATGCTATATCAGATGCAGATTCCAGAAATGTTTTCTCATGTTGGAATGAAAGCACTATAAGTACCGGATGAAGTGCTTCTTATTCATACCCAAAAATGCTAAATGGAAGATGGAGTTAAAACTGAACACAATCTTGCTGCTCAAGCTGTGTATGAACATGTTTTTATATATATTTTTTTATTTGCTTCTTTTCCATTTTGCACTTACTTGTTCTTTTACTTTCAATACTTAATTAAGAACGTTTAAGATTTAAAAAATACTTTTCGTACTTAAGTAGCTACAATAAATATCACATACTTTAAGACTTTTACTCAAGTAATATTCTAAACTGTGATTTCAACTTCTACCAAAGTAATTTTCTGGTAAGATATCTGTACTTTTACTTGAGTATGGCTTTCA
The DNA here is from genome assembly GCA_018155175.1 of Sinocyclocheilus anophthalmus. NCBI lineage: Eukaryota > Metazoa > Chordata > Actinopteri > Cypriniformes > Cyprinidae > Sinocyclocheilus > Sinocyclocheilus anophthalmus. Next base: position 405,746 of record JADLZN010007999.1, read on the forward strand.
GGTACTTTATACACCACTGATCATAATAATAATCAGAAATTGTTTTCTCGGCAGCAGATCACAATTTATACTGATGTATCTGAGGATCATTGGACTACTAGAAGCAGCTGGAGGAACTGATGCTCCGAAAATACAGCTGCGCAATTCACAGAAATACAGACCAGTTCTTTAAACAGAAGATTCACATAGAAACAGCTTTTAAAATATTTAAAATATTTCACGTTATTTTTTCTGCTAATTTTGAGAATCAAATCAATGTAGGCTTGGTGAGCAAAATATATTCTAAAAAAACATTAAAAATCTTACTGTACAAAAGTTTTGACTGCTAGTGTGTTTATTTTTCCTTTACTAATGATGCAGCAGCATCCTCATACGTCAGAATGCTGCTCATACGTCAGAATGCTGTTCATAGACTTCAGTTCAGCATTCAACACAATCATCCCTCAACAGCTCATTCACAAACTGGTCCAGCTGGGTCTCAACACTTCGCTGTGCAACTGGCTATTGGACTTCTTGACTGGAAGACTTCAGGCAGTACGGGTCGGCAGCAACACTTCCAGCACCATCACACTGAACACTGGGTCCCCCCAAGGATGTGTGCTGAGACCCCTCCTCTTCACTCTGCTGACCCACGACTGCACACCGTCACACAACTCCAACCTCTTCATTAAGTTTGCGGATGACACGACTGTAGTGGGTCTCATTAGCAACAGAGATGAGACAAACTACAGGAGCGAGGTGAGCCGCCTGGCCGGGTGGTGCAGTGACAACAATCTCTCTCTGAATGTGGAGAAGACGAAGGAGATTGTTGTCGACTTCAGGAGAGTGCGCACAATCCAATAACATATCAGCATGCTCCTCTGACCGCCAATGGTGTGACTGTGGAGAGGGTGAGCATCACCAAGTTCCTGGGTGTGCACATCATAGAGGATCTCTCCTGGACTGACAACATGCAGCACTGGCCAAGAAAGCACAGCATCGTCTATACTTCCTCTGCAAACTGAGAAGAGCCAGAGCCCCGCCCCCCATCATGTGCACCTTCTACAGAGACACCATCGAGAGCATCCTGACCAGCTGCATCACTGTGTGGTATGACGCCTGCAACGCGTCCTGCCGCAAGACACTTCAACGCATAGTGAGAGCAGCTGAGAATATCGTTGGTGCCTCTCTCCCCTCCCTTCAAGACATCTACAACACCCGTCTCACCCGCAAGGCCCTCTGCATTGCAGGTGATCCCACACACCCGACACACAGCTTATTTAGTCTGCTGCCATCAGGGAGGAGACTACGGAGTCTCAAGGCCAGGACCAGCAGACTGAAGGACAACTTCATCCATCAGGCAGTCAGGAAGCTAAACTCCCTCCCGACCTTGCCCCCCCCCCCTCTTTTGCCCCACGCACCACCGAACTCTGACCCTCTAACGGACTCTCCCACCCCCCCCCCCCAAATACACACACACACACACACACACTGTCACTTTACTCATCTGACATAAGCTCTTTTGCACTACACCTAATTTTTGACACTAACAAACCTATTTCTGCCTGTTGCTTTACTTTACTGTTTTTGCACTCTAGCTTCATATTGCTTGTGCTTTATATATACATTTTTACATTTTATATAACCCGTGGTGAGGGGGTGTTGTTTTTAGTATATTTTATAGTTGTAATTTTGCTATTTTGTATATACTATCTGTATTTACGTTATCTGTATGCACCAAGGGTTTGAGAGTAATGCAATTTCAATTCTCTGTGTGTTTGTGCTGTACATGTGGAAGAATTGACAAAAAAGCAGACTTGACTTGACTTGACTTGACTTGATGGACTGGTAACATGACAGGCGGCCGTGTCATTGAATGACGCGCTCTGAATGCTGACGGGAGTTGTAGTTTTTACGAGAGGATTCCGCCTCACCGCGCTCTGTTTACGACTACAAAAAGACACAAAAACCAAGCACAAACACAACAAAACAGCAAACACACTCACACCAACCAAAAAAAACCAAAACGCAACTAGCGGCAAAGACCCTTACATAAGCTAACTTAACGAGAAACGCGACAAAACACCCCCCTGCCCAGTACACCCCCTTATACAAGGCAAGGAACAAAGAAAACCTAACAGCAGACTTAAAACACGGGCAAAAACACGGGAACACCAAACACACCAGAAGCATACAAAAACAACTCACTTGACTTGACTTGATGGACTGGTAACATGACAGGCGGCCGTGTCATTGAATGACGCGCTCTGAATGCTGACGGGAGTTGTAGTTTTTACGAGAGGATTCCGCCTCACCGCGCTCTGTTTACGACTACATCTCCCATCATGCTCTTCGGCGCTGCCGTCTTCCTCATGCGTCCTGATTCCAGGGCTGATCGTTAGAGTGAGACTCTTTATTTATATCAAATAATTTTTCTTAACATTTCTTGCATATTACCTCATGATTATAAACTGATTCATTCAATTACTAATTACAAGTTTAGCAATAGTAACGGTCGCTTTTATTGAAAGCTGACACGTGTTCTGTAACGCTTTTACCATGTTTCACCGTGTTTTACCGTGTTTCATTAGAGATCTTACGTTGTTTTGTCACTGATGTTACTCTCATTCACCATGTTTCACCTTTTTGCTGCGTTTCATTAGTGAAAGTTCTACTCATGTTAGTGGTTTAATGGTGTTTGTTTGGGGTTTTACACTGTTTTACCATGTTTCTTCAGTGGTTTCCCATCATGGATGCGGCGTGGAGGCAGCGGGGTCGGGGTCGGGGTCACGGTCCTCCTGGAGCTGTGGGGTCAGAGGTCAGGGTTGAGGAGATCAGGAGGTGTGACCAGGCGGCTGCCCGGAGACTGGCCACAGAGCCACACAGCTCTTCCTCTGAGGATGAGGATGAGGATGAGGATGCTGTTAGTGAGGAAGCAGGGAAGCAGGGGCAGATTCTGCGGTCAGCTCTGTCTCCGTACAGCACTGACTCAGGTCCTGACCTCACACTGAACCTTCACTCTGATGTAGAATAGTAGCCGCTGGCGTTTAGCACAGATATATCACCGAGTGCTTCAACATAACGGCGGTCCTTTAGAATTCTTCCGCTTTGAAGAACGGCCGGTTTCTCCGGTAGTGGGCGGAGCTAATGCGCACACGACCTGATTAATATTCATGCATCCAGCAGCTCGTTAATACTTACTGCATTTTATATTGTTCTTAGCAGTATTGTTATCTGATCCGTATTATTAGATTTTTTTTTCTTCTTTTATTTTTTTTACAGAAATACTGACTGACCAACAATATCTTAAGCACCTGTTCTAAATTCAGTTAAAATTACTAATATGCATTCATACGTGGTTATTCTATTACTGAAGTTTATCATCATATAATTATAAACGCTGACGACGAAGTGTACATTCAGATATTTAAAAAGCTGTCCGTTTTACAAACACATATATATATTTATATATCAAATATTTAGTGAGAGAGGAGGAGAAATATGTCTCTCTGTGTGTGTGTGTGTGTGGTGGTGTGTGTGTGTGTGTGTGTTCAGGTGACACTGACATCCGTCTGCTGGAGAAGACACGTCATTATTTACATGAAGTGTGTCAGTCTGGAGGAGTCACGTGTCTGATCTGCATCGCGTCTGTCAGGAGAACACAGGCCGTGAGACTCACAGACACACACACACGCTCATACACACACACACGCTCATAAACACACACACACACACACGCTCATAAACACACACACTCACACTCAGCTTGTCTGCTCTCTCCGTGTCTCAGGTGTGGAGCTGTGTGGCCTGTTATTGTATTTTCCACATCACCTGCATTCAGAAATGGGCCAAAGACTCTATCTTCCTGATGTCCTCTGTGACCGATGAGGATTTCGGCAAAAAAGATCACCCGTGGCCGTGGTGAGTATCTGACCAATCACAGCGTTCCCAGCGCTGCAGTGTCACGTCACAGCTCTCTGTCTGCATCAGTCAAGTGCAGGTATGAGTACAGTCCTCACCAGACTCCCACCAGATACTACTGTTACTGCGGGAAGGAGGCAGAGCCTGTGCCAGACCCCTGGCTCCTCCCACATTCCTGTGGCCAGGTGTGTGAGCGCGAGTTCAGACCGTCATGTGGACATCGCTGCCTGCTGCTGTGTCATCCAGGTACACACACACACACAGACAGAGAGAAGCGCTCACACACACAGACAGAAGCGCGCACACACACACACACACACAGAGAGAGAGAAACACACACGACAGAGAGAAGCGCGCGCACACACACACACACAAAGAGAAACACACACACACCGAGAGAAACTTACACACACATAGAAACACTAAAAGAAAACTTGAGTTATATTTCATTCATGAATCATTTTCATGTAAAACCAAATGTGGTCTGTCTGTGTGCGTTTCTTTGTGTGTGTGTGTTTCTGTCTGTCTGTCTGTCTGTCTGTGTGTGTGTGTGTTTCTCTCTGTGTGTGTGTGTTTAATTCTCGGGGGTGTGTGTGTGTGTGTGTGTGTGTGTGTGTGTGTGCGTGAGTGCTTCTCTGTGTGGTGTGAGAGATTCTCATGTCTAGAAACACATGTAGTGCCTGTGCGATTCTCTATGTATGTGTGTGTTTTGTGCGCGATTATATATGTATTGTGTGTGTGTTTCTCTGGTGTTTCTTGTGTATGTGTGGGGTGTGATATGGTGTGTATTATGTATGTTGTGTGTGTGGGCTTCTCTGTGTGTGTGTGTGGTTTCTGTGTGCGTGTGTGGGTGTGTGTGTGGGTGTGTGTGCGTTTTCTCTCTGTGTGTGTGGGTGTGTGTGTGAGTGACTGTGTGTGTGTGCGTGTGCGTGTGTGCGTGGGTGTTTTTGTGTGTGTGTCTGTGTCTGTGTGTGGGTGTGTGTGTGTTGTGTGTGTGTGAGTGAGTGTGTGTCTGTCTGTGTGTGTGTGTGTGGTGTGTGTGTGTTTTGTCGTGTGTGTGTGTGCAGTGTGTGTGTGTGTGTGAGAGAGACAGAGTGTGTGTGTGTGTGTGTGTGCGTGTGTTTCTGTCTGTCTGTGTGTGTGCGTGTGTCTGTCTGTCTGTGTGTGTTGATTTTTGTCTGAGTGTGTGTGTGTGTGTGTGTTTCTGGTCTGGTGTGTGTGTGTGTCTTGTGTGTGTGTGTTTGTCTGCGTATGTGTGTGTGTGTGTGTTTCGTATGAGTATGTGTGTGGGTGTGTGTTTCTGTCTGCGTGTGGGTGTGTTTGTAGGTCCTTCTGTATGAGTGTGTGTGTGTGTGTGTTTCTGTGAGCGTGTGAGTGTTTCTGTGAGCGTGTGAGTGTTTCTGTGAGTGTGTGTGTGTGTGTGTGTTTCTGTCTGCGTGTGTGTGTGTGTGTGTGGTTTATGTGTGTGTGTGTGTGTGCGCAAGAGTGTGTGTGTGTGTGTGTGTGTGCGTGTGTGGTGTGTGTGTGTTTCTGTCTGTGGTGTGTGTGGTTGTGTTTCTCTCTGTCTCTGTGTGGTGTGTGTGTGTGTGTGTCTCTGTGTATGTGTGTGTGTGTGTGTGTGGTGTGTGTGTGGGTGTGAGTGCGTGCGTGCGTGTGTGTTAGTGTGTGCGTGTGTGTGTGTGTGGTGTTTGGCTCGTGTGTGTGGCTGTGTGTTTGTCGGTATGTATGTGTGTGTGGTCTGTTTGTCTGTGTGTGTGTTTCTCTCTGTTTGTCTGTGTGTGTGTTTCTCTCTGTTTGTCTGTGTGTGTGTTTCTCTCTGTTTGTCTGTGTGTGTGTTTCTCTCTGTTTGTCTGTGTGTGTGTTTCTCTCTGTTTGTCTGTGTGTGTGTTTCTCTCTGTTTGTCTGTGTGTGTGTTTCTCTGTCTGTGTGCGTGTGTGTGTGTTCACCTCTGTCTGTGTGTGCGTGTTGTGTGGGTGGGTAGTTATCTATCTCTATGTGTGGGTGTGTGTTTCTCTCGTATGTGTGTGTTTCTCTCTGCTGTGTGTGTGTGTGTGTGTGTGTGTGTGTTTTTGTGTGTGTTTTTGTGTGTGTGTGTGGTGTGGTGTGTGTGTTTCTCTCTGTTGTGTGATGGGGTTCAGGTCCGTGCCCCCCCTGTCCTAAGATGGTGAGTGTTTCATGTCTGTGTGAGAAGTCGTCTCGTGATCCACGCCGCTGCAGCGCTAAAGCATGGAGCTGCGCACAGATCTGCAGACGGATGCTTCCGTGCCGAATACACGCCTGTGCAAACAGCTGTCACGCAGGTATCACACACCTCACACTGACGGATGAGTGTATTCAGACAGAAGAGCTGTGGTGAGTCGAGTCACTCACTCTCTCTCATGGTCAGGTGACTGTGCTCCGTGTCCGAGGGTCAGTCTGCAGACGTGTGCGTGCGGCCAGCAGCGAGCGGAGCGACCATGAGCCAGTCCAGAGTGGCACTGTGACCAGGTGTGAGGTTGGTGTACGGCTGTTTGTGTGTGTTGTTGTGTGTGTGTGTGTGGGTGTGTTTTTGTGTGTGTGTGTGTGTGTTTCTGCAGGTGTGTGGTCGTCCACTGTCCTGTAGGAATCACACATGTGAGCGTGTGTGTCACGCAGGTGTGTATGGAGAATGTCCTCGTGCTGGAAATCGCTCCTGTTCTTGTGGCAAGACAAGTACGTTCACACACAAAGACACACAAACACACACACACACCTAGGTTCCTAACTGATAATGAAGAATTGACAGAGCAGCCATCGAGTGTTAGACCGTGTTCTAGGTTATTACATGCAGAGTTTTTAGGTCCAATAATTCAGAATTTAGCAGTAAGAAATTACTCGTCATCCAGTTTTTTATATTGACTATGCATTCCGTTAGTTTTTCAAATTGGTATGTTTCGCCGGGCTGTGAAGAAATATAGAGCTGAGTATCATCAGCATAACAGTGAAAGCTAACACTGTTGATATCTCCCAAGGGTAACATGTAAAGCCTGAAAAGTAACGGCCCTAGTACTGAGCCTTGAGGTACTGCATACTGCACTTGTGATCGATATGATACCTCTTCATTCACTGCTATGAATTGATGGTGGTCAGATAAGTACGATTTAAACCATGCTAATGCACTTCCACTAATGCCAACAAAGTTTTCTAGTCTATTCAAAAGAATGTTGTGGTCAATAGTGTCGAACGCAGCGCTAAGATCCAGTAGCACTAATAGAGAGATACAACCACGATCAGATGATAAGAGCAGGTCATTTGTAACTCCAATGAGAGCAGTCTCAGTACTATGATACGGTCTAAATCCTGACTGGAAATCCTCACAGATACCATTTTTTTCATTTTTTATTAAGTCAAGTCAAATCAACATTATTTATATAGCAATTTTAACAATACAGATTGTGTCAAAGCAGATTTACAGTGTTAAATAGGAAAATAGTGTGTCAATAATGCAAAAGGACAATAGTAAACATAAAATTTTCAGTTTAAGGCAGTTCATCATTGAATTCAGTGATGTCATCATCCAGCTCAGTTTAGTTTAAATAGTATCTGTGCAATCAATTAATACATTAATACATCATGTACTGATTTTATGCACAAGTTTTAGATAATAGAATCAAGCTGTCATATAAAATCATATTTATTACATTTAAAATGATTAAAATGATTTTATAAAAGACATCTGCGTTTTTAGTTTATGATTTGATTGAACTGAAATCGGAATTAGTATATAAGTGCGCAGGATTGGTGCCTCATACAAACTATTCGCCACTTGAACATGTTGATGCAGATGTTATTTAATGTTCATGAAGCAGTTCTGCAGGGCTCCGGTGTGTTTCAGCCAGCGCTGTGTTTGTTCAGAGTGCGTGTTGCCGTGTACGGTGGATGTGCCCACCTGTGGAGACACCTGCGGGAAGAAACTGGACTGTGGTTTACACACCTGCTCAATGCGTTGCCACAGAGGAGCCTGTGAGACCTGCCGACAGGTACATACACACACACACGCCAGACAGCTGTTACAGTCCAAATACACACCGAAGATGTGACACACCCACCACACACACACCAAGGACTGATGTTACATACACACACACACACACACACACACACAAAGACTGCTGTTACATACACACACACACACACACACACACACACACACACACATGCCAGACAGCTGTTACATACACATACACACCAGACAGCTGTTACACACACACACAAACACAACAGACAGATGTTACATACATACACACACACACACACACACACACCCACCAAGACTGCTGTTACATACCACACACACACACACGCCAGACAGCTGTACATGCACATACACCAAGGACAGCTGTTACACACAGACAAAACACAACAAGACCAACAGGACAGGCTGTTACATACACCACAACAACACACACACACACGCATCACCAAGGACTAGTTTAACATACACACACACACACACACACAAACACAACAGACAGCTGTTACACACACACACACATCAGAGAGCTGTTACAGACACACACACACACATCAGAGACGAGTTTACAAGGACACACCACACCAGACAGCGTACTACACAAACGCACAGAAAGCTGTTTACACACACACACACACACACACACATACAAACACACACACACACACACACACCACACACACAAAAACACACACACACAAAAAAACACACAAACACACACACACACAAAGTGCTGTACAGGAACACACAAACCACACATCAGAGAGCTTGTTACAGGACACACACACATGCCAGACAGCTGTTACATACACATACACACCAGACAGCTGTTACACACACACACACACATCAGAGAGCTGTTACACACACACACACAGATTATTACACACCCGGTGTTCCGCTAACTGTCCTGCCGTTGCATTATTATTAGGGGTGTAACTACACACTCACTCCATGATTTGGTTCGATACACAATACTGATCTCACAAGATGGTGCTCTGTCGAAACGAGAGCTAATGTGCTCCAGGATTGATCCTGATGATGTTAGTAGGCTCTGATAACCAGATCACATTTTATGGCATTCCAGCCCTGGCTTGCATTTACAAAGAAAGACTGCCAGAAACTTAACAGTTTCCTGAAATCAAAGCCCATTGTGAATGTAGATATGATTAGAGGGGATTGTGTGTGGTGTGGGTGTGTGTGTGTGTGTGTGGTGGTGGTGTGTGTGTGTGTGTGAGGAGGTAGAAAAGACGTGTCGATGTGGCCGCTACAGCAAACTCCTGCCCTGTCATAAGAAATATCTCTGTGAGTCCAAGTGCAACAAGACACGGGCCTGCAGCCGACACCAGTGCAAGAGAAAGGTTAGTCTAACACACACACACACTCACTCACTCTCTCTCTCTCTCTCACACACACACACACACACACACACACTCCTCTCTCTCTATCCCTTCCCACACACACACCACACACATCACTCTCTCTCTCTCCAAAACACAACACACCACAACACACTCACTCCACTCTACACACACACACACACCACCACACACACACACACTCACTCACTCACTCACTCACTCACTCTCTCTCTACACACACACACACACACACACACTCAATCACTCACCACCTCACTCTCTCTCACACACACACACACACTCACTCTCTCTCCTAAACACACACACACACACAACCACACCACACACACATAACGCTCTCTCCTCAACACAACACACAATCACTCACTCTCTCACACACACACACACACACACACACACCACACTCACTCTCTCTCATCACACACACACACACACACACACTCACTCACTCACTCTCTCTCACACACACACACTCACACACACACCTCACACACACACACAAACACACCTCACTCACTCTCTCTCTCTCACACACACACACACACCTTCTCTTCTCTCTCTCTCTCTCTTCTCTCTCACACACACACACACACACTCTCTCTCTCTCACACACACACATTCCATCATTTCACATTCCACACACAAGAGCGTCTCATTCACACCTCACATCCACTTGCAGCACTCAGTCACACACACCTGTGTGATTGTGTGTCACTGATAGGGTGTGTGTGTGTGTGTGTGTTTGCAGTGTTGCCCGGGGTACTGCCCTCCGTGTGACATGAGCTGTGGTCGAATGTTGGGCTGCAGGAACCACAAATGCCCGTCTGTCTGCCACCAAGGTGAACGCTGACACACACTCATGCATAAACACGTGTTCTGAGGTTAGAACACATCATGGCTGATTGGATATTTGCAAATCTTCAGACAGTGTTTTCAGATGATCAGGCGGGCTCTTTCTATCTCAAGTGGGCGCTTCTGGGCCAGAGTTAGAGTTTAGTAGTCATAACTTGTTTTCATGATGGATTTACACAAAAATACATTAAATATCGAAGAGAACAGGTTAAAATAAAATTGAAATGAATATTTAATATAGTGCATATTTTTAGCAAAATGCTTATCTTTAAAGTAATTTTTCTTGCTAATTGTAGTCATTGAATGGCTTTCCTGAGGTAAATGTGATGTTGAGCACAAACTGTTTTAATGTCATCTTTCCAAGACATGATTGATTCCAGTGAGGTCTGTTTTCTGAGTTCTTCATGTTTTCTATTTGCTGCTGTAACTAGTAGTAAAGAGTAAGAGACGATCACTTCACTACAGTCATCTGTCACCACACATTAAAAATGGAAAATGGTATTTGTGTGAATTTCATAATAAAAAGGACAGAATTTATCAGCAGATGTTGTTTCATATTAAAGTTACAAAGCACTTAAGCTTGTTGTGATTTATCAGATGGGTGTTTTGTTCACATATGAACTGGGACAGCACAGATCGATTCTTGAAATGAGAATCGATTCAAATCGAGCAGTCGTTATTTTCTGCCCAGCTGTAGGAGTTAGCGTTCCTAATCTCACCCTCATTCTTTCTTGGTCTTTTATTTTTCCGAATGCATCTCTCTCTCTCTCTCTCTCTCTCTCACATGACGTCTGGCCTGCGTCCGGCAGAGCGTTTCCTGTGTCCAGCGGGAGTGTTTCCTGTCCTTGGGGCAGACGGGAGCATTCATGTCACTCTCGTGTGGGAGTTTGATTGGCTCTTGTGTTTGTCACGATCACGCTGGGCCAGAAGCGCCTCCTGTGTGCTGTTATCAGTGCAGTCAGAGTCCGGTTGGTCTGCATGAATGAGCTGACCTTTTCTCAGAGCAGGAGTGTGTGTGTGGGAAAGGTAACAGAGGATAGAGGTCATCACACGCTGATGAATTGTTCGCCGATGCCTCGCACTCTCCTTTGCTTGCTGTGTGCCGAATGCAAATGTGCATCTGGAACAACAATGTTATCTGGCAAACGCCTGCTATCTTGGCTCTGATATCCAAATGTCAGGCGGCGAGTGTGTGCCTGGATTCAGATCAGCCGTTTCTGCTTGGTGAAGCCTAGTGGTGCAATGGATCACAAAAGTCACGGTTCGGATCACATTACAGATTTTGAGTCACAGATCAGATAATATTTTTGAATCTACAAAAGAAAAAAAAAGTTTGCTATTTCATTTAATACTGAAAGCTTACTTTAAGTACTTCTATACTACAGCAAAAACTACTAGCTTAACTAATAAAGTCAGGAATAAAACATGAACAATTACACAAATTAAAAGCATAGATGAATACAACATACATTTACAAAAATGTCAGTAACAGTAGTATTCAGGTGCCGAATTGTAATCATTACAACAACCCTGGCATAACGACGATCGCGGAAACAAACAAAGATGACACACAAGCATATTCAAACAAAAGCCAACACGGATAAGTTGTGTGAAACAAAGCAAAATCAACGTTACTCACCTATCAAGGCAAGGCAAGTTTATTTATATAGCCATTTCATTAACAATGGTAATTCAAAGTGCTTTACATAAAAGGAAGTAAAATAATCATAAAAAATAATCACAACAATAAAACAAGGAATTTAAAAACTTTAAAAATTATTAAAACATTTATTTAAAATTTAAAACAGTTAAAAATAGAAAATGATTATACATAAAATACAGTGCAATCAGTTCAGAAATCGCACAGTGCTCATTAAATAAATGCACAGCTAAACAAATTAGTTTTGAGTCTGCATTTAAATGGGGCTGGGACGGAGTGGGCCGGGGACTGAGAGACGTGGGAATGGAAACGAGGCCAGGGAGTGAATGATAATGAAGGGGGGGACAACTGCGCACTCACCGGTCTCGAGTCCCACTCGGAGTGCGGAAGGATAAAAGGAGGAGTGAAGACGGATCGAGGACCAGGCCTGAACTATTATGGTTGTTTGGGTTTTGTTTGTGGTGGCAGCGTCCATGAGGGGCGTCGCCGCTATTTTCAGTTTTGTTTATTTTATTATAATTGGGTTTGATGTTGAGGTTACCGCCTCCTTCTTCCTGGACCTACGAAACTGTGTTACAGTGACTAAGGTTTTAGCACATCTGATCTCTTCTGGAAGCGGGTTTCAACTGTGGGCGGCATAATAGCTAAAAGCGGATTCCCCTTTTTTTGTGTGAACCCTTGGTATTTCTAAATGACTCGATCCTAATGATCTGAGTGGTCTGTTAGGTTTATATTCAGTGAGCTTATCTGCTATATATTTAGGTCCTAGGACATTGAGTGATTTATAAACGAGTAAAGTACTTTAAAATCAATCCTAAATAAAACTGGAAGCCAGTGTAAGAACCTGAGGACTGGTATGATATGCTCAGATTTTCTGCTTCTAGTCAGAATTCTGGCAGCAGCGTTCTGGATGAGCTGCAGCTGTCTAATGGTTTCTTGGGAAGGCCGATGAGGAGACCATTACAATAGTCCACCCTGCTGGTGATAAAAGGCATGAACAAGTTTCTCCAAGTATTGACTGGAAACAAAACATCATTCTTGCAATGTTCTTTAGATGATAGTATGCTGATTTAGTAACAGCTTTGACATGACTACTGAAACTAAAATCTGTCTCCAGAATCACACCAAGATCCCTGACTTGATTTTTAGTTGTCAAATCCCTAAAGTCAAGGTATGCATTCACCTTAAGAACATCAACTTTGTTTCCAAATGCAATGACTTCAACTTTCTCCTTGTTTAACTGAAGAAAGTTCTCGCACATCCAACTGTTAATTTCATCAATGCATGGCAGAGGGAGTCAATGGGGCTGTAGTCATTTGGAGATAAGGCTAGGTAAATCTGGGTGTCATCAGCATAGCTGTGATAGGCGATTTAGTTCTTTCTCATTATTTGACTTAGTGGGAGCATATACAGGCTAAACAAGAGCGGTGCAAAAATTTAGCCTTGTGGGACTCCGCATGTCATGAACGTCCACTTAGACTTATGCTCTCCTAAACTCACATAATAACCTCTCCCTTCTAAATATGACCTGAACCATTTAATTACCATGCCAGAAAGCCTGACCAGTTTCCAGTCTCTCTAGAAGAGAAGAAACAATGCAACCTCGGCATCCACTTCCCGCTCCTTGAGTTCTCTTCACTGCTGGAAAGCTGCTCCGATATTTACACGGCTCCTATCTCTAGTCTGATCGTAACCCTTCTTTTTATTTTTATCTACGTCTCTATTTGTAGTCAGTCTGCTAATATCCGTCCTGTGCACTCAAATTGAGTGCTCTCTTCTCTCTATCATTACTAGACACGCACCTTACTGCTGATTGGCTACAAGTGTGTTTTGGGACTCGGTCCGAAGCTGTGGTCAAAAGTGTTTTTCAAAAATCGCTTAGTGCACCTTTAAAAGTTAATCTGTAAATCACATTTGAGCCGAACCATGGGGCCTGGTCCGTATGGATCATCTACGATCCGTTTCATCTTTAGTAAAGCCAGATTTTTCACAGCTCTAGCTGAGCTGATGTCATACACTGTCCTGTCTGATCTCCTGTGTGTGTGTGTGTGTGTGTCTGTCTCTCTCTCTCTCTCTCTGTGTGTGTGTGTGTGTCTCTGCGCGTGTGTGTCTCGCTCTCTCTATGTGTGTGTGTGTGTGTCTCTCTCTCTCTCTGTGTGTGTGTGGGTGTGTGTGTCTCTCTCTCTCTCGTGTGTGTCTCTCTCTCTGTGTGTGTGTGTGTGTGTGTGTGTGTGTGTTCCTCTCTCTCTGTGTGTGTGTGTGTGTGTGTGTTTCAGGCAGCTGTTATCCATGTCCGGAGATGGTGGAGGTGCGGTGTGATTGTGGATGGACTGTGATCTCTGTTCCCTGCGGGAGAGAGAGGAGCACCAGGCCGCCGCGCTGTAAGCAGCTCTGCAGGTACGCAGGTCTCCTGTCCACTTCTGTCCAGTTGTGTGGAATGGCGTCACAGGAAGTGTGCTTGTCTCTGCAGGAAGCCGGCATCGTGCCATCACTCGTCTCAGGAGCAGCACCGGTGTCACTCCGGCCCGTGTCCGCTCTGTAAGCAGCCCTGCCAGCGGCCGTTACCCGGCTGTGTCCACCTCTGTCCGGCTCCGTGTCACGACCAGGTGCTGGTTAAAGCCACTGACCGGGTACGACGCTCACCTCTTTCCTGCTCAACAAAACATAGGGCCCTATGATTTCAGTGATGTAGTAAACGCAGACAGAATCGCAGAATCAGTTATAAAAACTGAATGAATTTGCCAAAACATCACGGAATTTGCCAAAGTTTGGATGAATTAATCAAAAGTAAGTCATTACACTTCAATCAAATCGCTTAATGGACTAGTATCTGTGAATATTAAGCGGCAAAACAGCTTTTTAAATATGATTCCTGTATGTTCTGCATGTCTCTGTGTGAATGAATGGCACAGACGTGCAGTTTTGTGTACTACACACACTAGCACACTTACGTCTACAAGATGCCTGTTAAAGATCTCTTGATCTGGAAAGCATCTGCTGTGTACAAACATCTGACACGCGTCTTTAAGATGTCAGTTTTGCATACATTTGAAATAACGAACCTGAGCGCGCAAAAGACACGATGTGAATTGCTTTTCCCCCCTGCACGTCATGTGCGTGGGGCTCCATTTTTATGATGAGAGGACAGGAAAGGTTAAGAAAGTACTGCAGCTACATTTTGAAATGTACCAAGTTTAAATATATATATAGGCTATATATAAAGTTGATGAGTAGTTAAATGTGTTGGTTTACACACAAAGAAATATGTAAGCTTTTAATAAGGCCAAGAATAAAATTATTAATTTACTTAGCATGTTCAATTTGATTTACAGAACTTTGTGCGTTGCTAACCGTTGGATGAATAAGAGAGAAAACTTGCACTTAACCTTTTCACAGGCATTTAGTTTTGATAGTTAGATATCGTGATAAATCATTATTGCATATATCGATTATCGCAGAATCGCTGTATCATGATATTATCGTTATCGTGAGCAATGTATCGTGATTCATATCGTGTCGTGAGGTACCCTGCGATTCTCACCCCTAATTTACAACCTGTCTACACTTTGTTATAACGAGAAGATTTGTGAGCTTGCATAACTCAGCAATGAACAAAACTGGAGTATTTTGAGCAGTGAGTGGATTCTGATTAACATTGCATTCAAGGAATCAACATATGTCTGCGATACATTACTCAATGCTGCAAAAACACGAAAGTATAGAATCCTTTAAAGCTCCCCTGAGTGAAAACACAAATATGCTGATCGGGTGCTCATAAATATTAGTTGATAGTTGCACGCAATACTTTACAGTCGCAAATGCCCTGCCCATGATCAGTACCTGAGATTATCATAGTCATAGTTTGTATGCTATAGTTCCAGCCGAGGTGTCGTGTCTGCTTAGGACACTGTGTTGATTGATATGATTTTACTTCAAGACCCTTTTAATTCAACTCACTGTGCGTCATACTCGTTTTGAATATCATACTCTCTACTACATTATCTAATTAATATTCATAAACCAAGCAGTAGTTACTCATTTGCTACTCAGTACCTTCTGATTGGACTGAATAAAAGCAGGCATTGGTGGGAAAAAAGATGCTAGTTTGATTTGTGTTCTTTATATGTTCAACTGAAATTCTAATTGCGTTTCAGTTTTTATTGTGGAATCTCATAGCTGTCTGTCAAATATCACTGAAGCTCTAGTTTGTGACTGCAGGCCATGCTGGCCGGTCCATGGGAGCAACCCACAACTCCTGCGTTTGTGAGAACAGCTCTACTGTGTCCCCTCGCACACTCACTCTCTCACACACTCACACACACACACACCACCATACACACACCACACACCACACACAACACACACACACACACACACACACACACACACACCCTCACTCACTCACTCACGTTTACTTGGCTATCTAAATGGGCATCCCATAGTTGTAATGGTTTTTATACTGTACAGACCGTATATTCTATCACCCTACACCAACCCTACCCCTAAACCTAACCCCTCACAGGAGACTTTCTGCCTTTTTAGATTTTCAAAAAAATTTATACGGTTTTTTTTTTTTTACCAGTTTTACGAATGATGACGTCCTCAAATAAGGTTTTTGGAGATTTTGTCCAGGTTTAGCTCACTTTTGGGTTACAAATTTGTCCCCAATATGTTTAATATTAGGTATACACACACCGCATGTCACATCACTCACTCACTCACCACACACACACACACTCGCACCCACCTCACTCACAATCCTCACACACACTCACGTCACACTCACACACCACACACATCGCACACACACTCGCTCGACTGACATACACCACGCGCACACGCACACACTCGCTTGCACCACACACACCCGCACACCAACTTCGCCGCACGCACACACACACACACAATCACACTCGCACACACTCACACACACTCGCACACACACACACACACCCACACAAAAACACACACACACTCGCACACTCACACACCCACACACACACAAACACAAACACACACTCACCACTCACGTCACACACACAGTTACACACACTCACTCACTCGCCACACACTCCTTTTACACACACAACTCATACCCTCACACACAGCACTCACTCCCTTCACATCAGCTCACTCACTCACGCACCACACAACACCACAACTCGCGCACACATCACACACCACACACCACAATGTTTGTATTTGTAGGGCACGCTGGGGAAGCATGTTTTTTTGGCAGTGTTTTTTTGGTCTGTGTTGTAGATTTTCTGCACATATGGCAAACCACACTCCGTCGTTGTGGCCAGAATGTGAGCTGTAGTGAGAGGGTTTAAAGTAACTCTGTGTGGTGTGGTGTGGTGTGTGTTTGTGTGTGTGTGTGTGTAAAGTAAATGAGGTCCAACTAAAACAGATTGTGTCATTGTGTGTCCTGCTGCTGTAAATGACAGCATTGTGTATTGTTTTTCTCTACAGCGCCTGTCTGGGAGAACATGAGGTGAACACACACACACACACACCAGCGTGTCTGGTTCATTTCACACTGCACCTGATAAGCTGAGGTTTGGATTCTTCAGATTAAAGCGAAGGTCAAACGCTTCTAGAACTGAAAGTCAGGCTGGAGGTGATGACTTGTGTTTGTTAGCACTCACTCACTGTGACTTCATGAGTTGAGAAAGAAATCAGTTGTGTGTCAGTGTATTGGATCTTTGTCAGGTCTTAAAGAGACAGCAGCCTAATAATCTGCTAATGTCCGTGTCATTAATGTTCATCAAACAAGACAAGACAGAGAAACTCGCTCACTGCTCTGGACTCCATTGCTTCAGGAACAATCATTGTATATTACAATCCTGCATTGTTTCATTTTGCATTTGATTTCTTTGTATTGTTGTTGTCCATTTGCTTGTCATTTATTTCTGTTCGTCAGTAGGCTTGAGAAACATTTAGATCTATTTATCTATTAGATCTATAACATTCAGTATTGTATTAGTTATATACATTAGTTTTAGCATACATATATTGTTATAGTGAAATATAAAGACTCTGAATCATTGTCTTTGTTTGTTTGTGTGTGTGTGTGTGTCTCTCTCTCTGTGAGTGTGTGTTGAAGGTGAGTCCGGTTCCGTGTCACACTCGTGGGCCGTTCTCCTGCGGCCGGTCATGTGGACGGACTTTAGCGTGTGGGAATCATAGCTGCAGTTTGGAGTGCCATCGTGTGACCGCTGTGCCAAACTCAGACAAAACTAAGGTAGGTCACATGACCCTCTGACCCTGTTGCCAAGAGCTCTGTCCTCACAGTGACTGGCTTTCTGTTAGTTTTCTGTGTGTGTGTCCTGCATTTAACCCATCCAAGTGCACACACACAGTAGTGCACACACACACACACCATGAACACACACCCGGAGCACTGGGGGATCGGTTCTTGCTCGAGGGTCTCTCCTCAGTCGTGGTATTGAGGGTGGAAGAGAGCGCTGCTCATTCACTCCCCCCACCGACAATCCCTGCCGGACCTGAGACTCGAACCCGCGACCTTCGGGTCACAAGTCTGACCCTTTAACCATTAGGTGTGTGTGTGTGCAGTGTCTGCAGTGTGAGGAGGGCTGTCTGAAGCCGCGTCCCGTGGACTGCACTCACCCGTGTGTTCTGGCCTGTCACCGCGGCTGCTGTCCTCCCTGTGGGCTGATGGTCCGTCTGCGCTGCCACTGCAGGATCTCCAGCCTCTACATCGAGTGTGTGTGAGTGACTCTCCTGCTGCTCTCCGGCCGGATCTCAAACGCTCAGTGACGAGTGTGTGTGTGTGTGTTTTGTAGGAAGTTCACGTCTGCGGATGATCAGTGCAAACAGCTGCTGAGCTCCTGTCAGAATCAGTGTCCCAAACAGGTGCTGTAGGGTTTGTTCTGTGAGAAGCGGAGAGTGTTGCATGCTGGGATGCGGCTGCTCTGTGCTGATTGTTTGTTGTGAATGTGTGTGTGCAGCTGGGATGTGGGCACCGCTGTAAGCTGCTGTGTCACGCCGGCGACTGCGATCAGAGCTGCGGTCAGCGAGTCAAGCTCAAGTGCCCCTGCAAGAGGATCAGAAAGGTACAAACACACGGAAGATCATGTGACCAAACGCGGATGTACTGCGGCTTCACAGCAGATCTAATGTTTGTGGTCAGATGATGAAGAGGTCATCACATGGCTTTAATAAGCACTCATCACTGTCACTGTGTAAACAGTGTTTGTGTGTGTGTTCAGGAATTCCCCTGTTCTCGTGTGAGATCAGAGAGCGACTTGGTCGTGTGTGACGAGACGTGTCGAGAGTTACAGAAGAAACATGCAGAGGTAACACACACACACACTTATGCACTCACAGACGCATACACACACACATTCAGGGTTCGTACGGTCATGAAAAACCTGGAAAAGTCATGGAATTTTAAAACACCAATTTCCAGGCCTGGAAAAGTTTTGGAAAAATAAATAAAGTTTTGGAAAAGTCATTGAAATCTATTTCACAAAACTGTATAATAGAATTTCGAATTTTTGAATTTCGGTGCGGGATTGCGCATAGGTTATATCGCATAGTTTTACTCATTCCCTCAGCTTTTGACTTTAAAATGATGGATGTTCACACATTTATTCAATAGCCTATAACATGTAGGTTTGATGAGTAATAATCAAACCTACAGACTGAGTCCAGCCCACACAGACTGATCAAATCAGTCATTTAAAAACAGCGCGAGTGATTCAGCTGTACGAGTCTGCCCCGCTTCTTTACCTCTCTCCGTGCCTTTCTCTTCAAACGGCTTGTCTGCGCTACAAGAGCCGCTGCACGCTACGATACAAGACTTTCACTCGCGTTTCGGGACAGTTGACGAATAGTCACTGCCTAATGGGTCATTGTTTCTCGTCCCGAAAATGGTTATTAATTTATTTGCACGTCTTTTTTAAAGCCATGTCTCGGTACGTCGCGCCGCTTCAGAGGCGTTGCGCAGCTCACATCCCAAAGTGGCGCTCGGCGTATCTAATATTGAGTTTGCTAACAAATAACTCAGCATAAACCCTGCAGGCCCTCAAACATACTCCCTAGTTCCGGCCCCTTATCCCCAGATTTCAAATTCTGGCCGAGTCCGACTGGAGCCCGTGTCTTTTCTCTCTTTCTCTCTTCCCCAATTACACAGCTGCTGTTGTAGCCATTAAAATAGTTCAGTTTCGTTTTTAATGGCAAAAGTGGTTATATTTTCGTTTCTTTATTACCTTAATTTAGACATATGTTTGGAAACTGTTTTGTTTGTTAAATTCAAGTTTTTTTTTTTTTTTAAGTAACGACCAAGCGGCCAGCGGCAGACAGTGAGTTAGCCTATGTTTGATCAATTTAGCCTCTCAAATCATCACACCACTTGACTAAAATAAAATCTATAGGCCTATATAAAATGCTTAAAAAAACAATGTTAGCTTAAATGGTTAACCTAGATAAATGTGTGCTATTAGGAGCGTATCCAATCGTTTGTGCAGAGAAGCTAAAGCGCACTTTGCAGGACATGGAGTCGCCATTTTTTTCTTATAACAGTGGAAACAACCAGTCATTTTTGCTCATAAAGGTAAGAGTAATACATCATTCCAGACTGTTAAGGGTCTACTTTTATTTGTGTGTACTCACAATATTAGCATACGTTGTGCTTTTTTAGAAAACAAACAGGATACGCTTTCTGCTGTCTCGGTCTTGAGCAGGAGCGCTTCACAAAAATGAACCGAAACCCTGCGGATATTCTATTTCCCCTGGAGCATTCATCATGGTAATTACTTGCTGGCGTTTTGCGGCAAGCTTTGCGTGCGCTTTAACATGGAACTCTTCCAGCACTCGCTGCTGCTGGACACTAAACACCGCCAGAGCTGCTCTTGACAGTCGCGGTATCATGGTCTCGTGTTGTTTCCACCAGTGCGGCAAGTCTTTGTCATCACCATAATTATTGATGGATATCTAAAATATAAACATAAGGAGGAAGCAAGCCTGATGCCTGGCCCGTGTCTGAGCTATGACGTGAAAATTGTCCCGAAGCCATACATAAGTTGGGGCCGTTGGGCTCGGGCTGAAATGCAGGGCTTTAAAGCGCAGCTTGTTGCATTTAAGCAGCAAAAATACACAAAATGACACCAAAATGGCCATCCTGGCCACACAGTTAAATAAATGATAATATTCAGTGATGTGAAATGTGGAGTAAGGTCTGGCACAGTTGCAGCTTGTACTTATTACTAAAACAAGAAAGCAAACGAGTAGCATTAATTGTCATTCATTTTAGTTAACATATGCTATGATAATTTGAACAGATTTTTATTCTTATTGTAAAATAATGGAACATTTAGGTCATGAATATTGTCTCAAAAGTCATGGAAATGTATTGGTAAAAATGTGTACGAACCCTGCACATACACAAACACATACTTATGCACTCACAGACGCACACACACACACACACAAACACAAACACATCCTTATGCACCGCACACACACACTCACGAACACACACACGAGCACACACACACACCACACACAAAACACATACCAAACCTACTTATGCCCACACACGCATACACACACCCACACACACACACACCCAAACACACAAACACACACACACACGCACACACACACACACACAGCAACACACACACACACACACAACCATACTTTATGCACTCACAGGACTCACCACCACACACACCCACACCACAAACACATACGTAGCACTCACAGATGCCATACCCCCACACACCACACCACCACACATACACACACATACTTATTCACACACACCACACACACCCACACACACACACACACACATACTTTATTGCACTCACAGACGCATCACACACACACACACACAGAACACACACACATACACACATACACAAACACATACTTGCACTCACAATACACATACACACCCACACCCACACATACACACAAACACATACTTATGCACTCACAGACACACACACACACCCCCAAACACATACTATGCACTACAGACGCATACCCACACACCAACACACTACACAAACAATACTTATGCACTCCCGATGCACGCAACCCTACACACATACTTATTCACTCACATACACACAAACACAGGCACACTTATGACTCACAGAACCGCACACCCACACACACCAATACATACTTATTCACTCACAGACGCGCCGACAACACACACACACAAACACCATACTTATGCCCTCCCCGGAACGCATACACACACACACCACAAGCACAACATACACAAAACATACTCTTATGCACCTCACAGGACGCATACACACACACACACACCCCACACACCACAAACAATACTTTATGCAAAAAACCCCCTCACAAGACGCACACAACACACACACACACACAAACACATACTTATGCACTCACAGACACACAAACACACACACCCCACAGTAACCACAAAACACATACTTATGCACTCACAGTACGCACACAAGAGGGCACACACACACAACACAACTTATGGGGGTGTTCCGCCCACTCACAGACGCACACACACACACAACAAACACATACTATGCACTCACAGGACGCATACACACCCATATTCTTTCGCTTCGACCGACGCACGACAACACACACACACAACAAGGAGGTGCGTAGTTGTTGGTTTGAACATTGGGGGGTGAAGTGTGAACTGTTTTAGTATAGTCTCTGGTCCATGCCACTTTGGAAGGTTTTTGCTTAATATATTATTTTTTGTGAATGGTTCTTTTGTGCTATTATCTATGCTAATTTTGTGCAATAAATTAACATCAGAGTTAACTATTACTATTTACTTAGGATATTACTATGGTGTTGTGTGGTGGGGTGTGTATTTTATATTATTAAGCCACTTTTATAGGCTATAGTTTGACAGAATGTTCTAGTTGAACATGCCAATCTAACTTAACATTTTCTTATATTGATATTGTTTATTTCTTACTCCTTAACAGTTCTTCAGGCTTTAATCTATGCCATCTTTTGGAATATCTGAAGGCCATGTACCATATTCTTAACTGTATAGCATTTGTTATAATAATACTAGCCTATTAATCATTGCCAGGCCAATAATGTCTTTTTTTAGTTAATCAATATAGCATTTGTTATGAAGCCGCCTGCACATTTAGAACCAATAGCTACAACATGCTGCAGCTGTAATATAAATCTATAGGGAAAAATCTATTCCCTTCACAGATTATTTATTATAAATTCTACCACAAGTTAGACTAAATTTTACACAATAAATAATCCTACAATAAAACGTGATAAATTCTAGTAAAGGTGATCAATCGTGACGAAAACGCGACTGTTTTCTCTTTTCATCAGTGTTTTTAGTTTATTTGCCTTTTTTAGATACTGTTCGAGTTTCTCCATAGCACTTTAAAGTGGTGTTTCTCTAAATAATGCAAGTAGATGACACATTTGACCATAAGCTTCGTGATAGGATTATCTCATCACACTTCGCTCGAGCGCTGGTGAACGCACAGAGTATACAGTGATCCACGCGACGCTCAAGAACTGCGCTTCAGTCATTCTGTGCTGAGAACTGCTCCGTTCAGTTCGTACGTGAAGTTAGCGCTTATAAAAGCACCAAAGGTGCGATTTAAATAATTCATTAATAGCCTGATTCCAGGTTTCCATTAATCATGGCATAAATATTGGGGGGTTATACTCGCTAGTTTAGGTTATTGGGGGGTTATATCCCCCTGTCCCCCCCCACAAACTATGCCCCTGCACACACTCACTCACACGCACACACACACACTCACACACTCACAAGTCGCACATACTCCACACACACACTCACACACACACACACACACACACACACACACACACACACACACACACCCACACACCCACACACGCACATACACACACACTCACACACACACTCACACACTCACTCACTCACACACACACACACACACACACACACACCACACCACACACACACCACACACACAACACACACAGCTCACGCAGCATGCACGCACATACTCACGTCACCTCACTCACACGCACATACACCACCCTCACACACCACAACTCACAACTCCTCCACACCCTGTTGGGGGCACACACTCCACACTCCCACACGACACACCTCACTCACTCCACACACACACACCACACACCACTACTACACACACACACCCACATCTCCACACACACACACTCACCACACCAGCACACATACACACACACACTCACGCATGCACGCACACTCACTCACACCCTCACACTCACTCACACACACACACTCACATTCTCTCTCTCACACACACACACACTTTTTCTCTCTCACACACACACACACACCCGCACTCACACACACACACACACGCACATAGTCACACACACACACACACACACACCACTCACTCACCACAACACACACACACACATACACACACAAACAAACAAACACACACACACACACACACAACCACACTCACGCATGCACGCACATACGCACTCACTCACACACTCACGTGCAACACACACACACACTCGCTCTCTCTCTCCCACACACACTCCGCATGCACGCATATACTCCCACTCAACTGGTCACTCACACCCTCCCTCACTTCACAGCCAACACACACCCGCATGCACCGCACATACTCACCAACACTCACTCACTCACCACACTCACTCACTCCCCTACACACCTCACACAACACATGACAGCACACACTCCACACACCCACTCACGCATTCACGCACAACTCACGCACACACTCACTGCTCACTCCCACACACACTCCCATACTACACACACACCACACACACACTCTCACTCTCAGCTGCACACACATACTCACTCTCACACACACACACACACACACACACTCACACACACACACACACACTCACACACACTCACACACACACACTCACTCAATCGCTGGTGGTGGTTTCCATGTTTATGTGGCCGTCCTCCCTAGAGGTAATGGTTTTTATACTGTACAAACCGTATGTGCTATTGCCCTACACCAACCCTACCCCTAAACCTACTCCTCACACAAAACTACAGGCATTTTTAGATTCTCAAATCATTTCATTCTGTATGATTTATAAGCTTGTTTCCTCATGGGGACCTCAAAAATGTCAAAAATGGACATTTGGTCCCCATAATGTGATAAATACCAGGTACACACACACACACAGAGTTATGGCTGTGATGTGGGTGAAAGTGTAGAGCGACACAGGAACTGTTGTCATGGAGAAGGGCCATAAAATCCACTGCCGGGTCATTGATTCTTTTGGCTCAGACAGAGAGAGTGTGAAACTATAAAACAGCAAACACACACACACACTTTTCCATCCCAGCTGAGGGTTAATGGACACAGATTCCATTTCACACACACACACACAAATAAACAGAGAGCCATCAGCTCAGTGGGAAACTTGGAGAAACAGTTACTGGACAGTTAGTTTTGTGTGTGTGTGTTTCAGGCTTGTGCAGCAGAGGAAAGAGCCGCTCTGGAGGGAGAAATGAGAAAACAGCAGGTGAGTCGAGAAACGCATGAATATCATTGAGATCTGAAGAGCTTGCTCACTGTTTCAGAGGCTCTTTAATCAGCTGAGCTTTAGCTTTCATCTCCTCACATCAGCAGGTCAGTGTGAGGACGCTTATGGGTGGGTTAGTGGCTATCAGGATCTATGACGTCCATTTCAGCTATGAGAGCTTCTCGCTGATGTAGCCTCTGAGGTGTGTGTGTGTGTGTGTGTTTCAGGCTGAGCTGGAGGCATTTGAGAAACGACAGAAAGGACGGAGGAAGAAGAACAGGAAAGTCACAGAGGTGGAGACAGAGGAGGGGGTGTGGCACAGATATAAGCTCCGCCTCCTGATGCCCATCTGTGGCATCCTGTTGGCTGTGGCGGCATTCTGTCTGCTGCAGCTGACCAATCAGGAGACGGACAGAGAGTGAACGTACCTCAGCAGCTTCCTGAATGGCAACAGTGTTTTCTTTCAGTTTCGCAAACTGAACTTCGCAAACTTTTTTTTTTCACCCTTTAGTTGATTTGTGTAGATAATTAGAATATTAGTTACATACATATGATTATTTAGTCTTCATTTCAGTCTTTGACAGAATGGAAACTGGGCTTTTCTGATAGATTGTGCCTCACTTTCATTAAAACTGTGAAGTTCATTTAAAGCATTGTGATTTTATTTCCATTATTAAGAGAAAATTATTCCATGAGTGACATTCGGGAGATGTAACCTTATAAACGTTATAAATAAAGACTTTGTCTCGGTGATGTCTCCCTGACGTGCTCCGAGCGCTTGATTGTAAAAGGAGTTGGGATGAGAAGGACTCCAGAATCGGCTGGCTGCACTTAGCCTATGGTAATAATGGAAGTAGCAAACTGGATCAAAATAGTTCTGTAACGGTCTGTAGATGAACCGGATCAGTCTGAATTATTCAGATCAGATGTCTGACTTCATGAATATAGAGATTTTCATCAAAATGCTCTTTTAAACTATATATATACAGTTAGGTCCATATATCTTTGGACACTGACACAATTTTCATAATTTTGTCTGTATGCCACCAGAACAGAATAAAAAAAATAAAAATCAAGATGAAATTGAAGTGCAGACTTTAAGCTTTAATTCAAGGGCTTGAACAAAAATATAACATAAAATGCTTAGGAATTGCAACCATTTTATCGTTCCCCCCCGACCCATTTCAGGTGCTTCAAATTATTGGACAAATAAATGCAATCATAAAATGTGAATTTTTGATATTTTGTTGAGAATCCTTTGCAGGCAATGACTGCCTTAAGTCTGGAGCTCATGGACATCAGCAGAGACTGGGTTTCTTCTTTGTGATGCTTTGCCAGGCCTTTACTGCAGCTGACTTCAGTTGTTGTGTGTTTGTGGCTCTTTCTGCCTTTAGTTTGGGCTCAATTTTTTCAGTTTGTAAATTTCTTTACAAATTTTATAATTTTACAAAACCTTTCCATTTATTATTAGCAGAAACTTTTATCCAAAGTGACTTATAATTGGGGAATACATTCATCATTAAGAGGCCAATAAACACAGCAAGTGCTCGTAATACCAAGTTTCAGGAATTGTTCAAAAAAGTACAAGCTAGATGGAAAGATTTTTTTTTTCTTCTTTTTTTTAGTTTGAAGTCAAGTAGCGTCGTAAGAGATTAGTTTTCAGCTGTTGAAAATGGTCAGGGATTCAGCGTTCTGGATAGCGGTGGGAAGATCATTCCAGCAGCCAGGAACAGTGAACGAGAATGTTCTGGAAAGTGATTTTGAGCCTCTCTGTGATGGTACCACGAGGCGTCGCTCACTAACGGATCTCAGGCTTCTGGAGGGGATGTAGATGTGTAGTAGTGAGTGGAAGTAGGCGGGTGCTGGAGGCTCTGCCCTTTCTGAATAGTTTGTAGAGGTTTGATTGTGCTTGATGGATGTCCAGCCAGAAGAGCATTGCAGTAGTCCAGCTTAGAAATGACAAGGGCCTGGACAAGAAGTTGTGCAGCATGCTCCGTTAGAAAGGTCCTGATCTTTCTGATGTTGTGCAATGCAAACCTGCAAGATCATGCAGTCTTTGCAATATGGTCTTTGAAGGTCAGCTGCTCATCAAAGATTACACTAAGATTACAGATGTTGATGGGGTAATTGTAGAAGAGCCTAGCTGGATGGTGAAATCATACTGTAGCGCTGGAGAGGCAGGGAAGACAAGAAGCTCAGTCTTTGCCAGGTTGAGCTGTAGGTGATTTTCTTTCATCCAAGCCGAGATGTCCACCAGGCAGCCATGTTCACCTGTGGGATATCCTGGCTGCTTGGAAGTCTTCCCCCCCGATAATCCGAACGCTGCATCAATGACCAGTTTCAAAACAGCTGAAAAAATGTAATATCAACTATCGCCTACTTGACTTCATCCAATCAGTGTTAATAAACAAAATCAAATTTCTATTTATATTTAAAATATAAATCCAAATTCAAGCAACAACAATGAATAACCAACCTTGTAACTTATTTACAAAAATGCCAATGACCAACTTAGGATGAACGGTACAAATTTTCCTGTGGTTTGCTCTATTCACGAGAATCAAAAGCTTTCTAGTAATTATCCCCAACTAAAGAGTACAGGTGCAAAAATCTCAAAATAAAAAGAAGTAATGATTCTAAAAAAATAAGTGAGTAAAAAGTATACATAATTATATCAAAGTAATAAAATCACAAAAATCACTATAATGGTAAACTCTTAGTAAAAATAATAAATAAATTTAATGCACACAGATTGAAGTAGTTTAATTCTTTGGTTCTTTTAATTTTGATGATTTTTGGCTCACATTTAACAAAAACACACCAATTCACTATCTCAACAAATTAGAATACGTCATAAGACCAATAAAAAACATTTTTAGTGTATTGTTGGCCTTCTGGAAAGTATGTTCTCTTGACTGTACATTTACTCAATCCTTGGGTATGGGCTTTACCTTTTGCGCTTGTTAATACTATCTCGCCGCGCTCGAATAATCGTCCCTCCGGCGCCAGGAATCATTCTTCGTGGCTGCGTTTGATCAGTTTTTTTTCACTGCTTAATTGTTATGGAAGCCCATGTTTCTTTGACAGTGGCCTTCAGCTCTCCTTTTTTTTTTTGGTCTCTTGTTTCTCATTTTTCTCTTGACTATACCCCATAGATTCTCTCTGGGGTTCAGGTCTGGTGAGTTTGCTGGTCAGTCAAGTACACCAACACCATGGTCGTTTAACCAACTTTTAGTGCTTTTGGCAGTGTTGGCATGTGCCAAATCCTGCTGGAAAATTTAATCAGCATCTTCAAAAAGCTGGTCATCAGAAGGAAGCATGAAGTGCTCCAAAATTTTTTGGTAAACGGGTGCAGTGACTTTGGTTTCAAAAAACACAATGGACCAACACCAGCGGATGATCATTGCACCCCAATCATCACAGACTGTGGCAACTTAACACTGGACGTCAAGCAACTTGGGCTATGAGCTTCTCCACCCTTTCTTCCGATCTAGGACCTTGGTTTCCAAATGAAATGCAAAATTTACTTTCATCTGAAAAGAGGCCTTTGGACCACTGGGCAACAGTCAGTTCTTCTTCTCCTTAGCCCAGGTAAGACTCCTCTGATGTTGTCTGTGGTTCAGGATTGGCTTACCAAGAGGAATACGACAACTGTAGCCAAATTCCTTGACACTTCTGTGTGTGGTGGCTCTTGATGCCTTGAAACCAGCCTCAGTCCATTCCTTGTGAATTTTTCACTCAAATTCTTGAATCGATTTTTTGCTTGACAATCCTCATAAGGCTGCAGTTCTCTCGGTTGGTTGTGCATCTTTTTCTTCCACACTTTTTCCTTCCGCTCAACTTTCTGTTAACATGCTTGGATACAGCACTCTGTAAACAGCCAGCTTCTTTGGCAATGAATGTTTGTGGCTTACCCTCCTTGTGAAGGGTGTCAATGATTGTCTTCTGGACAGCTGTCAGATCAGCAGTCTTCCCCATGATTGTGTAGCCTAGTGAACCAAACTGAGAGACCATTTTGAAAACTCAGGAAACCTTTGCAGGTGTTTTGAGTTATTCGCTGATTGGCATGTCACCATTTTCTAATTTGTTGATATAGTGAATTGGTGGGTTTTTGTTAATGTGAGCCAAAATCATCACAATTAAAAAACCAAAGACTTAAACTACTTCAATCTGTGTGCATTGAATTTATTTAATACACGAGTTTCACAATTTGAGTTGAATTACTGAAATAAATGAACTTTTCCACGACATTCTAATTTATTGAGATGAACCTGTAAGTCGCTTTGGATAAAAGTGTCTGCAAAATGACTAAATGTAAATGTAAATTAATTATGGTCCTTTGAAAAAGACGGGAGGTACATATTAAAGAGCTGTAATTCCTTAACCTTTCCTCCAATTTTGATGAGAATACCCTCAAATTAAAGAATGTGCACTTTAAACCCATATTCATTATATAACTGTAACTTGAATATGTTTTGGTCAGCAGAATAAACATTAAGTAATAAAGAATAATAAAAATTGTGCCTGTGTCCAAATATATTTGGACCTAAGTGTATACATGTTAATAAATAACAATTTGGTCCCTCTGTAAATTCTCTTTGCCACCGTGAAATCTTCTCAGTCTCCTAAAGTGTAAATACGGCCGGGAAGTAAGAAAACACACAGTCAATGTATTCTCAATACTTCAATTTATTCATAGAAATACAGATCTTATATAGGCATGTCGAGGGGAGTTTCACCCTCTTAACCAATGAGGATAGAATGACATACACATATAGGATCTTTGGCCAAGAACATGTGTTTTGT
The DNA here is from genome assembly GCA_018155175.1 of Sinocyclocheilus anophthalmus. Taxonomy (NCBI): domain Eukaryota; kingdom Metazoa; phylum Chordata; class Actinopteri; order Cypriniformes; family Cyprinidae; genus Sinocyclocheilus; species Sinocyclocheilus anophthalmus. The sequence goes on from JADLZN010007999.1 coordinate 435,873, forward strand.
ATAAAATGGCCACATATACAGAAAAACATGTACATATTAGGAATAGACTTCCTGGCGAAGAATCCTGAACCCTCCTCACAGTTCAGCATTCATCTCCTTATTTGGGCATTTGAACCAAGCAACTAATGTATACATTTAAGCATGCCTACCTCGAATATGAGTAAGAGACATTAAAACACCATACAAGAGAGAGAGAACAGATAGAGGAGGGAGAGTGAGAGGGAGAGGGAA